>JARWLC010000009.1:124444572-124452072 GCA_033318265.1 Phyllotis vaccarum | reverse complement strand
GGGAAGAAGCATGGCTTATTAGAATATATCTGCACAGTAAAAGAAAATTAAATTGCACTAGAATACACTGTGAATATAAACACATAAATAAATAAATAAATAAATAGATAAATAAATAAATAACTAAATAAACAGATAGATAAATGAATGAATGAATGAATAAATAAGAGATTAAGTGAATAAATAAATAAGTCATTAAATAAATGATTAAATAAATAAGTGATTAAATAAATAAGTAAATAGATAAGCAAGCCAAAGTAAACAAAGATGAAAAACTGAATAAATAATCAAATAAGATAAATAAGTGGTACAATTTAAAGCAGGGAATGTTAGTAGACTATTAGCTAAGCACAAAAAGGTTCTTTTTACAAAATGGCAAAAAAATAAATACATAAACAAAAAAGAAATACATAAAATAATAAAATTATAAGTATATTCAAGGATAGCCAAAAAATAAGTACAATACAAAGTCAATAGATAAATAATGAAATAGATCAAGAAACACACAGATTAGAAGCACAGATAATCAATATAGCATTTGCAGAGCAAAAGTAGGCATTATTACCATATAAATACATACGCAATTAAATAAACATATCAAAAACCCAGGAGGGAATGAGGAAATATATAAACAGACCAAAAAAAAAATTAGATCAAAGAAGTGTCAACATGATTAGGAGTAGGGATCATCAGTATAATATCTGTTCAGCTCAAAGAACACCTAATAATCATTCCAGCATAGTACAAATAAATGAGTAGGCACAAAATAAATATATAAATACATCAATACAAATATCTACATTAGCAAAGCAAAATAAACAAAAATACACTGACCTAGAACCCCCAAAATAAAGAAATTATGAAAGTTAAAAAGTTTTAAAAAGGCTTGAGGCAGAGATGATAGAATAATAGAAGTTCAATCCCCCAAATACCTCATTACTATAGGAAAAAGTAATTGAATATGGAAAGAAAAAATCACATAAATAAACCAATAAATAAAGTAGGTCAGAGAGCTGAAAAGAATCCCATAAATGAATTAATAAAAATGTAAGCAGCTTAGTGAGCCAATAAAAGCATATAGATTTTGTTGGCTCGTTCTGGAACTTCAGTCTCTACAAATAAATAAATGTATGAATGAATCAATAAATGAAATCAATGATTACATAAACAAATAAAAAATGCAATGCAATGAAATAAAGAAATGAAACCAATGTTAGAGAGGAATAAACTAAGAAAGAAATAATTAAATTTGTAAGTACATAAATAAACACATTAAAGGCAATATATGCTTCCAAATTCTTTTTAACATATCCTGCCTGCCAGCTACTGCATACAAATAAATAAATAAATAAATAAATAAATAAATAAATAAATAAATGAATGAATGAATAAATAAACAAACAAACAAAACATACTTGCCTATCTACATATATACATGCATAGATTAGAGAGCCAATAAATGCATCTAAGTCCCCTGTACAATCATGGTTTGGCCTCAAAATATAAATATGAAAATAAATAAATATATAAATAAACAAACAAACAAAAAACAAAACATACATGCCTATCTACATATATACATACATAGATTAGAGAGCCATTAAATGTATCTAAGTTCCCCTGTACAATCATGGTTTGGCCACAAAATATAAATATGAAAATAAATAAATTAATTAATTAATAAATAAATTAATTAATAAACAAACAAAACAAAACAAACAAAACATACATGACTATCTACATATATACATACATAGATAAGAGAGCCAATAAATAAATAAACAAACAACCAAAGAAACAAAACAAAACAAAACATACATGCCTATCTACATATATACATACATAGATAAGAGAGCCAATAAATAAATAAATAAATAAATAAACAAACAAACAAACAAACCAAAACAAAACAAACATGCCTATCGACATATATACATACATAGATTAAAGAGCCAATAAATGTATCTAAGTTCCCCTACACAATAATGGTTTTGCCTCAAAATATAAATATGAAAATAAATAAAAAACAAATAAACAAATAAATATATAAATAAACAAACAAACAGAACAAAACAAAACAAAACAAAAACATACATGCCTATCTACATATATACATACATAGATTAGAGAGCCAATAAATACATCTAAGTTCCCCTGTACAATCATGGTTTTGGCCTCAAAACATAAATATGAAAATAAATAAATAAATAAATAAATAAATAAATAAATAAATAAATAAATATAAATAAATTAATAAATAAATAAGTAATATATTAAAATGCAATTTAATCACACAAAAAAAGAATGAATAATAGAAATAAATTAACAAACACTGCTAGAGAGCCACTAAATGCAACGAAGAACTTCAAGATAATCCTAGCCCAATAAATCAATCAATCAAAAAATATAGACATTGATACGTACATATTAACATTAACGAGATAATAAAAACATCCCAAATATTTCTAGCAAATCCAAAATCAAATAATACAAAGAATTAACACTTACATATATACATAGTTATATAAACACACATAAATAAATATTTACAAGCATACTTACATACACATACATACAGAGAGCCAATAAATGCATTCAAAGTTTTCCTCGACCATTCTATCCTTTCAGTAAGCAAAAATAAATAATATATAAATAAGTATTTAGATTTCAAGACACTTATTAGGTAGATAAATAGATAGGTAGAAAGGGGAAGAGAAAGAGGGACAGAGACAGAAATTGTAAAGACATTTTATAGAAAAAAGTAAATACTTCCATAATCAAATAGAAAAATGAGCCAATAAACTAATGAAAACTTATGCTAGCAAATCCTGGCTCCTTAGTCCTCCCAAAATAAATGAGGAAATGAATTAAATAACAAATAAATAAAGAAAGAAATGAGTAAAGAGTAGACACATACAAAGTCAAAGTAGAAGAATGGCTTCTCAGTTTACTCATTGTTCAGCACAATGAAGGTGTTTCTTCACTCTCAGACAAAGTAAATCGATATATAAATGCATGAATAAAGAAATAAACTGAACAATAAAATCATCACGAAGCCAAGAAAGCAATGATGAAATAGAGCAAGAATCAGTCAAGCAGGGAAGAAGCATGGCTTATTAGAATATATCTGCACAGTAAAAGAAAATTAAATTGCACTAGAATACACTGTGAATATAAACACATAAATAAACAAATAAATAAATAAATAGATAAATAAATAAATAAATAAATAAACAGATAGATAAATGAATGAATGAATGAATAAATAAGAGATTAAATGAATAAATAAATAAGTCATTAAATAAATGATTAAATAAATAAGTGATTAAATAAATAAGTAAATAGATAAGCAAGCCAAAGTAAACAAAGATGAAAAACTGAATAAATAATCAAATAAGATAAATAAGTGTTACAATTTAAAGCAGGGAATGTTAGTAGACTATTAGCTAAGCACAAAAAGGTTCTTTTTACAAAATGGCAAAAAAATAAATACATAAACAAAAAAGAAATACATAAAATAATAAAATTATACGTATATTCAAGGATAGCCAAAAAATAAGTACAATACAAAGTCAATAGATAAATAAAGAAATAGATCAAGAAACACACAGATTAGAAGCACAGATAATCAATATAGCATTTGCAGAGCAAAAGTAGGCATTATTACCATATAAATACATACGCAATTAAATAAACATATCAAAAACCCAGGAGGGAATGAGGAAATATATAAACAGACCAAAAAAAAAATTAGATCAAAGAAGTGTCAACATGATTAGGAGTAGGGATCATCAGTATAATATCTGCTCAGCTCAAAGAACACCTAATAATCATTCCAGCATAGTACAAATAAATGAGTAGGCACAAAATAAATATATAAATACATCAATACAAATATCTACATTAGCAAAGCATATAAACAAAAATACACTGACCTAGAACCCCCAAAATAAAGAAATTATGAAAGTTAAAAAGTTTTAAAAAGGCTTGAGGCAGAGATGATAGAATAATAGAAGTTCAATCCCCCAAATACCTCATTACTATAGGAAAAAGTAATTGAATATGGAAAGAAAAAATCACATAAATAAACCAATAAATAAAGTAGGTCAGAGAGCTGAAAAGAATCCCATAAATGAATTAATAAAAATGTAAGCAGCTTAGTGAGCCAATAAAAGCATATAGATTTTGTTGGCTCGTTCTGGAACTTCAGTCTCTACAAATAAATAAATGAATGAATGAATCAATAAATGAAATCAATGATTACATAAACAAATAAAAAATGCAATGCAATGAAATAAAGAAATGAAACCAATGTTAGAGAGGAATAAACTAACAAAGAAATAATTAAATTAATAAGTACATAAATAAACACATTAAAGGCAATATATGCTTCCAAATTGTTTTTAAGATATCCTGCCTACCAGCTACTGCATACAATTAAATAAATAAATAAATAAATAAATAAATAAATAAATAAATAAATGAATAAATAAACAAACAATCAAAACATTCTTGCCTATCTAAATATATACATGCATAGATTAGAGAGCCAATAAATGCATCTAAGTTCCCCTGTACAATCATGGTTTGGCCTCAAAATATAAATATGAAAATAAATAAATAAATAAATAAATAAATAAACAAACAAAAAACAAAACATACATGCCTATCTACATATATACATACATATATTAGAGAGCCAATAAATGTATCTAAGTTCCCCTGTACAATCATGGTTTGGCCACAAAATATAAATATGAAAATAAATAAATAAATTAATTAATAAATTAATAAACAAACAAAACAAAACAAACAAAACATACATGCCTATCTACATATATACATACATAGATAAGAGAGCCAATAAATAAATAAATAAATAAACAAACAAACAAAACAAAACAAAAGATACATGCCTATCTACATATATACATACATAGATTAGAGAGCCAATAAATGTATCTAAGTTCCCCTGTAAAATCATGGTTTGGCCTCAAAATATAAATATGAAAATAAATAAATAAATTAATCAATTGATTAATTAATAAACAAACAAAACAAAACAAACAAAACAAAACAAACAAAACATACATGCCTATCTACATATATACATACATAGATAAGAGAGCCAATAAATAAATAAATAAATAAATAAACAAACAAACAAACAAACCAAAACAAAACAAACATGCCTATCGACATATATACATACATAGATTAAAGAGCCAATAAATGTATCTAAGTTCCCCTACACAATAATGGTTTTGCCTCAAAATATAAATATGAAAATAAATAAAAAACAAATAAACAAATAAATATATAAATAAACAAACAAACAGAACAAAACAAAACAAAACAAAAACATACATGCCTATCTACATATATACATACATAGATTAGAGAGCCAATAAATACATCTAAGTTCCCCTGTACAATCATGGTTTTGGCCTCAAAACATAAATATGAAAATAAATAAATAAATAAATAAATAAATAAATAAATAAATAAATAAATAAATAAATAAATATAAATAAATTAATAAATAAATAAGTAATATATTAAAATGCAATTTAATCACACAAAAAAAGAATGAATAATAGAAATAAATTAACAAACACTGCTAGAGAGCCACTAAATGCAACGAAGAACTTCAAGATAATCCTAGCCCAATAAATCAATCAATCAAAAAATATAGACATTGATACGTACATATTAACATTAACGAGATAATAAAAACATCCCAAATATTTCTAGCAAATCCAAAATCAAATAATACAAAGAATTAACACTTACATATATACATAGTTATATAAACACACATAAATAAATATTTACAAGCATACTTACATACACATACATACAGAGAGCCAATAAATGCATTCAAAGTTTTCCTCGACCATTCTATCCTTTCAGTAAGCAAAAATAAATAATATATAAATAAGTATTTAGATTTCAAGACACTTATTAGGTAGATAAATAGATAGGTAGAAAGGGGAAGAGAAAGAGGGACAGAGACAGAAATTGTAAAGACATTTTATCGAAAAAAGTAAATACTTCCATAATCAAATAGAAAAATGAGCCAATAAACTAATGAAAACTTATGCTAGCAAATCCTGGCTCCTTAGTCCTCCCAAAATAAATGAGGAAATGAATTAAATAACAAATAAATAAAGAAAGAAATGAGTAAAGAGTAGACACATACAAAGTCAAAGTAGAAGAATGGCTTCTCAGTTTACTCATTGTTCAGCACAATGAAGGTGTTTCTTCACTCTCAGACAAAGTAAATCGATATATAAATGCATGAATAAAGAAATAAACTGAACAATAAAATCATCACGAAGCCAAGAAAGCAATGATGAAATAGAGCAAGAATCAGTCAAGCAGGGAAGAAGCATGGCTTATTAGAATATATCTGCACAGTAAAAGAAAATTAAATTGCACTAGAATACACTGTGAATATAAACACATAAATAAACAAATAAATAAATAAATAGATAAATAAATAAATAAATAAATAAACAGATAGATAAATGAATGAATGAATGAATAAATAAGAGATTAAATGAATAAATAAATAAGTCATTAAATAAATGATTAAATAAATAAGTGATTAAATAAATAAGTAAATAGATAAGCAAGCCAAAGTAAACAAAGATGAAAAACTGAATAAATAATCAAATAAGATAAATAAGTGTTACAATTTAAAGCAGGGAATGTTAGTAGACTATTAGCTAAGCACAAAAAGGTTCTTTTTACAAAATGGCAAAAAAATAAATACATAAACAAAAAAGAAATACATAAAATAATAAAATTATACGTATATTCAAGGATAGCCAAAAAATAAGTACAATACAAAGTCAATAGATAAATAAAGAAATAGATCAAGAAACACACAGATTAGAAGCACAGATAATCAATATAGCATTTGCAGAGCAAAAGTAGGCATTATTACCATATAAATACATACGCAATTAAATAAACATATCAAAAACCCAGGAGGGAATGAGGAAATATATAAACAGACCAAAAAAAAAATTAGATCAAAGAAGTGTCAACATGATTAGGAGTAGGGATCATCAGTATAATATCTGCTCAGCTCAAAGAACACCTAATAATCATTCCAGCATAGTACAAATAAATGAGTAGGCACAAAATAAATATATAAATACATCAATACAAATATCTACATTAGCAAAGCATATAAACAAAAATACACTGACCTAGAACCCCCAAAATAAAGAAATTATGAAAGTTAAAAAGTTTTAAAAAGGCTTGAGCAGAGATGATAGAATAATAGAAGTTCAATCCCCCAAATACCTCATTACTATAGGAAAAAGTAATTGAATATGGAAAGAAAAAATCACATAAATAAACCAATAAATAAAGTAGGTCAGAGAGCTGAAAAGAATCCCATAAATGAATTAATAAAAATGTAAGCAGCTTAGTGAGCCAATAAAAGCATATAGATTTTGTTGGCTCGTTCTGGAACTTCAGTCTCTA
>JARWLC010000009.1:124127072-124439572 GCA_033318265.1 Phyllotis vaccarum | reverse complement strand
CATACATGCCTATCTACATATATACATACATAGATTAGAGAGCCGTTAAATGTATCTAAGTTCCCCTGTACAATCATGGTTTGGCCACAAAATATAAATATGAAAATAAATAAATAAATAAATAAATAAATAAATAAATAAATAAATAAATAAATAAATTAACAACCAAAACAAAACAAACAAAACATACATGACTATCTACATATATACATACATAGATAAGAGAGCCAATAAATAAATAAACAAACAAACAAACAAAACAAAACAAAACATACATGCCTATCTACATATATACATACATAGATAAGAGAGCCAATAAATAAATAAATAAATAAAGAGAACAAAACAAAAGATACATGCCTATCTACATATATACATACATAGATTAGAGAGCCAATAAATGTATCTAAGTTCCCCTGTACAATCATGGTTTGGCCTCAAAATATAAATATGAAAATAAATAAATAAATTAATTAATTGATTAATTAATAAACAAACAAAACAAAATAAACAAAACATACATGCCTATCTACATATATACATACATAGATAAGAGAGCCAATAAATGTATCTAAGTTCCCCTGTAAAATCATGGTTTTGACCTCAAAACATAAATATGAAAATAAATAAATAAATAAACATTAAACAAATAAATAAATAAATAAACTAACAAACAAAACAAAACAAAACAAAAACATACATGCCTATCTACATATATACATACATAGATTAGAGAGCCAATAAATACATCTAACTTCCCCTGTACAATCATGGTTTTGGCCTCAAAACATAAATATGAAAATAAATAAATAAATAAATAAATAAATAAATAAATAAATATAAATAAATTAATAAATAAATAAGTAATATATTAAAATGCAATTTAATCACACAAAAAAAAGAATGAATAATAGAAATAAATTAACAAACACTGCTAGAGAGCCACTAAATGCAACTAAGAACTTCAAGATAATCCTAGCCCAATAAATCAATCAATCAAAAAATATAGACATTGATACCTACATATTAACATTAACGAGATAATAAAAACATCCCAAATATTTCTAGCAAATCCAAAATCAAATAATACAAAGAATTAACACTTACATATATACATAGTTATATAAACACACATAAATAAATATTTACAAGCATACATACATACACATACATACAGAGAGCCAATAAATGCATTCAAAGTTTTCCTTGACCATTCTATCCTTTCAGTAAGCAAAAATAAATAATATATAAATAAGTATTTAGATTTCAAGACACTTATTAGGTAGATAAATAGATAGGTAGAAAGGGAAAGAGAAAGAGGGACAGAGACAGAAATTGTAAAGACATTTTATCGAAAAAAGTAAATAATTCCATAATCAAATAGAAAAATGAGCCAATAAACTAATGAAAACTTATGCTAGCAAATCCTGGCTCCTTAGTTCCCCCCAAAACAAATGAGGAAATGAATTAAATAACAAATAAAGAAAGAAATGAGTAAAGAGAAGACACATACAAAGTCAAACTAGAAGAATGGCTTCTCAGTTTACTCATTGTTCAGCACAATGAAGGTGTTTCTTCATTCTCAGACAAAGTAAATCGATATATAAATGCATGAATAAAGAAATAAACTGAACAATAAATTCATCACGAAGCCAAGAAAGCAATGATGAAATAGAGCAAGAATCAGTCAAGCAGGGAAGAAGCATGGCTTATTAGAATATATCTGCACAGTAAAAGAAAATTAAATTGCACTAGAATACACTGTGAATATAAACACATAAATAAATAAATAAATAGATAAATAAATAAATAAATAAACAGATAAATGAATGAATGAATGAATAAATAAGAGATCAAATGAATAAATAAATAAGTCATTAAATAAATGATTAAATAAATAAGTGATTAAATAAATAAGTAAATAGATAAGCAAGCCAAAGTAAACAAAGATGAAGAACTGAATAAATAATCAAATAAGATAATTAAATGTTACAATTTAAAGCAGGGAATGTTAGTAGACTATTAGCTAAGCACAAAAAGGTTCTTTTTACAAAATGGCAAAAAAATAAATACATAAACAAAAAAGAAATATATAAAATAATAAAATTATAAGTATATTCAAGGATAGCCAAAAAATAAGCACAATACAAAGTCAATAGATAAATAAAGAAATAGATCAAGAAACACACAGATTAGAAGCACAGATAATCAATATAGCATTTGCAGAGCAAAAGTAGGCATTATTACCATATAAATACATACGCAATTAAATAAACATATCAAAAACCCAGGAGGGAATGAGGAAATATATAAACAGACCAAAAAAAAAATTAGATCAAAGAAGTGTCAACATGATTAGGAGTAGGGATCATCAGTATAATATCTGCTCAGCTCAAAGAACACCTAATAATCATTCCAGCATAGTACAAATAAATGAGTAGGCACAAAATAAATATATAAATACATCAATACAAATATCTACATTAGCAAAGCAAAATAAACAAAAATACACTGACCTAGAACCCCCAAAATAAAGAAATTATGAAAGTTAAAAAGTTTTGAAAAGGCTTGAGGCAGAGATGATAGAATAATAGAAGTTCAATCCCCCAAATACCTCATTACTATAGGAAAAAGTAATTGAATATGGAAAGAAAAAATCACATAAAAAAACCAATAACTAAAGTAGGTCAGAGAGCTGAAAAGAATCCCATAAATGAATTAATAAAAATGTAAGCAGCTTAGTGAGCCAATAAAAGCATATAGATTTTGTTGGCTCGTTCTTGAACTTCAGTCTCTACAAATAAATAAATGAATGAATGAATCAATAAATGAAATCAATGATTACATAAACAAATAAAAAATGCAATGCAATGAAATAAAGAAATGAAACCAATGGTAGAGAGGAATAAACTAACAAAGAAATAATTAAATTAGTAAGTACATAAATAAACACATTAAAGGCAATATATGCTTCCAAATTCTTTTTAACATATCCTGCCTGCCAGCTACGGCATACAGATAAATAAATAAATAAATAAATAAATAAATAAATAAATAAATAAATAAATAAATAAATAAATAAATAAATAAATAAATAAATAAATAAACAAACAAACAAACAAACAAAACATACTTGCCTATCTACATATATACATGCATAGATTAGAGAGCCAATAAATGCATCTAAGTTCCCCTGTACAATCATGGTTTGGCCTCAAGATATAAATATGAAAATAAATAAATAAATAAATAAACAAACAAACAAAAAACAAAACATACATGCCTATCTACATATATACATACATAGATTAGAGAGCCAATTTATACAACTATGTTCCCCTGTACAATCATGGTTTGGCCACAAAATATAAATATGAAAATAAATAAATAAATGAATAAATAAATAAATAAATTAATTAATTAATTAATTAATTCATAAACAAACAAAACAAAACAAACAAAACATACATGACTATCTACATATATACATACATAGATAAGAGAGCCAATAAATAAATAAACAAACAAGCAAACAAAACAAAACAAAACATACATGCCTATCTACATATATACATACATAGATAAGAGAGCCAATAAATAAATAAATAAATAAATAAATAAATAAATGAACAAACAAACAAAACATACTTGCCTATCTACATATATACATGCATAGATTAGAGAGCCAATAAATGCATCTAAGTTCCCCTGTACAATCATGGTTTGGCCTCAAAATATAAATATGAAAATAAATAAATAAATAAACAAACAAACAAACAAAAAACAAAACATACATGCCTATCTACATATATACATACATAGATTAGAAAGCCAATAAATACAACTAAGTTCCCCTGTACAATCATGGTTTGGCAACAAAATATAAATATGGAAATAAATAAATAAATAAATAAATAAATAAATAAATAAATAAATAAATTAATTAATTAATTAATAAACAAACAAAACAAAACAAACAAAACATACATGACTATCTACATATATACATACATAGATAAGAGAGCCAATAAATAAATAAACAAACAAACAAACAAAACAAAAGAAAACAAACATGCCTATCTACATATATACATACATAGATTAAAGAGCCAATAAATGTATCTAAGTTCCGCTATACAATAATGGTTTTGCCTCAAAATATAAATATGAAAATAAATAAATAAATAAACAATTAAACAAATAAATATATAAATAAACAAACAAACAGAACAAAACAAAACAAAACAAAAACATACATGCCTATCTACATATATACATACATAGATTAGAGAGCCAATAAATACATCTAAGTTCCCCTGTACAATCATGGTTTTGGCCTCAAAATATAAATATGAAAATAAATAAATAAATAAATAAATAAATATAAATAAATTAATAAATAAATAAGTAATATATTGAAATGCAATTTAATCACACAAATAAAAGAATGAATAATAGAAATAAATTAACAAACACTGCTAGAGAGCCACTAAATGCAACTAAGAACTTCAAGATAATCCTAGCCCAATAAATCAATCAATCAAAAAATATAGACATTGATACCTACATATTAACATTAACGAGATAATAAGAACATCCCAAATATTTCTAGCAAATCCAAAATCAAATAATACAAAGAATTAACACTTACATATATACATAGTTATATAAACACACATAAATAAATATTTACAAGCATACATACATACACATACAAACAGAGAGCCAATAAATGCATTCAAAGTTTTCCTCGATCATTCTATTCTTTCAGTAAGCAAAAATAAATAATATATAAATAAGTATTTAGATTTCAAGACACTTATTAGGTAGATAAATAGATAGGTAGAAAGGGGAAGAGAAAGAGGGACAGAGACAGAAATTGTAAAGACATTTTATCGAAAAAAGTAAATAATTCCATAATCAAATAGAAAAATGAGCCAATAAACTAATGAAAACTTATGCTAGCAAATCCTGGCTCCTTAGTCCTCCCAAAATAAATGAGGAAATGAATTAAATAACAAATAAATAAAGAAAGAAATGAGTAAAGAGTAGACACATACAAAGTCAAAGTAGAAGAATGGCTTCTCAGTTTACTCATTGTTCAGCACAATGAAGGTGTTTCTTCACTCTCAGACAAAGTAAATCGATATATAAATGCATGAATAAAGAAATAAACTGAACAATAAATTCATCACGAAGCCAAGAAAGCAATGATGAAATAGAGCAAGAATCAGTCAAGCAGGGAAGAAGCATGGCTTATTAGAATATATCTGCACAGTAAAAGAAAATTAAATTGCACTAGAATACACTGTGAATATAAACACATAAATAAATAAATAAATAGATAAATAAATAAATAAATAAATAAATAAACAGATAGATAAAAGAATGAATGAATGAATAAATAAGAGATTAAATGAATAAATAAATAAGTCATTAAATAAATGATTAAATAAATAAGTGATTAAATAAATAAGTAAATAGATAAGCAAGCCAAAGTAAACAAAGATGAAGAACTGAATAAATAATCAAATAAGATAATTAAATGTTACAATTTAAAGCAGGGAATGTTAGTAGACTATTAGCTAAGCACAAAAAGGTTCTTTTTACAAAATGGCAAAAAAATAAATACATAAACAAAAAAGAAATACATAAAATAATAAAATTATAAGTATATTCAAGGATAGCCAAAAAATAAGCACAATACAAAGTCAATAGATAAATAATGAAATAGATCAAGAAACACACAGATTAGAAGCACAGATAATCAATATAGCATTTGCAGAGCAAAAGTAGGCATTATTACCATATAAATACATACGCAATTAAATAAACATATCAAAAACCCAAGAGGGAATGAGGAAATATATAAACAGACCAAAAAAAAAATTAGATCAAAGAAGTGTCAACATGATTAGGAGTAGGGATCATCAGTATAATATCTGCTCAGCTCAAAGAACACCTAATAATCATTACAGCATAGTACAAATAAATGAGTAGGCATAAAATAAATATATAAATACATCAATACAAATATCTACATTAGCAAAGCAAAATAAACAAAAATACACTGACCTAGAACCCCCAAAATAAAGAAATTATGAAAGTTAAAAAGTTTTAAAAAGGCTTGAGGCAGAGATGATAGAATAATAGAAGTTCAATCCCCCAAATACCTCATTACTATAGGAAAAAGTAATTGAATATGGAAAGAAAAAATCACATAAATAAACCAATAACTAAAGTAGGTCAGAGAGCTGAAAAGAATCCCATAAATGAATTAATAAAAATGTAAGCAGCTTAGTGAGCCAATAAAAGCATATAGATTTTGTTGGCTCGTTCTGGAACTTCAGTCTCTACAAATAAATAAATGAATGAATGAATCAATAAATGAAATCAATGATTACATAAACAAATAAAAAATGCAATGCAATGAAATAAAGAAATGAAACCAATGTTAGAGAGGAATAAACTAACAAAGAAATAATTAAATTAGTAAGTACATAAATAAACACATTAAAGGCAATATATGCTTCCAAATTCTTTTTAACATATCCTGCCTGCCAGCTACTGCATACAATTAAATAAATAAATAAATAAATAAATAAATAAATAAATAAATAAATAAATAAATGAATGACTGAATAAATGAATAAATAAACAAACACACAAAACATACATGCCTATCTACATATATACATGCATAGATTAGAGATCCAATAAATGCATCTAAGTTCCCCTGTACAATCATGGTTTGGCCTCAAAATATAAATATGAAAATAAATAAATTAATTAATTAATGAATTAATTAATTAATAAAGAAACAAATCAAACAAAACATACATGCCTATCTACATATATACATACATAGATAAGAGAGCCAATAAATAAATAAAGAAAGAAACAAACAAAACAAAACAAAACATACATGCCTATCTACATATTCATACATAGATTAGAGAGCCAATAAATAAATAAATAAATAAATAAACAAACAAACAAAATAAAACAAAACAAACATGCCTATCTACATATATATATACATAGACTAGAGAGTCTATAAATGTATCTAAGTTTCCCTGTACAATCATGGTTTGGCCTCAAAATATAAATATGAAAATAAATAAATAAATTAATTAATTAATTAATTAATAAAGAAACAAAACAGAACAAACAAAACATAACATACATGCCTATCTACATATATACATACATAGATAAGAGAGCCAATAAATAAATAAATAAATAAATAAACAAACGAACAAAACAAAACAAAACATACATGCCTATCTACATATATACATACATAGATTAGAGAGCCAATAAATGTATCTAAGTTCCCCTGTACAATCATGGTTTAGGCCTCAAAATATATATATGAAAATAAATAAATTAATTAATTAATTAATAAATAAACAAATAAAAAAACCAAACAAAACATACATGCCTATCTACATATATACATACATAGATAAGAGCCAATAAATAAATAAAGAAAGAAAGAAACAAACAAACAAAACAAAACAAAACATACATGCCTATCTACATATATACATACATAGATTAGAGAGCCAAAAAATGTATCTAAGTCCCCCTGTACAATCATGGTTTGGCCTCAAAATATAAATATGAAAATAAATAAATAAATAAATAAAGGAAGAAAGGAAGAAAGAAAGAAAGAAACAAACAAACAAACAAACAAACAAACAAACAAACAGAACAAAACAAAACAAAAACATACATGCCTATCTACATATATACATACATAGATTAGAGAGCCAATAAATAAATAAATGAATAAACAAACGAACAAAGCAAAACAAAAGATACATGCCTATCTACATATATACATACATAGATTAGAGAGCCAATAAATGTATCTAAGTCTCCCTGTACAATCATGGTTTAGGCCTCAAAATATAAATATGAAAATAAATTAATTAATTAATTAATTAATAAATAAACAAATAAAAAACCAAACAAAACATACATGCCTATCTACATATATACATACATAGATTAGAGAGCCAATAAATGTATCTAAGTTCCCCTGTACAATCATGGTTTAGGCCTCAAAATATAAATATGAAAATAAATAAATAAATTAATTAATTAATAAATAAACAAATAAATAAACCAAACAAAACATACATGCCTATCTACATATATACATACATAGATAAGAGAGCCAATAAATAAATAAAAGAAAGAAACAAACAAACAAACAAAACAAAACAAAAAATACATGCCTATCTACATATATACATACATAGATTAGAGAGCCAATGAATGTATCTAAGTCCCCCTGTACAATCATGGTTTGGCCTCAAAATATAAATATGAAAATAAATAAATAAATAAATTAATTAATTAATTAATTAATTAATTAATTAATAAACAAATTAATTAATTAATTAATAAACAAACAAAACAAAACAAACAAAACATACATGTCTATCTACATATATACATACATAGATAAGAGAGCCAATATATGTATCTAAGTTCCCCTGTAAAATCATGGTTTTGACCTCAAAATATAAATATGAAAATAAATAAATAAATAAACAATAAACAAATAAATAAATAAATAAACTAACAAACAAAACAAAACAAAACAAAAACATACATGCCTATCTACATATATACATACATAGATTAGAGAGCCATAAATACAACTAAGTTCCCCTGTACAATCATGGTTTTAGCCTCAAAACATAAATATGAAAATAAATAAACAAATAAAAAATAAATATATAAATAAATAAATATAAATAAATAAATTAATAAATAAATAAGTAATATATTAAAATGCAATTTAATCACACAAAAAAAGAATGAATAATAGAAATAAATTAACAAACACTGCTAGAGAGCCACTAAATGCAACTAAGAACTTCAAGATAATCCTAGCCCAATAAATCAATCAATCAAAAAATATAGACATTGATACCTACATATTAACATTAACGAGATAATAAAAACATCCCAAATATTTCTAGCAAATCCAAAATCAAATAATACAAAGAATTAACACTTACATATATACATAGTTATATAAACACACATAAATAAATATTACAAGCATACATACATACACATACATACAGAGAGCCAATAAATGCATTCAAAGTTTTCCTCGATCATTCTATTCTTTCAGTAAGCAAAAATAAATAATATATAAATAAGTATTTAGATTTCAAGACACTTATTAGGTAGATAAATAGATAGGTAGAAAGGGGAAGAGAAAGAGGGACAGAGACAGAAATTGTAAGGACATTTTATCGAAAAAAGTAAATAATTCCATAATCAAATAGAAAAATGAGCCAATAAATTAATGAAAACTTATGCTGGAAAATCCTGGCTCCTTAGTTCCCCCCAAAACAAATGAGGAAATGAATTAAATAACAAATAAAGAAAGAAAGAAATGAGTAAAGAGAAGACACATACAAAGTCAAACTAGAAGAATGGCTTCTCAGTTTACTCATTGTTCAGCACAATGAAGGTGTTTCTTCATTCTCAGACAAAGTAAATCGATATATAAATGCATGAATAAAGAAATAAACTGAACAATAAATTCATCACGAAGCCAAGAAAGCAATGATGAAATAGAGCAAGAATCAGTCAAGCAGGGAAGAAGCATGGCTTATGAGAATATATCTGCATAGTAAAAGAAAATTAAATTTCACTAGCATACACTGTTAATATAAACACATAAATAAATAAATAAATAAATAAACAGATAGATGAATGAATGAATGAATGAAAAAATAAGAGATTAAATGAATAAATAAATAAGTGATTAAATAAATGATTAAATAAATAAGTGATTAAATAAATAAGTAAATAGATAAGCAAGCCAAAGTAAACAAAGATGAAAAACTGAATAAATAATCAAATAAGATAATTAAGTGTTACAATTTAAAGCAGGGAATGTTAGTAGACTATTAGCTAAGCACAAAAAGGTTCTTTTTACAAAATGGCAAAAAAAATAAATACATAAACAAAAAAGAAATACATAAAATAATAAAATTATAAGTATATTCAAGGATAGCCAAAAAATAAGCACAATACAAAGTCAATAGATAAATAATGAAATAGATCAAGAAACACACAGATTAGAAGCACAGATAATCAATATAGCATTTGCAGAGCAAAAGTAGGCATTATTACCATATAAATACATACGCAATTAAATAAACATACCAAAAAAACAGGAGGAAATGAGGAAATATATAAACAGACCAAAAAAAAATTAGATCAAAGAAGTGTCAACATGATTAGGAGTAGGGATCATCAGTATAATCTGCTCAGCTCAAAGAACACCTAATAATTATTACAGCATAGTACAAATAAATGAGTAGGCATAAAATAAATATATAAATACATCAACACAAAAACTACATTACCAAAGCAAAACAAATAAAAAATACATTGACCTAGAACCCCAAAATAAAAAATTATGAAAGTTAAAAAGTTTTAAAAAGGTTTGAAGCAGAGATGGTAGAATAATAGAATTTCAATCCCCCAAATACCTCATTACTGTAGGAAAAAATAATTCAATATGGAAAGAAAAAATCACATAAATAAACCAATAAATAAAGTAAGTCAAAGAGCTGAACAGAATCCCATAAATGAATTAATAAATATGTAAGCAGCTTAGTGAGCCAAGAAAAGCATATAGATTTTGCTGGCTCGTCCTGGCCCTTCAGTCTCTACAAATAAATAAATGAATGAATGAATCAATAAATAAAATCAATGATTACATAAACAAATAAAAAATGCAATGCAATGAAATAAAAAAATAAAATCCATGTTAGAGAGGAATAAATTAAAAAAGAAATAAATTGAATTAGTAAGTATATAAATAAATACATTAGAGGCAAAATATGCTTCCAAATTTTTTAACATACCCTGCCAGTCAGCAACTGCAAACAAATAATAAGTAAATAAATAAATAAATAAATAAATAAATAAATAAATAAATAAATAAATAAATAAATAAATAAATAAATAAATGTATAAATGAATAAATAAATAAATAAACAAAACATACATGCCTATCTACATATATACATACATAGATTAGAGAGCCAAT
Source organism: Phyllotis vaccarum (assembly GCA_033318265.1). Lineage (NCBI taxonomy): Eukaryota > Metazoa > Chordata > Mammalia > Rodentia > Cricetidae > Phyllotis > Phyllotis vaccarum. The sequence continues at coordinate 124,428,477 of JARWLC010000009.1, read as the reverse complement.
AAATGTATCTAAGTTCCCCTGTATAATCATGGTTTTGGCCTAAAAATATAAATATGAAAATAAATAAATAAATTAATTAATTAATTAATAAACAAACAAAACAAAACAAACAAAACATACATGCCTATCTACATATATACATACAGAGATTAGAGAGCCAATAAATATATCTAAGTTCCCCTGTACAATCATGGTTTTGGCCTCAAAACATAAATACGAAAATAAATAAATAAATAAATAAATAAATTAATTAATTAATAAACAAACAAACAAAACATAACATACATGCCTATCTATATATATATACATACATAGATTAGAGAGCCAATAATGTATCTAATTTCCCCTGTACAATCATGGTTTTGGCCTTAAAATATAAATATGAAAATAAATAAATAAATAAATAAATAAATAGATAAATAAATAAATAAATAAATAAATAAATGAATGAATGAATGAATGAATGAATAAACAAATAAATAAAATATTAAAATGCAATTTAATCACACAAATAAAAGAATGAATAATAGAAAAAAATAAACAAACATTGCTAGAGAGCCATTAAATGCAACAAAGAACTTTGAGATATTCCTAGCTCAAATAATGCCATAACTAACTAAATCAATAAATCAATCAATCAAAAAATATAGACATTGATACTTACATATTAACATTAACGAGTTAATAAAAACATCCCAAATATTTCTAGCACATCCAAAATCAAATACAATAAATAAATACATATATACATAGTTATATAAACACACATAAATACATATATACAAGCATACATATATACACATAAACACAGAGAGCCAATAAATGCATTCAAAGTTTTCCTTGACCATTCTATCCTTTCAGTAAGCAAAAATAAATAATATATAAATAAGTATTTAGATTTCAAGACACTTATTAGGTAGATAAATAGATAGGTAGAAAGGGAAAGAGAAAGAGGGACAGAGACAGAAATTGTAAAGACATTTTATCGAAAAAAGTAAATAATTCCATAATCAAATAGAAAAATGAGCCAATAAATTAATGAAAACTTATGCTTGAAAATCCTGGCTCCTTAGTTCCCCCCAAAACAAATGAGGAAATGAATTAAATAACAAATAAATAAAGAAAGAAATGAGTAAAGAGTAGACACATACAAAGTCAAAGAAGAAGAATGGCTTCTCAGTTTACTCATTGTTCAGCACAATGAAGGTGTTTCTTCACTCTCAGACAAAGTAAATCGATATATAAATGCATGAATAAAGAAGTAAACTGAACAATAAATTCATCACGAAGCCAAAAAATCAATGATGAAATAGAGCAAGAAATAGTCAAGCGGGAAGAAGCATGTCTTATTAGAATATATCTGCACAGCAAAAGAAAATTAAATTGCATTAGAACACACTGTGAATATAAACACATAAATAAATTAAATAAATAAATAAATGAATAAATAAATAAATACACCCATACTTAAATACATACATTAATGAGATAATAATCACATACCAAGTTTTATTAGCAAATTCAAAATCAAACAAAGCAATGAATAAATAAATGTATATATGAATATACATATATACATAGCTACATAAATACATATATACAAGCATACATACATACACACATACATACAGAGAGCCAATAAATACATCCAAAGTTTTCCTTGCCCATTCTAAATTTTCCGTAAGCAAAAAGAAATAATATATAATTAAGTGTTTAGATTTCAAGACACTTATAATGTAGATAAATGAAAAGGTAGAGGGGGAAACAGAGAGAGGGTGAGACTGAGAGAGAGAGAAAGAAAGAAATTGTAAAACCATTTTATGTAAAAAAAAAATAAGTCCATAAAGAAATAGAATAGAGAGATAAGAAATCAATGAAAACTTATCCTGGCAAATCCTGGCTCCTTAGTGCCCCCAAAATAAATGAGTGAACGAATTAAATAACAAACAAATAAATAAAATGTGATTGCTAAGGACAAGTAAGGTCTTAAATATATTGAACATTATAATTATATAACAATGTACAAATAAGTTAATAAACATATATATATTACATGCCAGTTAATTAATTAAATAGACAAAGCAGTGAGTAAACAGTAGACACATAAAAAGTCAATGAAGTAGAAGAATGGCTTATTGGTTTACTTATTGCTCAGCACAATGAAGGCATTTCTTCACTCTCAGACAAAGTAAATCAATATATAAATGAATGAATAAAGAAATAAGCTGAAAAGTAATTTCATCATGAAGCCAAGAAAAAATGATGAAATAGACCAAGTAACAGTCAAGCAGAGAAGAAACGTGGCTTATTAGTATTTATCTGTACAGCAAAAGAAAAATAAAATTGCATTAGAATACAATATGAATGTAAACACATAAATAAAAACTGTTTAAACTAATTAAAAAATAGATAAGTATGCCAAAAGTTACACAGATGAAGAAAGGAACAAATAATCAAATTATGACAACTAAAGTGTTACAATTTAAACCACGGAATGTTAGTAGACTATTAGCTAAGCACAAAACAGTTCTTATTACACAACAGTAAAATAATTTTAAACATAAACAAAAAAACATAAATACCTAAATAAATAAAATTATAAATACATACATTAGTTAGCCAAGAAATAAGCACAATACAAAGCCAATAAATAAATAATGAAATGGGTCAAGAAACACTCACAGTAGAACTATAGAAAATCAATATAGCATGTGCAGAGCAAAGGAAGGCATCATTACCATAGATCTTTTAAAAATGAATACATAAACACATAAGCAATTTAATAAATATGACAGAATTATCAAGGAATAAGTAAAAACATAAATAGAGCAATAACAGATAAAAGTGTCAACATGACTAGAAGTAGGGAACATCAATATAATATTTGCTAAACTCAAAAAAGGCTAATAATTACCACAACATAGTATGAAATAAAGGAATAGGCACAAAAATAAATATATAACTACATCAATACAAAAATAAAACTACATTTGCAAAGCAAAAAAATAAATACACCGACATAGAACCCAAAAGTAAAAAATAATTAAAGTTAAAAGTCTTTAAAAGGTTTGCAGCATAGATGATCAGAAGAGCAGAAGTTCAACCACCAAAATACCTCATAACTATAGAAAAAAATAATTGAATATGGAAAAATACCATCACATACATACATACATACATAAAATAATGAATTAGAACACCATTCAAATACATAGATACATAGGTCCATATGTAGACAGATAGGAAAGGGAGCCAAATAGAGTCCCATAAATGAATAAATAAATCAACAAATAAATTAAAAAAAATAAATCTGTAAACAGCTTAGAGTGCCAGTAAATGCATCCAAAGTTATTATTGCCCAATGTAGTCCTTAATTTCAAAATAAAAAGAAAATGAGTAAATAAATAAATTAGCAATTCAATCATATAAATAGATGCAGTGATGTATAGATAGATGATAGCAAGATAGATTAGATAGATAAGTAGATAGATAGAATGATACGTTGTAAAGATAGATATATGGAAAGATAAATACATAGATAGATAATAGATAGACCCAAACAGAGTTCAAAAATACATAAATATGTTTGAAAAACAATAAATGAATCATAATATTATTGCTCATCTAAGCCTCTCAGTAAAACAATTAATAAATAGGAAAAAATAAATAATAAAGTTAATGAAAAACATAAGTAGAGAGAAGACAGAGAGATGATAGGTAGATAGATCAATAGAGATGTAGACAGATAGAATGATAGACAGGATAGAAATCCATATAAATAAATAAATTAGTAAGACATTTGCACACATAAATAGATTGATAGATAAATAGGAAAGAGAGCCGAACAGAATCCCATAAATTAATTAATAAATATGTAAGCAGGTAAGAGACCCAGAAATGGCATATAGATTTTTCTGTCCCATTCTGGCCCTTCAGTCCCTACAAATAAATGATTAAATAAATTATTTAATTAATTAGTACATGCAATGAAATGACATAAAGAAGTAAAATACATGTTAGAGAGGAATAAAATAACAATGAAATAAATTAAATTACTAAGTAGAAAAATAAATACATTAGAGAGGCAATACATGTTTACAAATTCTTTCTGACATATCCTGTCCCTCAACAAAATCATATAAATAAATAAATAAACATATAAATATATACACACACGCATTTATACATATATAAATACATAGATTACAGAGCTAATGAATGTATCCACATTCTTCTGGAAAATCATGGATTTTGGCCTCAAAATATAAATAAGTAAATAAATGAATAAAAGAAATATATTAAAATACAATTCAACCACACACATGAATGAGTGAGTGAATAGAAAAATAAATAAACAACCACTGTTAGAGAGCCAGTAAATGCAACAAAGAACTTCAAAACAGTCCTGACCCAAATAATGCCAGAAATAAATAAATAAATAAATAAATAAATAAATAAATAAATAAATAAATAAATAAATAAATAAATAAATAAATAAATAAATAAATGCATGAATGAATGAATGAATGAATGAATAAATAAATAAATAAATAAATAAATAAATAAATAAATAAATAAATAAATAAATAAATAAATGCACCAATACACTGGGAAAATAAATACATCCCAAATTTTTCGAATAAATCCAAAATCAAACAGAGAGCCAATAAATGCATCCAAAGTTTTCCTTGCCCATTCTAACTTTTCAGTCAGCAAAAAGAAACAATATATAAATAAGTATTTAGATTTCAAGACACTTATAACGTAGATACATAAAAAGGTAGAGAGGGAAACAGAGAGAGAGTGAGAGTGAGAGAGAGAGAAAGAAAGAAATTGTAAAACCATTTTATGTAAAAAAAAAAAATAAGTCCATAAAGAAATAGAATAGAGAGACAAGAAATTAATGAAAACTTATCCTGGCAAATCCTGGCTCCTTAGTGCCCCCAAAATAAATGAGTAAATGAATTAAATAACAAATAAATAAATAAAATGTGATTGCTAAGGACAAGAAAGGTCTTAAAGATCTTGAACATTATAGTTATATAATATAGAAATAAGTGAATAAACATATATATTACATGCCAGTTAATTAATTAAATAGACAAAGCAGTGAGTAAACAGTAGACATGGAAAAAGTCAATGAAGTAGAAGAATGGCTTATCAGTTTATTCATTGTTCAGCACAATGAAGGCATTTCTTCACTCTCAGACAAAGTAAGTCAATATATAAATGCATGAATAAAGAAATAAGCTGAACAATAAATTCATCATGAAGCCAAGAAATCAATGATGAAATAGAGCAAGAAATAGTCAAGCAGGGTAGAAACGTGGATTTTCAGTATATATTAGCAAAGTCAAAATAAAACAAGATTGCATTAGAATACAATATAAATGTAACACATGAATAATTAAATAAGCAATTAAATAGATAAATAAATAAGCAAGCCAAAAGATACAGAGATGAAGATGAAGAACTGAATAATCTATTTATGATAATTAAAGTGTTAAAATTTTAAGCATAGTATGTTAGTAGTCTATTAGCTAAGCATGTAAAACCTCTTGTTACACAATGGTAAAACAACTGAATAAACAAAAAACTATAAATACATAAATAAATAAAATGATAAATAAGTACATTAGTAAGCCAAGAAATAAGCACAATACAAAGCAAATATATAAATAAAGTAGATCAAGAAACACTCAGAGTAGAACCACAAAATCAATATAGCATTTGCAGAGTATAAAGTAAAGCATCATTACCATAGATTTAAGAAAATAAATACATAAACACATAAACAATTAAATAAATCACAGGATTAGCAGGAAATAAGAAACAACATAAACAGAAATAAAATAAAACAGATCAAAGAAGTGTCAATATAATTAGAAGAATGAAACATCAGTATAATATTTGCTCAGCTCAAAGAAAGCATAATTATATCATCGTAGTATAAATACAGGAAGAGGCTCAAAAATATATAAATACATCAATACATAAATAAAAAACTACATTGCAAAGTGAAAATCAATATACTGACTTAGAATCCAATAAACAAATTATCAAAGTTTAAAAAGTTTTTTAAAGATTTGAAGCAGAGAAAATACCTCATTACTTAGGAAAAAGTAATTGAATATGGAAAAATACCATCACATAAATAAGCAAATAAATAAAATAATAAATTAGAAAGCCATTCAAAGACATAGATACACAGATTGATATATAGACATATAGGATAGGGAGCCAAGTAGAGTCCCATAAATAAATAAATAAATCATCAAATAAATAAAATAAATCTGTAAACAGCCTAGAGGGCAAATAGAATGCATCAAAAGTTATTGTCCAAAGTGTTCCTCAGTCTCAAAATAATAGAAGAAAATGAGTAAATAAATAAATTAGAATGTCACTCAAACATATAAATAGATATGGATATGTATGGAAGTATAGATAGGTAGATAGCTAGATAGATTGATTGATAGGTAAACAGATGGATAGATAGTTATAGAGATAGAAACAGATATGAAGAGATATAGATAAAAAGATATAAAACAGATATTAGAGATTCAAGGAGACTCAAAACAAATACATAACTATGTAAATATGTTAGAGAAACAATAAATGCATTCAAATATTATTGCCCATCCTAGCCTCTCACTCCCACAACTAATAAATAAGAAAAAAATAAATGAATCAATAAATTAGAAAGTTACTTAAAAATATAGGTAAATGACAGATAGAGAGATAATAGGTAGTTAGGTAAGATGGATGGATGGATGGATGGACAAATGGACGGATGGACGGGTGGATGGATGGATGGGTAGGTAGATAGGTAGATAGATAGGTAGATAGGTAGGTAGATAGATAGGCAGATAGGTAGGCAGGTAGATGATAGATAGATAGAAAGAAAGATAGATAGATAGATAGATAGATAGATAGATAGATAGATAGATAGATAGATAGATAGATAGGCATGTAGAATGATAGATGATAGTCATAGAAAGTTCCATAAATAAATAATAAATAAATAAATAGATAAATAAATAAATAAACAAGTAAGTAAGCAATTTGCACACATAAATAGATGAATAGCTAGATAAATAGGACAGAGAACCGAACAGAATCCCATAAATGTATTAATAAATATGTAAGCAAGTTAGAGAGCCAATAAAGGCATATAGATTTTTCTGGCCCATTCTGGCCCTTCAGTCTCTACAAAGAAATAAATTAATCAATCAATCAACAAAAGAAATAAATAAAATGTAATGAAATGACATAAAGAAATACATGTTACAGGGGAAGAAAAAAACAGAGAAATAAATTAAATTAGTAAGTACATATATAAGTATATTAACATGGCAATACACGCCTCCAAATTCTTTCTGACATATATTGCCCCTCAACTACTGCATATAAATAAATAAATATACAAACATGCCCATATACATGTATACATAGATTAGGGAGCCAATGAATGTATCCAAGTTCTGGACAATCATGGTTTTGGCCTCAAAATAAAAATGAATGAATGAATGAATGAATGAATGAATGAATGAATGAATGAATGAATGAATGAAATATTAAAATGTAATTCAATCACACAAACAAATAAATGAATGAATAATACTAAAAAAATAAACACATTGTTAAAATTAAGTTGATCAAGAAACACTTAGACTAGAAACACAGAAAATCAATATATAGTATTTGCAAAGCAAAAAGAAGTAAGGCATCATTACAAGAGATTTAAAAAATATATAAATAAACAATTAAGCAAATAAAGAAATATGACAAAATTATCAGAGAACAAGGAAATACATAAACAGAGCAAAAAATACAGATAAAGGAAGTATCAACATACTGAGAGTAGTATAAATAGATACATAACACATAAAAAATAAATATATAACTATATTAGTCAATGCATATCAACATTTCTAATTCAAAAAATAAATATATTGACCAAGAACCCAATAAATAAATTTTGAAAATTTTTAAAAGTTTAAGAACATTTAAATATACATTACTAGTAGGAGTTCAATAGAAAAATACTTATTACTGTACGGAAGAATAATTGAATATGTAAAGATACAATCACTTAAATAAACAAATAAATCAGGAAGACATTAAGAAGTCATTCACACAGATAAACAAATGGATAGATAATTAGGACATTGAGACAAACAGAGTCCCATGAATAAATTGATAAATATGTAAGCAAGTTAGCGATCCAGTAAATGCATACAATTTTTTTCTGGCCCATTCTGGCCAGTCAGTCCCTACAAATAAATAAATAAATGAATACATGAATCAATAAATACCATAAATAAACTAAATTAGCAAGTACATAAATAAATAGGTTACAGAGGCAGTAAAGGCATTCAAATATTTTCTGACCTATCCACCCCTCAACTACTGCATATAAATAAATAACTATATACATACATACTTACATACATATAAACATACATAAACTAGGGAGCCAATAAACGTATCGTAGCTCTCCTGGCCGTTGTATTTTGGCCCTAAAATATAAATACGTAAATGAATAAATGAAATATGAAAACACAATTCAAACACACAAATAAATAAGAAAATAAATAAAAATGTGTTTATTTTTAACCAGTAAATGCATCAAATAACTTTGTATCACTCCTGTCACAAATATTGCCCTAAATAAATAAATAAGTATATGCATATGTACATACATTACTAAGGTAATACACACATCCCAAAGTTTTCTAGCCCATCCAAAATCAAACAAACCAATGAATAAATGAATACAGAAACACACATATATATAAATTCATAGTTACATATATAGATAAACACATATCAAAATACATAGATCCAATAAGTGCATTCAAAGTTTTCTTTGATCATTCTAACCTTTCAGTCAGCAAATAAATAACATATAAATAAGTATTTACATTCCAAGTCACTTATTACATGGATAGAAATGTAGAGAGAGAGAGACAGAGAGACAGAGAGACAGAGAGAGAAAAATAAGAATTTAAAGCCATTTTATCCACAAAATAAATAAGTCCAATAGAGCCAATAAATGAAGAAAAACTTTTCTTGGTAAATCCTGCCTCCTTTGGCCCCCAAAAATAAATGGGTACATAAATGAAATGAATAAATAATATTATAAAAATTAACATTTTATAAAATATCAAAACATGGAATATTAAGACAATTAGATAAGCACAAAAATTCAATAATAAATAAATGAACAATGGCATAAATACATAATAGATAAATACATACATTTATAAGCCAATAAATAAGTACATTCCAAAGGCAATAATGAATTAGATCCACAAACACTCAAACAGTGTCAAAGCACAGCTTATGAATATATAGCATTTGTACCGCAAAAGTATGCCACTAATACTTGAGATTTAAAAAAAATAAATATCTAATTGCATAATCAAATAAATAAACAAATAAATGACAGAATTAACAGGTCAATAAATGAATACATAGCCCAGACCAAAAAAAATACAGATAAAAGTGTGATAACGATTAGAATTATGCATTATCAACATATTTATCTGCTCAGCACAAATAAAGCCTAAAATCTATAGTTATTATATAGTTGTAGTTATTGTATTGTATAGTTATTGGTTAGAGAGTCATTCAATATCATAATAACTAATAGGTTTAAGAGCCATTATTGAGTCCAGAGTGATTCTGGCTCTTCCTGGCCCCTTAATTTGCACAAATAAATAAATAAACTTACAAATAGATAAAAATGTTTGCTGAGCACAAGAAACGTCTTATAGATCTTGAGTAATATAAATGTATACAAACGATACATATAAATAAGTAAATAAACCTATGAATATATTAGTAGGCCAGTAAATAATTAAATAGACCAAGCAGTGAGCAAAAGCCATAAGAAAGTCAAAGAAAGTAGAAAAATCAGTTTAGTCATTGTTCTGCTCAATGAAGGCCTTTCATTACTCTAGGACAAAGTAAATCAATACGTAAATGCATAAAAAAATATGAAGCCAAGAAATAATGAAATGGAGCAAGAAATAGTCAAACAGGGTAGAAGCATGGTTTATCAGTATAGTATCTGCAGAGCAAAAAATAAAATCATTGCATTAGAATAAAATAAAAATATAAAAATATAATCAAATGAATAAAAAAGATTTAAATAAACAAATAAATTAGTAAGCCAATAAAGATACAGATCAAGAACCCTATAAATAATAAAATTTTGAAAATTAAAGAGTTAAAAAAAATTAAAGCATGGAATACTAGTAGACTACTAGATACGCACAAAAATGTTCTTGCTACACAATGGTAAAATAATTGAACACATACACAAAAATCCTTAAGTACAATAGATAAATACATATATTAGTTAGCAAATAAATAAGTACTTTATAAAGCCAATATATAAATAATGAAATAGAACAAGAAACACTGAAACACATTAGAACACCGTTTATCAATATAGCATTTGCACAGCAAAAGTAAGGCATTATTACTATAGATTTAAAAAATGAATACATAAAGACATAAACAAATAAATAATCTAATAAATGACAGAATTGCTATGTCAATAAAGAAATGCATAAACACAGGAAAGAAACAGATGAAGTGTCAAAATGATTAGTAGTATGGTATGTCAGTACAAAGAAAGCCTAATTATTCCAGGGAAGTATAAATAAATACATGGACACATAAAAAAAATAAATATAACTACATCAATACATAAATAGCTAACTACTTTTGCAAACCAAAAATAAATGCATTGACCAAGAAGCCAATAAATAACTACGTAAGTTCAAATAGTCTTAAAAATATTTGAAGCGTAGATTATTAGTAGACTATAAGTTCAACACAAAAAATATCTTATTACTGTGGGAAAAAATAATTCAATATATAAAGGCACAATCACATTGAGGAAATAACAAATAAATAAATAAGTAAATAGAATAGAAAGTTTATTGAATATCCTGGCCCAGAGTTCAACAAATAATGAAATAAGTTAATGAGTAAATAAATAAATTAGAAAGCCAATAAAAACATAAAGACTATAGATATAGCCAGACAGATGGGATAGAGGGTCATCTAGAGTTCCATAAATAAATAAATAAATAAATGAATGAATGAATGAATGAATGAATGAATGTGATCATGTTAGAGAGCCAATAAATGCATCCAGACATTTACTGGCCCATTCTGGCTGTTTTATCCCAAGAAAAATGAAGGAAGGAAGGAAGGAAGGAAGGAAGGAGGGAGGGAGGGAGGGAGGGAGGGAGGGAGGGAGGGAGGGAGGGAGGGAGGGAGGGAGGAAGAAAAGAAGAAAGGGAAAAGGGAAAAAGGAAAGGAGAAAGAAGAAAGAATAAAGGAAAGAAAAAGTGCAATGAAAAGACAGAGAAGTAAATAGGTTAGATTGGAATTCACTCACATAAAAATTAAATAAATATTTACATAAACAAACAGGTTAGACAGCCAATAAAAAAATGCATCCACATTTTTTCACACAGACCCTGTCCTTCAATTACCACATACACATAAATAGATAATAGATAAATATACATTCTTACAAACTACACACATAAATACATACATACATAGGTTAAGGAGCCAATAAATACACCCAAATTTTTATTTTGGCCCACACAAAAAAAAAACAATAAGTAAATACATACATCTACATACATACATACACAAACATATGTTAGCCAATAAATTGTATTCAAATTTTTCCTGGATCATTCTCACCTCTCTGTAAGCACAAATAAATGAATAACATAAATAGTTAAACACATTGCAAGCAATTTTATTAGATAGGTAGATGGATGGATGGGGTGGATAGATGGATGATAGATAGATAAATAGATAGATAGATAGATAGATAGATTACAGATAGATAGAAAAGTTGATATATTGCAAAGTAATTTAATCATATAAATAAATATAAAGTCAGAAATAAATAGGAGAGTCAATAAATGAATCAAAAATTTTGTCTGGCCCATGCTGGCTCCTTAGTCCCCAAAATATATAAGTAAATGAATAAATAAATAAGAAATACTTTCACTAGTTAATGATTAATGAGCCATTCAATATTATATTAATTAATTAGTTTTAATAGCCACTGAATGAATCCAAATTTGTTATGCTCTTCCTGGCCCTTTTATTTCCACAAATAAACAAACAAATAATAAATAAATAAATAAATAAATAAATAAATAAATAAATAAATGTTTGCTAAGCGCAAGAAAGGTCTTATAGATCTTGAATATAAAAGAATACTAAACACTGCACACAAATAAACAGGTATGTAAATTAGCAAGCCAGCAAATAATTAAACAAACCAAGCAGTGAGTAAATAGTGAACACATAAAAAAGTCAAAGTAGAAGAATGGCTTCTAAGTTTAGTAAATGTTAAGCACAATGAAGGCTTTTCATTACTCTAGGACAAAGTAAATTAATATGTAAATGCATAAACAAATAAGACAAACCATAAACATGAAAAAAATAAACATCATGAAGCCAAAAATAATATATTATTAATGCATATAAATACATATAAATATATAATACAATGAAAAGAAATTAAGTATAAGTAAATAGGTTAGCAAACCAATAAATATGCAAATAAAAAACAATAAATAATAACATTTAAAGCATGAAATATTAGTAGAGTATTAGCTAAGCATGAAAGAGTTCTTGTCACACAATGGTAAAATACAGACACATAAAAAATAAATATATAACTACATCAATACATAAATAAAAATTACATTTGCAAAGGAAAACAAATACACTGACAAGAAAAACGATAAAGAAATCGTGAAAGTTAAAAAAAATAAAAATATTTGAAGCATAGATGATCAGAAGATGGAAGTACAACACAAATATGTACCTTATGACTGTTGGAATAATAATTGAATATGTAATGATACAATCACATAAATAAACAAACAAATAAATAAATAGTTTAGAAAGCCAATAAATGAATCTAAAGTTTTATTGCCAATCCTGGTCCCTCAGTAAAAATATATAAATAAGTAAATATATTAGAAAGCCCTCAAAACACAAACATAGATGGATTGACGGATATGCAGACAGACAGATAGATTGATCAATAGATAGATAGGATGGACAGCCAAATAGAGTCCCACAAATGAATAAATAATTCTTCTATATAGGCCTAATCACTCTAAGGTAGTATAAATGAAACCATAAACAAATAAATAACTATATTAATAGATAAATAAGTAACTAGGTTTGCAAACATATAAATACAAATTAATGTGTAAATAAATAGGTAGATTAACCAGCCAATAAATAAACAAATCAAAAACCCAATAAATATAGAAATTATGAAAAGTTAAGAAAGTGTTAAATATTTGAAGCATGGATTATCAGTAGACTATTAATTCAGCCCAAAATATACCTAATTACTTCTAGGGTAAAATTATTGAATACATAAAACACAATCCAATACATACACACATACATACATACATACATACATACATACATACATACATACATACATACATACATAAATTAGAAAGGCATTCAATCACACAAACAAAGAAAGCCAATAAATATATCCAAAGATTTTTATGGCCCGTTTGGGGTGTCTAGGTCCCCTAGATAGATAGATAGATAGATAGATAGATAGATAGATAGATAGATAGATAGATAGATGATAGGGGGTAAGTAGGCAGACAACAGTCAGGCAGGCAGGCAGATTAGAAAGCCATTCAACCACATGGGTGGGTGGATGGATGGATGGATGGATGGATGGATGGATGGGTGGGTGGGTGGGTGGGTGGGTGGGTGGGTAGGTGGATGGGTGGATGGATGATGGGTGGGTGGGTGGGTAGGTGGATGGGTGGATGGATGATGGGTGGGTGGGTGGGTAGGTGGATGGGTGGATGGATGGATGGATGAATAGATTATGCAGCAATTCAATAATTTGCATAAATAATAAGTAAATAATTAACAGGTTTGAGAGCCAATAAACACATCCAAAGTTTTTGGCACATTCTGGAACCTTGAATCCCACAAAGTTCTCCCACAAACACTCTTGTAGGTACTTATACTGAAGTTTCTCAGAGGCTAATATCAATTACAAACTGTTTAACCTATGGCACAGGCTCATTACCAACTAAGTCTTATAACTTTATTCAACTGATTTTTATTAATCTTTGTATTGTTAGTGATTCTTTGGTTTTTACTGTGTCCCACTATATCCTGCTTTTTAGGCAGCACCTGCAGTGTCTTAGACCTCACCCACCTTTTGACTCCCACCTGCCTATAAGCTGTCAATATAACTTACTTCTTTCCTATCAAATGAAAATAAAGCATATGCATTGTGCACAGAAAGACATCCCATGTCCAGTAAATAAAGAGATCAAGAAACAATAAATAAAAGAATACAGAAAAAGCTTTTTCCCAACATCTGGCCCTGGGTCTTTTATAAGATCAAATAGGATTCATGGAAGAGAAAGCCTTATTATTCTAGAGTAAAATAGCTGAATACATAAACACATAGACAAACAAATGAATGAGTGAATGAGCCTATAAATAAGGTCAAGAAGCCAGAAATATAATAAAATAGTTAAAGAATCAAGAATATTAGAAGTATGGCTTATGAAGAAGGAAAGGAAAGATGATCACCTGTGACATAGAAAAATGTCAGTGCATTAACATATTTGGAGAGAACTGATTCTAACAATGTACATGAGAGTACTCATTGGAGTGTGTTCAAAATTTCAGAGAAAGCCAATAGCAGGGTTAATGGAACCAGCAAAAAAAAATGCATGAAACAAAGATCTACTAAATTTCACTCTTTTTAAAATAGCTAAAAAAAAACCCTAGAGCCTGTGTTATGGCTCAATGGGTAAAGGTACATTTTAAGAAGCCTGACAACCTGAATTCAGTCCCCAGAGCTATTTCTGTTCTTGCTTCTTAGCTACTTTGATAAATTCTCCAGCATCTGGTCCCCTATCTCACCATTTAAGAGTAGGCTCTTCACCCTAAAAAACCTAAATGAATAAATAGAGGCAAATATTTAACCTTTGTAAGAATATCCAGCTTTTAAAATTAGAGCATGGGCTCAGCCACCAAGTAGTTGTAGACTCTTAATACTCTAATTCTACTGCAAGAAAGTACTGAAACATCATTTTCTAACTTAAAAAATTCCAATATAATAAAAAATTGCTACATTCTTTTAGTAACCAGTTCTATGGTGACATCAACTATGATGGCATCTGGCCACGTTAATCAAATGTAGACATTGGAAGAAAATGCTCTTGCCATACTCACCACAAATCCATAATATACATGCTCCATAAATTACCCTTTTCTCCAGAATGGTATCACTTACAAATCTGGAATGGTATATTCCATCTTCAAGGCTTGGGAGTTTCATTTTATACGTTCTTATCTCCATTAACAACAGTTGTCTATGGTTTTTGTGATCCACGGACATTTCTCATTTTGCTTTCAACAAAATAAAAAATGCAGAAAACAAATTATCTTAAAACATTTAAGAAAAGATATTGAAGAAAAATGGAATAGTGCAATACTGCACTTCACTTTACAGGTCTGAGTATGCAAAGTTCTCACATCAAACATGATTATTTGCTTTCATTTTGAAGACCGTGTCTTGTTATGAAATGTAGTGTAACCTGGAAATTGTATCCTCTCACCTCAGCCTCTCAAGTGCTGGGATTACAAGTATATACGACTATACACATGTAAACAAATAGTTTCTATTGGTAAGCAATATAATATGCAGTGAGGCACATTGACTAGATTTCAGTTATTTTAAGCTCAATTTTTTAAATCATTATGATCAAACAAGGTCCTATATCATCATAAACCTAGTCAAGTCCTCTGTAAAATGTTCTTTTTATCAAAAAATTACATTACCTTGTATGGTTTATGTTTCTGTCTTAAATGCAGCTATTAGGATTTACAGTCATGTTACATTACAGGGTGGTATTCATGCTCATGAAACTTCGGGACATTCACTGATGAAATTCTTTTTTCAGACATCAACTAAATTGACAAAAGTATATCACATGAGACTGAAATAACATAAACACAGATATCCTATTTAACTATAAAATATTTTTCTATAAAAATAAATAGTATACCTTACTACATTTTTAAAAATTCATATTCTGAATTGACACATATAAACACAAAGTAGAATTCAACAATGAGAATCAACAGGATAACATCAACTTCTTAATTTTAACCATTTTACCTTTTAAAAATAAGTAGATGACAGGCACACTAAGATGTTTCAATTTCTAGGCCCTATTTCATAATCTTATAACTTTTGCAATTTAATTTTTATTTCCAGTGATTGATTATAAAAGTCTCTAAGAAACCAGTTCCCGATATATTAATATCAGACTTCTAATAAAATGAAACAGTTCATAATTAAGGACTAATAACTTGAAAAGTAAATAGTTTTCCTAATAATATTCAAAATTCTCTTGATACAGGGTTTCATCTATCAAAGGCTATCATATAACTAACTATATATAGCCATAATCCTAAACTAATCTCCCTGACTTCCCTTCCTAATGCTGAGTGTATTAATGGAACTGTTGCTTCTGGAAAATAAAATTTGTGACTTCATGCATGTTAGGCACAATGTTCCTTTTTTTCAAGCTATGTAAATGTATTTTTTCACTTGTTTCCATAATAAACCTCCATATGCTCTGTTAAAAATGAAAATTAAAGAGACAGTGGTGGTGCATGCCTTTAATCTTAGCATGGAGGAGGCATAAGCAGGGGGATAGCTGAGTTGTAGGCTAGCCTGATTTACAGAAAGAGTTGAGGATAGCTAGAGATATATAGAGAAACCTGTCTCGGGGGATGATAGGAAAGGTACGAGAGAGAGAGTAAAAAAGGAAGGAAGGAAGGAAGGAAGGAAGGAAGGAAGGAAGGAAGGAAGGAAGGAAGGAAGGAAGGAAGGAAGGAAGAAAATTTAAAAGATATCAAACAAAATATCCATGGAGTCAGTTAATCAGTATTCAGCTAATCAGTATTTATACTAATCTATCAGAAAGCTGTTGCCCAATTGTTTAGGAAACATGCATTCATTAAGAATTACTATGAAGTAGGGAATGGTAGAAATGCTTGTAAAACTAGCACTTAAGAAGTTCAGGAAGAAGAATCATAGCTCATGGTCATCTTTGCTTATAAGGAGGTTGAGATCAGCCTACTTTACATGACACTCTGTATCAAAGGCCCTCAATGGAGAATGCAAAATGTCTTCTTAGACGCTTACATATCAGAAATAAATACATGGAGTCCTAAAGACTGGAATGTTGATACATAATTCTAATCTGTAGAAAATCCTAATAAAATGTCTATAATAGTGTATAATACATAATTTACCAATAGTAATCAACAGTCATGAAATTCCCAGAAGGATATATACATAAAGAATGGTATGGCCATAAGCAAAACATCTTTTAAAGATGAACATCATACCATCTAGGTATCTTATAATTCACTTCTAACTTGCAAAAGAAAAGAGAGAGAGAGAGAGAGAGAGAGAGAGAGAGAGAGAGAGAGAGAGAGAGAGAGAGAGAGAGAGAGAGAGAGAGAGAGAAATGTTACCTTTAGTTCAAGAATTGGCCAGGAGATCTTCTTCAAATGTGCTGTCATCACTCATGCTCAAATCTCAGAGCCTTCCGTTACCAGCCTCCAGAGCATGGGGGGTGGCTTAATTAATAAGTCTTCTATGTATGCTGAGAAGCTACATCCAGGAAATGTCAATATTACTTTAAAAAGACCCGTGCAGTATTACCACTGATAAGGATACTGGAAATTTTACAAGATCTCACACAGATGAAGAACTGCCATTGAATACTGAGAGTAGACAAATTTTCTTCAAAAAAAAATTCAAAGAAAAGCCACAATGGGTTACCTAAAACCAAGTGATGAACCTAAACAAATGTTCATACAAGAAAAAAGTAAACCATTGTAGAGGGGTGTTTTGCTGTGTATTTCTGTGTCTGTGTTTACATTACAGCAGGTCAAGAAATTGAGCATGTTTGGAGTACAAGAGAATAACTAAAAGGAGTAGTAGAAATAATATAAATACAATAATCACGTATTAGACAATTACTTTTAATTAAATATGTAATTCACTCATTACCACTAGAAACCTGGTAAAACATCTTTCATCTTTTTTTGTTTGACAACTAATTCAAATTTAAATTAACAGCAAGACACTTCTTTACTTCAATTCAAAGACATGTTCTGCTTCACTATTTTTAGTGAGTACTACACTAACAGTGATGACTGATAAAAACTTGATATGAATTATATTGTACCATGCTTATATCAAGCATGCAAACCTTTAAAAATACAGGAATGAACACTTATTTAGGATTTGTACTTACCATAATCGATTTCATTCGTGGTCAGGTCTTCCATACAAACTGTTTGGAAACTGATAACGAACTATACTCCCTAATTAGCTGATACAGTCCCTTTCTCAGAAGCATTAACTTGTATTCCAAATCTTTCAATTAATGATTATAAAAACATGCCACTTCTGTCATTTCCTTAATTGGATTTAATTTTTTATTAACTACCTCCATATCTTTTAGTGCTATTAAAGTGACTAGAGTGCCATGTGAACCTTCTCTTTAATATTTTGAACCAGCAAGCTAACAAATGTATCAAATACATGTCAAGAATCAAGAAAAATTACAACCATTGTATCCTCAGAAAATAGCTTGGCTAAACTGCATGTATGTATTTATCTCTTTCACAATAATTTCACAACAAAACACTGTCTTTAATAAAATCAATGGACAAAGAAAAATCATAATTCAATTGCTCTATGTATTTATTAGCTATAATTAATGCAGTAAGAGGGATCAAAAAGCTTGCAGGCTACACAATTTCACATAATACATTGCCGGGAAAAGGAAAGGTTGATATTTATCAACCATATCTTAGGGTCTTGGTGGACGCAATCCTGGGGGAGGTGGGCCTAGAAAGGAAAAATAACAAAATTCCATTGTATTTATCAAGAGCATATAAATATTAAAGGATCTGGATGTCATTTCCAGATCCTAAGATAACCACTAACCTCTAATTCCTGGTGGAGGGGGTCTCATTCCTGGAGGGGGCATGCCTATAGGTGTTCCTCGAGCAGGGGGAAGGCCAATTGGGGGGCCCATTGGTGGTCTCATACCAGGTGGAGGGGCCATAATTCCTAAAAGAAAAGTGACACTCTATGACAGCTTAATAAATAAAGTTCTTATAGTTCAACACAAAACAGTGGTTACAGGAATGCGACACAGCTCCTTTGCTGGCCAAGAACCTGAAACTAGATAGGCTGCAAACCTAGAGGAAACAAATTCTTACTATTTTGCTAAAGGGATGTAACAACATGATGTGGGAATGCCTTTCTGTATGCTGTGAATATCAATATTTAAATAAAGGAGATGTTTTGGCCCATGACAGGCACCATAGAAGAAGTAGGAGGAGACTGAGCCAGAAGCCCAAAGGAGCAACATGTAAGGAACATAGAATAGGTTGATTTAAGATGTAAAAGTAAACTAGCAATGTGTCTGAGCAATCGACCAAACAGCATGAACTTAATATAAGCATCTGAGTCATTTCTGGGGGCCTGAACAGCGGTGGGTGGCTAAGGGGTCTGGCACAGAAGGTCTGTGGGTCTGGACCTCTGGCCGCCCAGGAACAAGAAACCATACTGTAACAACAACATTCTACTTTACTCATAGATCAGTGACTTTCTCATCCATTGTCAGAAAAGCTTCCTCCTGTAGATGAAAACAAATACAGAGACCCATCGACAGTCAATGTACAGAGAGCAAATAACCATAAATGGTTCCACCAAATTCTTCCCCTAGTTGTTCAGGGAACTCTACTAAAGAGACTGAAAGAGTCGGTGAGGATGGAAGACACCAAGGAAACAAAGCCCTCCAGACATGACAGGGACTGGTGAACATGACCTTACAAATAGTAGTAGCATCCAGACCTTGTACAAGTCTAAGTCATATGGCTTTCCCAGCAATGAGAGCAGAAGAAAAAAGTTCTCACCCCTACCCCAGAAGCTATTCCCAATTTAAAATCGCTTGCAAAGGAAATAATTAAGAGTCTCAATGAATATACAAACCACACTTAAAGACAGGCACTCTGTACTGCAGTAGATGGCAATGCAAAACTGACACAGTAGTAGTTTTGGAGGGTCTTCTCATAGGGCTTTGTCTCAGCATTTACTAATTTTTAATTTACAGATCTTTCGTTTACATACTTTGGTTTCTATAGCTTTGGTTTTTGAGTTTTCTGTGAGTTCACAAATATATCATTTATGTATGTTTCTCATGCTTTTACTTTAGCTCTTTTTTCTATTTGTTTGGTTTGTTTTGTCATAACCTGGTTTGTTTGGTTAATTTACCTTATTTTATTTTATTACAACTTTTAAGGTGCCTGATCATATTGTAGGGAGAGAAAATTTGTCAGTTTGGGTAGGTGGGTAAGTAGAGGAGGGGACCATAACAAGAATATATTGTATAAGAAAATTTTTTTCAATAAAAATAACAATAAAACTAGTTGCAAAGTCCCTAAATTCTTAGCAAGACAAAGAAATGATGCCTTCTTTCATTCATAGAACTTTGTGATATTATTTCCTCTGGATGACAGAATATCAAAAAAATCCAAATCATTATGATTTATGGTAAAGCCCTTTCTTACCTGGAGGTGGGGTTGCTCTGCCTACAGGTGGGGGGGGAGTTCCCCGTCCTGGTGGGTACTGGGTTGGGGCTCCAGCAATGCTGGCAGTAGCCGCCACTGCAGCAGCTGCTACAGTGCCTCTTCCCTGTGGAGTCATGACCTGAAAAGTTATGCCAAAAATACAAAGCTATGATGAATATTCTCATTTTACAATACATAAAAAGAAGTAGTAAATATGTCTTATTACAAATGTTGTATCTTGTACTTATCTTTTCTATGTTTAAGCTGATGAATAAATCCAGGAGCTTATGCACACTAAACACATATTCATGCTGAGTTGCAGATCCAGGCTCTTATTGGTTTTGTTTTGTGGGTTTAGATTTTGGGAGGTTGTTTGTCATTTTTGAAACAGTCTCTCTATGTAGACCTGGATATCCTGGAACTCATAGAGATCTGTTTCCCTTCAGAATTCAGAGATCAAAGGCATACACTACACTCTTTGTATAAATCTTGAAATATTACCATTGTAAGTCTTGGCATTTTATCATTTTATAAGCTTTTGATTTTTCTCAGCCTGGTATATACAGCTGAATAGTCTCTTATTCATACTTTGAGCACCAGGTCTTTATAGAGCATGTACAATTTAAATATTAAAGGTAGAGACTTGTGTTATTCCTCAGTTATAGACTCTAATCATATTTTTTCATTAATAGAAAACCCTGTTCTGTTCCTACCTGCTGGGATGGACCTCCAACTCCTCGGACAGGGCCTGCTAATCCAGCAGGAGCTTGGGGAATAGGTACACCAGCTGGAACACCTCTGCCAGCTGCCCTCCCAACTCCAGGGCCACCTGCAGCACCAGCAAGTGGCACACGAGCAATACCAGTCTGAAACAAACAAAATGTATAGCTTAAACAACATGTCTATTTTCTTCAGATATAGTGTCCTTCAGATTTGGAATATATACTTCCAAAATATTAACTTTTACATAAGGTCAATTTGTTAACCTCTTACTTGCCAATAAAAATTCATTTATACCTTCTGCTTTTATGGCTCCATATTCATTTTCCTTTATAATAGAAGTAACATTTTGCTGTCACAATACTACCATTGCTTTGGGCAAATTAAAATGCATGTCTTTTCTAAATACAGTAGAAAGGGGGAAGAAAGTATACAAGTCCTAGATCTTTTTTATGCAGATGTTTCTAGTTTGTCTAGTTATTGTTCTTTCGAGTTATATCACTATATTGTGTGTTTGCTAATTATTGAACGTAGCCCCACAAAAGCCTTGTGAAAATACCCTTAGTAACAGCACAGTAAGATAAAATAAAACTACATTGTATTTTAAAAAGTCAACTCTTTACCAAAACTTAGCGAATACCCAACACATAAATGAATTCAAAAATAAATCCATTTCTAAAGATACAGTTGAAGCAATTACTGATATAAAATAAGACACATTTTATTTGATTTTATAATTAGTTTAGTGTCACCTCTACTATACATTGATATGACATTAAGTAACAAAGTATCATCCACATTATAGATCTGAACTTCATGTATAAATAAATAAAACAAAGATCAAAGCCATGAAAATCTTGCCCTACATATTCCTTACATCCTTAGGCGGTGGGCCCTCCACAGTCATGGATACCAAGTTCTCTCCACGTAGCAAGACCAGACCCAAAACCCTTTTTTCTTCACGCTCTGGCTGTTTTGCATTCTTGGGCCTATAAATCAGATGAAAATAAACATCAATAAGATTAATTTTTGTTATCTTTACAAAAAAACTCATGCCAAGTTTCTCATGAAAACAGTCACTTACTGCCTAATTATTCTGTGAACTTATTTATTATGCATAAATAGTAAAATTATTTTCCTATGTATGCTCCCTCAATATAGAAAGATCCAAAATGATCTTCTGCTGCAATTTAGATGCAATTGACATAACAAAGCCTTTTACAGTAGGCCAAATTGAACCCTCAATTTTAAGTACATTAAAATTAATTATAACCAAATAATATTGTCAGACTATTGACAAGTTTTATTTTTGCCAACATCATTTTCATTAAATGACATGATGTAATAAGGATCTGACCCAGTTCTAAAAAGATAAAGTAAATAATAGAATGTTCACATTACATTTTTAAATTTCATTTATTTATTATGCATATAATGTGCTGCTAGAATGTATGCCTCAATACCAGAGAGGGCACCATATCATTTCATGTGATTGCTGGGAATTGAACTCTGGAACATTAGAAGAGCAGCCAGTGTTCTTAACTTCTGAGTCATCTTTCCAGCCCCCACATTATAGTTCCTATATTTATAGTGACCCTCTGCAATCTTACTCCAGCTCTAGTTTGACTAATGTTCCTGTCCCCTCAATCCATAACCCAAAATAAGCCTTACTTGATCTTCCTGAACTCATCACAATCACAGAGAATCAAATTCATATGCTTGTCAAAAGCTTTAAAGGTGCCAATAAAGATTCTTCCATCTTGCAGGATGCATCTCATTCTATAGTCAATGTGCTGTAGCATCTTACTACTCTTACCCACAGTCTGCAAATAATAAAAGAAAATCAATGGTAAATTCATTTGTAGCCTAGTTTTCTATGTTTCATTGCTTATTACCTACATATCAAATTGACAACATCACTTTAAATAGCTCTGTACTTCTCAAAACCATAAGTGAGAGCATACCCCATCTGATAGGATTATAAAATGTATTCCTAAAATGAAAACCCCACAATTAATTCCCCTTTGGGCTTGTTAGTAAAATTTTTATGTTTTCCTTCCAACAAATGACCACAAACAGAGCATCTGGCCCTCTAAACTATTTGTATAAACCTAGACAATCTCCCTCAGAGGGTAGGTATGGGAGGAGATGTCAGGGAGAAGAAGAAAAGGTGGGGAAGGTGGGGATCTGTGGTTAGGGTATAAAATGAAAAAAACTCAATAAATAAACCTACCTCAATTTAAAACTATACATACTACCAATTCAATTAATTCACAATCAGCCACTATTTCTCCAAAGGACTTCCAGATCCATCTCACCCATGTCACTATTAAAACCCTTTAGGTATTTTTAGATATAAATTATCTAACAAGATTGGCACTGAAGCTGGTACAAATATGATGCTGAGTTCGTATTCTTTCTACCTCTACAAACCAAATGCTGGAGGTTCTAGGTCTGAAACACAAAAATCTGGCTTGAAAGTAGCATCCTAGACTTTCATATTCACAGTACTCTATTTAGCGCAATTTCTCATTATCTACATTTATTTATGTTAATTAAATAAAATGCTGCTGTTTCCAAGTAGTCTGTTTATGTTCAGCAACTGGATTGGATTCCTCCAATCACTGACTAAAACCTAAATTATATCCAAATGTCTAAAAGACATCTCTCTCAAGTGTTCTTTTCAAAGCTTCAGATCACCATTAAGAGCATAGACCATGTCTTAACTGTTATACAATGGAATGAGCATACATCTCTAGGATGAATCCCTATTTCTAAATGTTAGAACCTAAAAAAAATTGCACACAATGAGAAACTGTGACTGAAGTCATTACAGCAACTATCCAACTCTAATGTACAACTCACCATGATTGCTGTTCCACCAATAGCCGTTTGAATAGTAAAAGTTAAAGATCCTTAATATTTGGGGAGGGATATAAATAAAGGTATGATGTAGGTTCTGTTAGACACAGTTTGACTGAAGCTTCACAGATGGTGGATAAGTCCTGCAGAGGGAAGAACAGTATAGCTGTACCTTAATCTATTACTGTTTAAAAATAAATTTTCTAGTATTATATCTTCATAGATAATCATGTTGCCATATGTAACAAAGAACAAATTTCAGTCCTTCCTCTTAATCCTCATTTCACCACTACATCTATAAAACCAACTGACTACCAATATTGCTAAGAATTCCTGGGCATGTATGCTAATGGATGTATTTAGAAGCTATATATCAATGTTGTATTCCTTTCTGACTATCCTAAAGTAAGGTAGAGCTCCAAAATTCCACCTGTCTATGGCTTCCTAGCAGTGGTTGTAAAGATTTAGTCCATTCTTCCAAGCACTTAAAATTTTTGTATTTTGAATACATATGACTGTTCAAGGTCATAGAAAATGGAATTAAATATCTAGGAACTGAAGTTACAGCTAATTGTGAGCCTTCATGTTGGTGCTTAGAACCAAACCCAGATTTTCATCAGAAACCATCATACATCTCTCAAATCCCTGTTACTAGGTTCGTGTGAGTACTTAGAAAATCAGGTCTGTCTTGTAAGGAAAGCACTTACCACTGACCATATTTCTAAACCCCAATAAGAATCAAATAATTTTTAAATATCTTAATAATATTTTAATATTATTAAAACACTACTCATTTTTTAAAAAACTACATTTTTTTTGTTTCCAAAATTTCAGTTTTATTTACTACTTATTTCAAAATTTATGTATTCTAAGTGTTGCTAGGTGACCTAAGTGACCAAGGTAGGAAGGTGTGCAGCTTTTGTTCTGCTATAGCACCTTGTCTAGGAGGTTGTTAAAGGGGATCTTTTACTGGGGGACAAAGAAAGGATAAAGCTTAATTTGCACAAGAAACAGCACTTGTCACCTACCTGCTCTGGCCTAGTGGTACAGCACTTCAGAGTAAATGTTTATTTTAAAACCTGCAACTAGAAGATAGTTGATTGTCTTGTTTCTTTTATCACCAAGAGTAAATCTTTAAGGTAGGATCTTGCTAATGAATCCAGATGCAAGTACGTATAGGGAATTAAGGGCCTAAGATTAGTGTGAGTTACTGTGTGAGAAAACATATACACAATGTTTATATTTTATGTAATAAATAATTGAAGTTAAGACTCATTCCACAGGGCTGTTACTCAAACCTGGCTAAGAAGTCTATATCTGAAAAGAATATAGGTAATACGGGGGAAGCTACTAGTTTCTTAAATTGACATAGTATCAAACTTTTTTCTAAATACCTTATACCCATAAATTAGTTCATTTCAGTGAAGCTTCTTTATGCAGTAAAGAGTGGTTAACAGACTTAACTGGTCAATGTGCAGAAAACAAGTGACAATGGACTGCTCAGCCCTAAATTTTACAACCCTACCACCTAGTCCAAAGAGCCATTACAGAATGGGTAGAAAAAGCATAACTTCAAAGGACTTTTAGGAAATAGTGTCTTCTGGACATGACAGGGTTGCTGTGTTTATATATAAACTCTTCTAGTAAATATACAAGACTGCCAGCACAAGACTCAGCCATTCAATGGTCCAACATAAATGGGTAGGCGTATGAGGTCACAAACTTTAGCATGCACTTCATAATTAAAAGCTGGTGAAAGTAATGTTGTCAGTTTAAAATTGTAATGTAGCTCACAGCAAAGTCCCAGGAGGTAGTACTATATGAACACAGTAATTTATTTAAATTTTTGAAAAATGAGAACAGCAAGTTAAAAGAAAGACTAGAGAGAAGGCCCAAAAGAAATGTCTCTTAGAAGGAATTAGGAATGGATATGATTTAAATATATTTTACACATATATGAAGACAGCAAAGAACTACTTTGGACACAGTGGCACATGCCTTTAATCAGAGCACTTGGGAGGCATGAGTTGGAGGACAACCTAACCTGGTTTACAGATGTCCAGACCAGTCATAACAACATAGTGAAAACTTGCCTAAAAAATAAATAAATCACGAAAGAATAAATAAAGAAATTACTCAGCAGTTAAGAACAGTGTCTGCTCTTCCAGACTAGCTAGCTTCAACACCAAGCATCTGCATAGCAGCTCACAAACATGTGTAACTTCATTTCCAGATGTGCTGCTCTTACTGTCCACACATGATACATTAGACATACATGCATGCAAAACACCATAAACATAAAATACACTTTTAAAATAAAGAAATAAAACAGCAGTTATTATAACTATACTTTTAGTCACATTACTCTGGAGGCAGTCAGACAGTTTTGTTAGTTCAACCCTACCCTGTTCTACTAAGTGGGGTCTAGGCCAGCCAATGGTACTTAATGAGTTCCTGTCTGAATAAATAAATAAAATCTTAAAATAACTCAAGTATGATAGTACATACCTATAATTTCAACATTCTGGCCATAAATGCAGGAAGAGAAGGAGTCAAAGGCTTTCATGGCCAAGATTGGACCCAAGGTTGACCTGACCTTGGGTTCCAATATCAGAAACACAAAAAGATCAAATAGAGCACATGGAAAAGAAGCATGCTAAATATAGTTATGAGAAATGTTCAAATAAATTATCATGAGGCACAGAGATGTCTCAGCAGTTAAGAACACTACTTTATCATAAGAGGATAAGTTTAAGTCCAATCAACATGAAGTCTTAGAACCATCTCCAACTTTATTTCTAAGATATTTGGTACCCTTCTTCAAACTGTGTGTGCACAAGGTACACATACATGAAGCCAAAACAAGACACACATATATTTTTAAAATAAAAAATGTTAGAGCCAGGGGGATAATGAGTTGGCTCAATGATTAACAGCATTGGCTTTTCTTCCAGAGGTCCTGGGTTCAATCCCCAGCAATCATACAATAGCACACGGCCATCTGTAATATGATCTGGTGCCCTCTTCTACATACATGTGCCAGAAGATAGAGCACTCCAGTAAAAATAAATTAATCTTTAAGAAATATTTAAGAAAAAAGTAGAATCATGTGGTGGTGGCATACATATTTAATTCCAGCACCAAGGAGGCAAAGAGAGGCAGGTCTGAGTCTGAGGTCTACTCTACAGTGTGAGTAGGCCTACACAGAAAAACTCTATCCCAAAACAAACCAAAAAAAAAAAACTAGTTGACTTAAAAGAAAATGATCTGCAAAAGAAAAATACAGCACTACACTTTAAAACCTTTTTCCTATTAGAAGGCAATCTAAATAAATCTGCATCATACAATATTATGGATAATATTTTTATAACATTATGTGCTTATTTAAAAGCATTTAAGATGAATGTGAATAAGTGATGTACCAATGAAGCAATAGTTAATACGTATAGTAAAATACATCATCTAGAATTTTATATCTACTGAATAAATAATAAACAATGCAATATTCATAAGCATCACACTATTTCTTGAAAGTTAAAAAACCTAATACAACACTTTGCTAAATATTAACAGATATTCATCTCACAAGAGAGTATTACATGACATTCACTAATAAATGGTTTCTTATGATGTTCAAAATGAATAAAAATTTAAAAATTTTCTTAATGCATTCCAAATAGTATATGGAAACATGCCATCCAAAGTAGATCTATTAAAATCATAATTATTCTGATATCAATATTAATCACCATGTTCATTGTACAGAATTTCTGTGTGTTTACTGCTGGGGTATATAAAACTTTTGTAAAAAGGTAACTGTATCAATAAAAATCTAGATATTGTTTCTTTTTATTTGTGTTAATCTTGGAAATAGTTCTAACCTGTTTTCTTTGATTTCCACAATCTTGATGTTTCAGTACTGCTTTAACCACCTCTTGGTGTATCAGCTAAGAATGCCTGTCTCAGTTCTGCCTGGAAATCCACTACAGGAACCTGCTGCTGCTGCTGCTGCTGCTGCTGCTGCTGCTGCTGCTGAGAACGCTGTGGGTACAGATGACACCTATAGCAAGAGCATATTTATGATATTTTTAAATCACAAAAAGACTTTTATCTGTGTAGATAACAATAAGAATGAAAATAGACATTTTTATTCTAAAAGAGCTACTTAAAAAGAGGTCACCAGAAAAAGTGAACATATTAAAAGATCACCACTTAAGTATTGAACATAATACTACTACACAATGAATTATGCAGTGTATAAACTAAAAATATATTTCTGTTCACAAGAATCAACAAAAAACTATTGGATACTTATTCTGTCTGAAGATGTGTCTTAGAGTACTTATAGAGATTATCAAT
The DNA here is from genome assembly GCA_033318265.1 of Phyllotis vaccarum. Taxonomy (NCBI): domain Eukaryota; kingdom Metazoa; phylum Chordata; class Mammalia; order Rodentia; family Cricetidae; genus Phyllotis; species Phyllotis vaccarum. The sequence goes on along the minus strand of JARWLC010000009.1, from coordinate 124,399,803 downwards.
GCCATATACACTCCAATTACTTCATGTAAAAAACAATAATTCCAGCCCTTTTATAAGGCAAAGGATTTGCTAAAAGTTAAAAAAAACATTAATGAGGTCATTCCTATTTATCCTCCCAAGAAGATACTACTTATTAATTATACTTATCCTCAACATGAAGAGAGGTAAATGGGAAAATTATGCCATTTCCTAACCCATTCACTTTTCTTTCTACAACCTACCACATAATGATCTGAGGGGAATTCAATTTTTCTCCTACAAAATAATCTAAGTGCCATGTTTGGTAACAAATGCCTGTAAATCAGCACACAGGAAGGACAAACAAATGGACTAGGATAAAGTCGGGGTAATGAGTTTATATATGGAGCTACAAATATGCTCAAAATAACAAATGAGACCCTATCTCAAAAATAAAAAAATAGTTCATCAGTTATCAAAGCACCTAGAATGTAGAATAGAACCAGTGCAAGACCAAGAACCTGTCTCAATGTGTGCATACACACATGCAAACATGCACACACACATAAACATACTTACACATCATGTTAAAATAAATAAAAATGAGCGGTTGGAGAGATGATTCAGCTATTAAGAACACTTGTTGCTCTTAGGACCAGGGTTCAGTTTCCAACATCCACATGGTGGTTCAAAACCTTCTGATAATTCCAGTCAAATAGAACCAGATGCTTCTTCTGGCTTTTGTGGGTACATATGTACATACACATGCATGGTGCAGACATACATGCTGGCAAAACACCCATAAGATAAAAATAAATCTTTATAAAATATTTATTCATATATGACACCTGAAGAAAAGCTAAGCTCATTCCAGCAAAGGAAGATGAGTTTTGTGTCATCCATGTTAGTGCTGTACAGAAGAAAATATCTTAGCAAAATAATCACTGAGGTACAGTATCTCATGCCTATGATGCAAGTACTGAGGAAGTATAGACAAGATGATTGTGACAAGTTTCAAATAAATCTAGACTACATGGTGAACTGTAAGCCAGCCAGGCTTACCAGGTGAAAGTACCTCTACAAAACAAATAAAATTGTAGTGGAAGATAAACAAATACCAACAGATGTGTATTGTGGTAGCACATAACTATAATACTGAAGAAGTAAAGGTAGAATCTTAGCTGCTGGGAATACCAGGCCAGTACCTGGCTCTTCAAAACAAAAGAAAGTGATGGAAAGATCCCATCAGCATGTTGCTTATCCAACAGAATCTCACTTGAGTATCACAAATCCTCAAATATCTCTGGAATAATCCAAAAAATCTTTGTATCTATAAAAGACCGAATTGAAGGAACCACACATTAAGATAATAAAATATTTACAGAAACATAAATATTAAAGTTTACAAAGTATTCCTTCCAAGATAATCTGCAAAATAAAAATCTACTTTAAAAGCATGATATGAATGATAGCCTGGCAGTGGTGGTACACACCTTTAATCCCAGCACTCAGGAGGCAGAGACAGGCAAATCTCTGTGTTTGAGGCCAGCCTGATCTTCAGAGTGAGCTCCAGGATAGCCAGGACTATACAGTGAAACCTTGTCTAACAAAGTAAAGAGAGAAAATAAGAAAACTTGGTTCCCGTCACTTGGTTAATGTGTGTAAACTTTCAACAACATATACAATGATCAAATAAAAAATAAGACACAAAAATGTTACCATGTTGCCTGCTGTCTACAATATCTAAAAATCCTATAGTATTAAGGGTGTGAAACAAACATCAACAAATTATACCTGTAGCAACTTCCCAAATGCAAACAAAACAAATATCAAGTGATCTAATATAAGAAATGACTATGCCAGGTGATGATGGCACATGCCTTTAATCTGAGTACTCAAGAAGCAGAGGTAGTGGATCTCCACTTTGAGGTCAGCCTGATCGATCTACTTAGCAAGTTCTAGGACAGTCAGGACTACAGAGAGAAACCCTGTCTCCAAAAAGTAAGAACTGTTACTATACCACTTATACTCTGCATTCAGTAAAAACTAAGTCAATATTTCAATGACCAATATGAAAAGACAACACAGGTACTGTTGGAAACCAAAATCTCATCTCTCCTCTTACCCACTCACACAATCAGATATGTGAACACCAAAAAAAAGTCCTTGGAAGGAAACCAAGTAATGATTACCTGCATGGAAAACAGGAGGCTAAATTGGTAATAGCTCTGAGACTCATTTTTAAGTTTATTGATCAATGTTCTATGTTAAAGACATTCACTTAGACAATTTAAAGACTTAAGCTTCAACATTCACACATGTGATCTGCATGTGAATGTATATCAAAAAATTCATTAATGTTTTTTAAATGTTTATCTGGCTAGGCTCTATTAGCCAAAGAATCTAAATATAGCCAGGCATTGAACAAATGGGATACCAGCTTTTGGGATGTGGAGATGTCTCATTAGGCAATATCATACTCCACTTTGATGAAATCAAGAACATCATAGACTATCCATCTCAAAACACAAAACAATAAAGCTTAAATATTACAGGAAAAAGAAAATGTATAAATTAATATCCAATCAATGAAGAAGAAAGCATTTTCAAGAATACAAACTGAACATAAAATAACTTATGAGGAACTAGAGGTTTCTTAAGGCTTAAGAGTATTAACTACTCTTCCAGAGAAACAAGGTTCAACTCCCAGCACCCATATGGCAGCTCACAATTGTCTCTCACAGACACACATGCATGCAAAATAACAATGCACATAAAATAAATGATTAAAATTATCTCTTTTAAAATAACAGATATTTATATAGTGAATAATGTAAATTTCTAAAAATAAAACTTCCTATATATGCAGGAATAAAAAGAGAACACTTGTATAGAATGTATAAAAAAAAATCCTGCACCACCAAAAACTGAAGCAACACCTCTATAACTGAAATGGAGGAGAAAAGTCACATTGCAATGATTAGCAAGGTACATGTCTTTTATTCCATCATGTGTGAGGTGGAGGTAAGGGAATCTGTGAGTTCATGCCAGCCAGGGCTGCACATGTATCAAAAACAGATAAATGATAGAAGCTGACTTAATTTAGGACAATACAATTAAGGATTTCATTATCGTGTTACATCTTCTGTACTGGGTATCCAATTAACATTATTGTAATCTCTTCCTTGTATGATATTTTTCTGTGATTTGGCTCATAACCTAGACTTTACATACTCTTGGTTGCTTAGGGAAGCTGTCCTTCTACGTTTGACCTGGACTTCCACCTCTGGGACGTGCTGTTCGGTAGTTCTTCTCAAATGTAAGCGATCTCTGAAATAGGAAAAAATATTTAATAAATGTATTAATTATGAAACAAAATTTTAGGTAGATAGAGGCCAGAAACTGATAAAACCATACAATAAGACTGATCCCTGGGCCTTTTCAAAGGTGGAAGCAGAGAACTTAACTCCACAAAATTATGCTGACTTCCACATGTGCCATAGCATGAACGCTGCTCCTCCCTACAAACATACTAATAATAATAAAATTAAATATAAAAGTTTGAATGAAAATATTTCATTCCATTTCAAATATTTACTTCAATTATACTGAATATTTAAAAAAATATTAATAATCTTAATTTTTAAAAATTAAATTATGGCAATGCACACTTGGAAGACAAAGGCAGAAAGATCCCTCTCCTTTAAGTTAAAAACCAGTTTGCTCTATATAGAGAGTTCCAAATTAGACAGAGCTAACACATGAGGTCATGTTTCAAACAATAGAGTGATCAAAACAAGAGAAAAATATAATATTGTATACTAAAAATATTAGGATCTCTTGATTTAAACAATCTAGTTTATAGAAAACCCAGAATTAAAGATCACAAAATGAAGTAAAACATAATCATCTACTATAGTCTCGAACATATATGTAGATGTAATACCTGCACATACATACGCACCTCCACACACACCATACATATACAGACATACAAGTATGCACTAGCCAAAAACAGAAAAGCTGACTTTAAAATTTGGGAAAATATTTTTAAATCATGATTCCTTTGTACAGCAGACAAAGGAAGCACAAAAAATTAAATTGTAAAGTTATTAATGAAAAATATATGTAAATGTTGCTGTCTTTAGGATTTACAAAGAAATAGGAAGGTTGCTTAAGGAAAATGTTATCAACAACATGTAAAGAACTACTACTATGTGAAGATTTGGGAATACTTCACAAAATGGTCATTCTATAAGCTGTGTGGAACTCTTAGAACCATTCATAACTGACATTAGATATATAAACTAAGAAAGACAAAAGAAAAATATTGACAAGTCAAGAAAGACTCTCAAAAGCAGAATTCAAATACCAATTTTCTGAATCTAAACTATTTTTAAAACTGGGTAAATTTTTAGAGTAAGCATTTAACCAGTAATTAACAGTTGTTTTACTGTTTTGAGAACTTTAACTGTGCCAAGAAATGCAAAGAAAATATACTGAACTTCGAAAAAGAACATGTCAAGATTTCCAACCAATTAAATGACATCTGGATTATAAGCAACTTAAGAAATAAACTGAATTATAACCAAGACAGCATAGTGGCACACACCTATAATACCAGTACTAAATAAAGTAGAATTACCACAGGCATTAAAATAAACTGGACTGTGGAATGAGAAAGTCTCCAAACAAAAAGACTAGAGTAAAACAAAACATACTAAGAAAGAATGGAGTTGGAGCCTTTAGAAACTATGGATAATTGCACGTGGCCTTTCATATAGCAGAAATATCTCAAAACCATTTTCACATCTTACATACAAAATAAATGAAAAATACAAAATCTGCTTTTAAAATAAGTAGGTTTCCTAATAACATATTTAAGTGGCTAATCAGCATATGCTGATTATGAAATCAGAGAAATAAATTATAATCAGAGAAAAAAACTTTAAAAAATACTGAGATATCATTTGATAATTATAGAGTGAATAATGCAAAAAAGGTAATGAAAATGTAAAGCTGTACTAGCCCTGGAGTAATTAATAAATGTAGTAACAATGACATCAGAGTAGTCACCCTGTAATTCCACTACAATGATAGAAAAATAGTAAAACACAAACCTAGTATAGCATGTTCACCAGCAATATTATAAGTGACTGCCAAAAAGTGTTAACATTTTAAAAGTCTACTAGGGACAAATAAAACGAAATGTGATGCATTATACAGCAGAACACATTCTATTGCAAAGAGAAATAAAGAACTGATGCAGGCTCTAACAGTGGACTCATACAAAAAATTTTGATAATTTAATATTCTAAGACAGGGTCTCTTCATGTACCCTAAGCTGTCTTAAATCTTACGAGTCCAAACAGCATTGAACTTCTGATTCTGTGGCAAAAATCTCCTAGGATTACAGAGGTGTGACTATTGTTAGAATTATAGGTGAGTGCCAGCAGGCCAATTTAAAATAGTTGAATAGAATAAATATCCAACAACCAATTTATAACCCTAAACTTTTTGATCCAAAGAATATTGTCAAAAAAATGTGCAGTTTCTTTCCATACCCTAGTGAGAAAGTTTCATCATCATAGAAAAATATTTTATTATTTCAATTTTTTAAATCTAACTTTATATATAAAATCACCCAAAAAGTTTATTTTGAAAATACTGGCTTAGTGGAAATGTAGACAATCATGTAAAAAAAATGGCACATTTTATGATGTCTAATTGTTCCAGCATGTAAATAAGAAAAATTTAAATAAAGAAGGAAAAATTTACTTTGGGGCATAGCATTAATATTTATACCAATAACACTGTCACCAACAATTTCTATTTTGGAAACAAACTACAAATCAGAAAGAAGCCAACTTTATTCCTATTTCATTTCCTACAAAATTTTTTAGTATTTTCTTTTTTAAAAGTTAATGAAAATCTCAGGTAAAAAAAAAATAGATCCCTTGATACAATGCTAGTGATATTTTAAAAAGTCAGTGCTATCAAACAAATGAGAAAAATTAGTAAAAAGTAAATTCTGGGCCAACTACCACATAGAAATTTCAAGATTTCATGCTATAGTTTAATGTAATAAGATTAGGAGGTTAAAAGCAACAATTAAATTTTCATGGCTGTAAACTACCCCCTACCTCCACCCGACTCCCCCCCCCCCTGAAGAAAAGGACAAATAGACAGAAACATTGGCATTGCTTAATCCATACAAAGGGAACAAAAATAAAAACCTTATTGTGTTTATAATTTTTCGATGAAAGCACTTATAACATTTTTAGCAAAAATTCCCCGTAAAATTTGAAGGCTGAAACAAGAGTTTGTACCATAAAATCAACTTAAGATCATTACCTATGGTGGGATGCCTTGCTTAGCCTTGATGCAGGGGGGAGGGGCTTATTAATCCTGCCTCAAATGAATTACCAGGCTTTGCTGACTCCTCATGGGAGGCCTTACCCTATTGGAGACAGGGAAAGGTTTGGGGGGAGCAGTAGTATAAATGGGAAGACTGTGATTGGTATAAAAATGAATAAATATTTTTCTTATAAAAAAGAAAAAGGATAAAGAATAATCAAAGGGATCTGATTCATCATTTACAAAATGATAGGCCATAAGAGTCACATACATGAGTTAATCTAAATAATTGTGCAATATGTTCCTATAGCCTAACAAAGACTAAATTATATTATATACAGTCTTTTAAAGGTATATTTTTCGAGGTCAACCTGAGGTACATCAGCAGACTGATAGAAGGAAAAGTTCTGAAAGAATTTTTAATCTTCTTAAATTTACCCTTTAAAATTACAATACTATCTACCTACACACAGAAAAGAAAATATAAAAAGAAAGGAAATATGCAAAAATCCTGGAAAGAATAATATTCAAAAGTAAAAACTTAAATCCATGGAGTCACTCACATATGTAGTTCCAAGGACTACAGAAGGGATAAGGTGGGTGGATCACCAGCTACAGAAACCTGGGATACAGACCATGTCTGGAATTATAGATTATGTCAGAATCCTGTCTAAAAATTTTAAACCTTGTTTAATAAAATATAAATCGCAGTTATTTGGTTTATTATTTCAAATTTTCAGAGAAACTTCAACTTTAAAAATTGTTAAAATATCATTAACAATACATCAATAAAAATTATTCGTAGGGAATAATTCTTATACAAAGTATACTCTTGATTTTCTAATAATTTTCTTCTCTTTAAGAAAATAGAACAAGAGTATTAGCAGCTAGGGAATTGGGTAGGTGGAGCCATTGATGGGCATGTCCTTCATCTTTATTAGGATGATACTCTGATCTCAGTCAAAAACATCGCTGAAGATAAGACTATCAAACATTAATAAAGGATGGTAATACTATAACATTGAAGCAATTATTAATTATTAAATCTAGAAAACAGAAAAAGGAATACTTGGAGCCAAGAGCTGTTTAATGAATTGAAATCTGCCTTAAAAATAACAGATCTGACTACAAAACAGTAGAAAGCTATCAAAAAAAAATTACATGAGCATTAAACATAAATTCCCTTCCCAGTAGGGAAAGCACCACAAACAGGTCCTGAGGCAGCAGTACTTGTTCCCAGTTCTCATCCACCTATTCTACTGCAAAACAAAGAAAGGTAAAACACCTGCTTGGAAACCTATGACCTCTATTCTACCTACTCCCATGTGACTTGCCTTGCGTTACCAAAGGTAGTGGAAAAAAACAGGACCGAGCCTTTGAAAAGCAGCCTGCGCAAACCAGTCTCTTTTCCCTCCCCCTCCCCTTTCCGACACTCCAGGAAGGGAGGGGCAAAGAGGAGTTGATAAAGGACCAGGTTATAGATATGGTTGCCATGTCCTCTGCACCAATACTGCGCAATCCCTCAGCTAACTTTCTTCTGGCCTCAATGCAGGCAGAGGTGGGTGTCTACCCTACGGAATCTGGTTTTCCTATATCCAATGCAGTACTTTGGGATTGGGAAGAGGGGAGTCACCAGAACTAAGGCAAATTCTCGCCTCCCTGAGGAGAGGGTGTGGCTGAAATTCCAAACTGCAGAACTGACAACCAGGTGTAAGCCCGGTGACCACAGCTGTGAGGAGCCGAATGGGGAGGGGGTATACTCCCCCCCCCACGCACACACACACACACCAGTACCACCCTGCGCCTGCGCACACCAGTACCTCTGCAGCAGCGGCCATCTTTAGGGAACCTAACACAATGGCGTTTGACACAGGACACGAACCTTGGTAATACCAAGACTTTCAAGGATTAAATTCCGAACACCAGGAAAAAGAATAAAACCAAGACATAATCTTGTTACCTCTACAATTCATGGTTTGGGTAAAAACAAGTTTTGCATACATTTTATACACAACCACTGCAATGGAGATGGAGGGGGTTGATGGTTAAATATACAAATAAACAGAACAGAACAGTGCTGCTTCCTTGAAGTGGGAAATAATTCTACAAAGGAGCCAGCACAAACACAATATGCAACCTGATTACCAGAAAAGACCACAAGAAAAAAATTCTTTAAACTGAGGTCCAGCCATCCAGAATGATCTTATCTCACCCATCCCCCACGAGCATTGGTACATTCTACAAATGCACCCGTACAAACCCATAGAAGGCCCCACCCAGGCTAACAGTGTTTCCTTGGTATTGCATGGTTACTTCACAAAACCAGGTACGACAGTTCTACCACACCTTAAACATTTCCGCCCAGTCTCTCCAGATTTGAGACTCCCTAACCACCATAATTCAAAAGAGTGCTCTGGCCACTCACACCCTGGCCATCCCATCACTTCTTTAAGCCACATGTATCTTTAGTAGCAGCGGTCACCACGTGAACCTGATACCCACAGACTGTGGTCCCCCTTTCTTCAGTACCGCACTCACCATCAGTCAGTGCCTCACCCACAGACCGTGGTTTCCCCTTTCCCTTTCCCTCAGTGCCACACCCAAAGACTGCGGTCTCCCTCCTCTCAGTGCTGCACCCACTGTGGTCACCTTCCCTCAGTGTCGCGGCCGCGAATCCGGCCGCGGCAACGGATCGTGTTCACCTTCACTCAGTGCCGCGGCCGCTCCATACCGGTCCCTAATCCCGGAGCCCACAGTGACCACCCCAGAATATCATCAAAATGATTTACAGCTCAATGCGGAAATAGACAACCAAATGAGTCCCTCTAATGACTCCAAAGGATTGCTCTCAGACTCTCGAAGATAAAGGTATCTGGCTTCTCGGAAACCTCAAATCCCAAAACCTAGAATGGTGTAGTCAAAACGTGAACACCCTCAAAACTAAAACAGTTGCCGGCCCAACTGACCTTGCTCGGTCCATGGCGTTGAAAATCGCTCTTCAGAACTAAGCGTCAGACATCTCCGGCTGCTTCTCCTCGCTACGCCAGACTTGCCGCAATGGCTCAGGCTTATCGCGCAGCTCCGTACGCATGCGTCCCAGCCAATGACCACACATGCGCACTTTTTTGCCGCAGTGCAGTGATTCGGCAGTCCCTGGGACCAAAATGACCTGCAATGAAATGACTACCGCTCCCTGAGCATTCCTAGCACAATAACTTGAGCGAGTATTTTCAGAACTAGCTGTTAACATGGGCTAATGGATACAATTACCTATTTTTAAATTCATTTAAAATAAAAACAATTTTATTTCTCGAGTGGTTCTAAGCAAGCTTCAGTGGTCAGTAAATTATGATTTTAAACCATCAAAGTTTTTACTATATGTAATTTTAAAAAAAGATTTTGTTTGTCAATATTCAGGGAGATTGAGATTTCTAGGCTATAATGAGCTACATAGGAGACGCATTTTTAGAATGATGATGTAGAGAAAACCTGTACAGAAGAAAATTGGATTGACTCTTAAATCTACATTTCTTTTAAATTTAGTGATATTTGGGGTTTTTTTCTTCTGATTTCTATACTGAAATTCATGCCTTTGAATTCAGTTTCTCTTGATTTAAAATATATCTGTGATACTTGACCACTATGTTTTGGCAAAGTTCTTAAAAATTTTACATAGTGGTCTGCATGGCAGATTACCTAATATAAGCATTTAAGACCAATCCTAACAGACTATTAGCACTACAGTCTTTTTCAGTGAAACTCCATCTGGGTGGAAGAGTTCTATAAATATTTGATATTTTTGTTCCTGTTAAGCATGTGTCTTATTCAAAATATGGCTAATTGCCTTAAAAATTATAACATTAATTATAGGCCTGAGTTAAAATATTCTTTAATATGACAGTAAAGACAATACAGCAATATTTTGTCTATAAAGATTACTAGATTTTATTGTGTCTCCAATCTTTGATCATTCTGATCATAAACACTTTACCCTTGAGTCAAACTGTTGGGGATATGATTATGAACTTTTGGGACACAAAATCTGACAAAAATTATAGTATTGACAATAGAGAACTTGCAAAATTTGATCCAGACTTCTCCATCACATTAAATACAAACATTGAAATGAATAATAATTACAGAATTTAAAATATTAAATACATAGAAAAAAGCCAGTGTATTAGATACAACAGGGGAAACAAAAAAATAAAAAATAATAGGTAAATTAGATTCCATTATTACATAAGAGATTTTGTTTCAAAGGACATTCTTCAGAAAGTGAAAGGACCAATGCAGGAAGTAAAAAAAATCACGTGCCAAACAAATAACAACAAACTGATTAAGGTATAGTATTCATAATATTCAATGTTTAATCATCAACTGAAAACATCCCTGTTTTTGTCAGAGGAAAAGTATTTAAATAAAGTTCTCACAACATAGCATTTAAAATTGGCAATCAGATAAACACATGAATAGATACTGATGTCAGTCATTATAGAAATGCTAATAAAACCACAATTAGAGACTACTTAGGGAAAAATCAAATGACAATTGAATGCGGCTTGAAATGTTGGAATGTTGAAACGTAGCTTGGTTGGGGGTAAATTTTGTTGTTGCTTTTCTGAGGCAGATTCTTAATCTACCCCAGGTGTACTTGGAAAAACCTTGGCAGCTCTAACTGGGAGTTGTTTTGTATTTCCCAAGTGGGAGATTTTGAGACAGGGTCTGTTTTAGGTTGGAATTCACCATGTAGATTATGCCAAATTTAATTAGGAATTGTATGGTGCTGGAGATCAGAGGACTTTTCAAGCTTCCTGCCTGTTGTTTTTTAGATAGTGTCTCACTATGTGGTTCTCACTGGCCTGGAACTTGCTATGTAACCAGGCTGGCCTCAAATTCCTACTGTGCTTCCGAGTCCTGGTTTTATAGATATGCAAACAAACACGCAAGACCCTGGGGGGACAGAGTGAATATTTAGTGCACTTGCTTATGACTAAGACAAAGAACCTGAAAACTTATTACAAATTGAAAAGAATTTAAACTAATGCCACCACCTTAGACTAAAAACACAGTGGTTCATTCCTGTTTTCTCAGGAAATGGGAGATAGGTTTACCATGAATTAATGATGTCCTTGAACTAAACAATATGTCCCAGCTCATTGAAAAACAAGTATGACACTGTCTTCAAAATCACAACACAATGAAGTTGAGTGACTTGGAAGGTGGGAGGGGGGCTCACCATTAAGTTGCCATAAGACCTGCAGTTGAAACTAGGCATTATGGTTCATCCTATCTAGTTCTTGGGTGGCTGACTGAGACAAATTTATATGAGTACCAGACAAGTTTGAACTACACAGTGAGACTGAAGAAAATAGAAATAAAGTTGAGCAAGGAGAAGAGATGGGTCATACCTATAATCTATTTAAAGATGACAGTGGAGGATGGTAACTGAAAGACTGTGTATGACTATGTAGAAATTTAAAGACAGTGAATGGACACATTAAACAACAATCAGAAGAATTCTATAATGTTCACCAACCTCCATCTCCAATTGAAATATAAATATACATTCTTGCAAAATAAATGCTTACAAATTTGTTGCAAACATGATCATGGTAGCAACAAGCAAAACAACTCAAAGTCTATCAAATGATAAAGACTGAAGTGACGTGAGCTAGGATTACAAATGTTAGTCATAATGCTCAGGTTGAATTGTAAATTTATAATTCCAGTTCTTAAGATATAAAAACAGGCATCAGTTCAAGGAAATCCTGTCTATGTAATAAGTTTCCCTTAAAGCCAGTGTTATAGACCTTGTGTCAAAAAGTAAGCAAATAAATAAATAAAATAAAGGACTAGATGTTCCATATACCTTTAATGACAAAAGTAAGGTGGCAAAGGCTGGTAGACATCTGTGAGTTTTTGGCTAGCCTGGACTACACAGCATGGTCCAAGCAATAAAGAGCTATATAGCCAATCTCCATCTAAACAAACAAACAAACAAACAAAAACCAATGGGTGGAGTTTTACTATGAAGCCTAGGCTAGCACAAAATTCTATGTTTTATCTACAGCATCAAGTAAACTAGACATGGTAGGACACAAATGTGATGCTAGCATTTAGAAGATATAGATAGGTGGATAGAAAATTCTAGGTTATCCTTGATACGCAGGGAATCTGGAATCAACTTGGGACACACCAGATAGCTCTAAAAATGACTAAATGAATTGAAATATACCTTCTGTGTAATATGAAATCTGACATTTCCCTAAAACCACATGCCTCTCTTGTAGGTACAAAAACACTAGATCGTCTGGATACTTTATTAACAATCCGTGTAATAATCATGATACTTACTGTGTTGAATCCCTTGCTTTTCCTAATTAGCGAACTCAGTCCCAGAAGAGATAAGTAACCATTCGTGAAATTACTCCTAAGTGATTGAATAGATTCAAGATTTTTGCTTGGCTATTTTTGAGAGAGTTTGTCAGGTATCACTATCATGGTCTACATACATATATTGAGTATGTAGACCATGCTGGCCTTGAACTTTGGGAATAGAGGTGTATACCACCACACCTAGCAAGATAAGCATTCCTTTATTGTTTGCTGGCTTTCATTTTTTGACAGGATTTTCATGTGTAGCCCTGGCTTTTCTGATATTAGGTCTCTAGGCTTTGAAGGCTTCTCCCTTCAAAATGTTAAGATGAATGATGTTTACTGCCAAACCTGCCTTAGTTTTTTGTTTGCAGTGGTTTCTTTCAAAGAAATACAAAGCATGTGGTATGTATGGTTCAATAATTATTTTAAATAAAATAAATTTAACAAGCAGATGCCAGAAGTGATGTAATCTGCTATCTCCTTGTTTGTTTTAAAGTTTTGATCCACCGAGCAAGAGATCAACTGCTCTGTTTTTAGCCTGACTTTTTATTAACTGACTTCTTACAAAGGAAGACCAAAATGACAACACTTAGGGGCAAAATTTCGGTAAACATATGATTAAAGTCACTGGAAAAAAATCCACAATTCCACTGAACAGATACAAACGTTGAGTGACACACTAGAATTTCATTTGATTTGTGGAGAAAAGGTAATAATGAAGGTCAGAGTTAAGTGTCTTAAAAATCATCTAAGTGCAGCTGATGGAAATTTGAGCTAGTTAGTCTCAGTTTACTCTGTCTTGTATTCCTTTCCAATGGAACGTTAAAGGCATAAAGAAAGTTTTGGCCTACAATATCTTCTCATTCCAAAACCAGGTGTTCATCACGTCATGTGTTGTACCATGTCGCATGTAATACCATGTCACATCATTCTATGGGGAATGTCATGCATGAGAACTGTTGGGAAATGTCAAGAATAATCTATTTCCATTACAAAGCCATCTCTCGTGCCTTTTTTGCTTTTGTTTTGTTTTCCGAGACAGGGATTTTTGTGTAACAGTCCTGGCTATCCCAGAACTTGCTTTGTATACCATGCTGGCCTCAAACTCACAGAGATCCTCCTGTCTCTACCTCTGCCGCCCAGGTGCTGGGACTAAAGGCTCATGCCAACACTGTCTGGCTGTTAGGCCTAGAACTCAAAGAGACCTAACTAGATCTCTTTCTCCCTAGTGATGGGATGGAATTAAAGACTTGGGCCACCACTCCTGACCTTGAAGGCTTGGCTATGGGTGATTCTGTTCTCTGATATTCCAGACAAATTTAATTAAATATACAGTATATCACTACAGGATTCTCTATGTAATCACTCAGTTCCATTTTAGGGAAGTGAGGCATGAACACTAAATGAGTCATTAATGTCCTTCAGATTATGTACTTATTATAACTGAAAGCTGGGAATTTCATATCTATTTGTCCATGTACGCTCTCAGTAACATTAACATTAATCAGCAAAACTAGAAGTCACCAAGTAGTTACAGACAGATGGGTAAATACAGTGGTATGTACATACATTAGAACATTGCTCCAATTTATACAGAAAATAAAATCTGAAAAATCCCATAACACTGACAAATAATAAGCATACAATCCAAAGTGAAAAAGTTCAAACATAAAAAGAAAAATACTATGTGATCCTCCTATCCTACATTCTTTTGAGATAGGGTGTAGCCCTGGCTGGCTTGCAATTCACTGTACAGTGCTGGTCTTAAACTCACTGAAATCCACTTGGCTTTGCTTCCTGAGTCTTGGGATTAATGTTATGCAGCACTAATTTGAGGCTTATCATAGAGCTATAAAATAAAATGGTACATTCCATAGCCTAAAGGAGTTATTACTTAGGTGGTACAGAAATTCAGTTTTGCAGGAGTGCATTGTGGTATATACCAGTAATCCCAGTACTTTGGAGGAGAAAAGTGACATACAAGTTTGTGATGAACAATAAGATCCAGGCCATACTCTGTCAACACAACAATGAAAACTCCCCAAAAATCAGGTTAAAAAGTGTCCGTTTCTAGAGATAGATGGTGGTTATAGTTACATAATAATGTCTATGTTCATCATGCTACTGTGCTGAATTCTTAAAATGACCAAATTGGAAAATTTTACCTAATGTGAATTTGACTATGATAAAAAAAAAAAAAAAAAAAAATCAGAGATTGGCATGTCTTTAACTCCATCACTTGGAATGACAGTTGTGCACAACCTCCTATAATCTAATCTTTAGGCTACAACAAATTCCGTTAATAATTACAGATAGATGGTCTAGATGTTGAAGTACACACCTGTAATAACAACACTTAGTTGTAGTGGGATGCACATAGGCAGAAGGATTATAGATTAGTTTGGGTCCATAAGTGGATCTAGTCTCAAATTAGAGGATAGATAGACCGACTTTCAGTGACCTAACTCAGAGGACCCCTCCCAACAAAATGCAGGCACTGTGGCAAACATTAGAATGCCAACCCTAGGAGCTGAGATAGAAGAATTGGTGCAGAATGAAAGCCATCCTCTTTCAGAGAGACTTTGTTTCAATGAAATAAGCAAATAAAAATGAAGAATCATGAATTTTAGAGGAATGTGTCAGGGAAGGGCAAGAAGGACATAGATGCAGTACTCATATATGAAGTCCTCACAAATAATTTCATAGAAACAGAAAAGTATATCCCTTTGTTTAGTTCCCACCTCCCTGACCACTACTATTACTTGTTCAGGGATCCAAACAGGTACAGTGTTCTAAACTCACTCCTTTCCTGACGTGCCACATTTTGTTGATATTCATGGGAGACCTGCCCTTTCCTGAACGGAGAAGACTGAGGAGTTGGAACAGATGAGGATAGGGTAGGGGATGACTAGGAGGAGAGGAGGGAGAAGAAACTGCAAACTGCATGTGAGATGAATAAATAAAAACAAAAGTGAAGAAAACAAACAACACATTCATATCTCAACCACTTCATTGTTTGATTCAATTTTCTTTACCATACTTCAGGAACTAGGTTTTCTGAAAGTTAACAAGAAACTAGACTTAGATCCCAACTCTGAATGTCAGAAGAACACTGGGACTTCTCTTACAGAAGTTTTATAGTAAAATGTTAAATTAGGTAGCTTTTGATGAAAAAAACTCATCACTTATCCAGTGCTTAGAGTTTCAGGTTAATTTCCAGTGAGATATTAGATCCTAAGGAGGGAATTATAACAAAGTTATTATGTTTTTCTATTTGAGTTTTTAAGATTATGTTTCTCTGTCTATTCCTGGCTGTCCTAGAACTTGTTTTGTAGACCAGGCTGACCTCAGACTCACAGATCTGCCTGATTAAAGGGAAGTGCCACCACTGCCAAGCCATAATAAAATTCTTAATTCTTCTAGTTAACACTTTGCAGGAACAAGATCATTCTAACATATAAACTTATTTTAAGTCACCTTTTAGTCTTTCACTTTTCTAGCTTTGTCTGTTTGTTTTTACAGTATTTATGTGCTTATTTACTGTGAGTATGGGTTATGGTAGCAGCATTTTCATGGTAAATATGCCACAGCCAATTTGTGGAAGCAAGAGGATATCTTATGGAAGTGAGTCCTCTGCTTCCAGCATCTGGGTTCCAGAGATTAAACTTTACTCATGTTGCTGGGTGTCACATATTTTATCTACTGACCCATCATGCTAGACTAATATCGTTAGGGTTCTTTTGTAAGTTGTAAAAATATCTTTTTCTGTTAAGCATTGTAATGTCTTATTTCTCAATTATTTTTCAAAGTCACCCTCATCTCTGTTATGACTTTAATTCTCTTATCAATGTTTCCCCTAATGACTACGGTTGCTCTGGAAGTGACTTGTCTATTGGTATTTCCTTCAGTTTAAACTCTCTCAGGTTGTGGAGAGTGAGGTGGAATCCATCTCTTAGAACTCTGACTTGGTAGTAAAAAGGTTATAAAAACTTCTCTGTCTTTGTATTACAACAGTGCCAACTTAATGGAAATTGTTGCATCTATTTTCCAGATATCAAACTGAACAACTTGGTCCCCTGAACTTGGAGCAATTTATTTTTATAGCTCATTTTGATGGCCTCGAGCCTTCAAATTAAACTTTGATATTCTTTTCATGGACTCATAATTTTAAATAAAATGCCCCTATTCAATAATCTTTAGTCAGCATGCTCTGTTCCATAACTTTTTAGCAAAATAGAAGTCATTTTCAATCTGGACATGGAAAACTGTATTTTGTATGTTCATTTTATTATTTTTTATTAAGAAATGTCGTTTTTTATCTGTGTACCCTCTGCTTGCCCTCCTTTCTCTTCCAATCCCTCCAAATCAGCTTTCAGCCTCTCCCTTCCCCATCACCCCATCCCCTCCCCCAAAAGAGCAAGAATCCAAAGGTGGGTCAGCTCAGAGTGGCACATCCACTCCAGGCAAGTCTGATTTTTCTCATCCCAAAGTCAAGACTAAGTTAGGTGTTCTTCTGTAGGGAATGGGTTCCAAGGTACTAGCCCCCACACAGGAACACAGTCTGATCCCACCCCTTGAGGCTCCACAAACTACCCATGCCAATTGATCTTCCTTGTTTTATACTTGATAGAAAAAAAAACAACTCTTGCTAATTTGCCCTCTGCACATAAACTTCTTTCCCTCAAACAAAACAAAGAAATAAATATCAAACAACAAACTTTAATGACCTCTTGGAGCTCTGGTTCAGCAAAGTAAAAGAGTATGTGCTTAGTATGTATCTGGCCCTGGGATTGACAGCCAGAAATAAATAAATAAGACTACAAAATACCATTCTTAAAACCCCTCTTTATTGTATTTTCTTCAAATTTAATTACATGCTATAGATAGCATGCTTAGAGACAGTGTTGTCTACTACCCCTTACATTCTTTAGTTCTAATACATCTAAATCTCAGTTCAGAGTCTTGCTCTAGGCTAGAATCACTTCATCTGCCTGACATCTTCAATTTAGTAAAACAAACCCTTTAGGTAGCCTCAAGGGAAGTATTTACAGAAAGAGCTCAATACATGAATTATACCAACCCATATAGCTATGTTTCAAACGAATCACCCCAGTAAACTTTGAACTTCTGATAAACTGAAGCCTCAAAGAAGAAAATGGTTATATCTTCTTAATAAGTGACCTCTCTTCAATATGCACACAGAAAATCAAGTGTCTAAACACTCCCCCATAGTCACCAAACAAAAAAAGTTGGTGAAATCAGAAGTAAACAATTTTTTCCATGGATAGTCATACAGTAGTCAAAAGTGTGTGTGTGTGTGTGTGTGTGTGTGTGTGTGTGTGTGTGTGTGTGTGTGTGTGTGTGTGTGTGTGTGTGTGTGTGTGTGTGTGTGTGTGGTGTGTGTAAGACCCTGGCTGACTAAACTTGTACTGGGGCACCTGTATGCTAAGAAGGACATCTACTTCTGATTTTTGTCTCCAAATTATTTTTTACAAGGTCTCATTATTCATCCCACAGCAACTTTAAACTAGTGATTGTCCTATATTATAACCACAGTTACAAAAGTTTAGTCTGTGCCCAGTTTCAAACTATACACTACTTAAAGAGAAAATAATGAATATGCCAGAACAATATTGTCAACTTTATTTTTATAGGACAGATGAGAATTAGTGGACATAATGAACAGCATACAGTGAGGCATGGTGACATATTTCTATAATCCCAAGAATTAATTGGAGTCTGTGGAACCATTCTTTTCTTTTCATTCATCTCAGACAGTTCTAATGATTATGAATGTGTTTTCTGATATTTGTTAATAAAAAATAAATTATATGTGTACAGGTATTTATGTATACATGTGCATTGCATACATGCCTTGTCCCTGTAGAAGCTAAAAGAAGTCGGATTCCCTGGGACTAAAGTGTTAACTGCTATGTAGTTGCTGGAAATCAAACTTAAGTCTCCGGAAAAGCAGCCAGTGCCCCTAACTACTGAATCATTTCTCAGCCTAAAATTTCTTTTTTCTTCTTTCTTTCTTTCTTTCTTTCTTTCTTTCTTTCTTTCTTTCTTTCTTTCTTTCTTTCTTTCTTTCTTTCTTCCTTTCTTTTTTTTTTTTTGTAAAGCAAATTTGGAGTTTATAAGAATTTGTTTAAGCACGAGCTATTAAAAACCTGGTTAAATTTTATATACATTATGGTGAATGCAGCCCATGTGACTCAGGCCTGGTGATGCACACCTAAAACTCTCTTACATAAATTTTAAGCAAAAGTATTAAAAGAAAAAGAGGAGCTCAGGAACCAAAGGAAAACACTCAACAGCAGGGGTGTGGGAATATTAAAGAAACAATGACTATTTAGGGACTCTGTGGTAGTGATGGAGGTGGTCATATCTGGCATCACTTTTTTATTAGTTTCTTAATAATCACATTTGAAAGAAAACATCTGAGAGCAACATTTAAAGCAGTTTTGAAAAAAATAACCACCTTACAATAAAAATAAGATGTTTTATATTCAGACTGCTTTTGATGTAGTCTCATGTAGCTTGGGCTGTCCTTGAACTGATTTGCTTTCCTTTATCTTATGAGAAGTAGGAGTAAAGGCATATGAAAGCAAGACTAGTGATAGTAGTTCTACAAGGACATTTTTCTAACTTAATACAAAATATTTCAAAACAGTAATGCAACAACTACATGCAACAACAAAAATCTCAACCTTACATCCACCGCAGCTAATCCAAACAATTGGGAATAGGATTTTGATGAATATTAGCAAGAAGCAGTCTCTTGTTCTGCTTAATGCCTATCCAGGTGCTTTAGATCCTTTTATTTTCAAGGTTACAAAGTTAGGCCCAAACAAATGTGTTTTACATCACATTTTTGAGGGGAGGAGTGTTCTCATATATTCTAGGCTGCCCTCCATGCCACTAACAGCTGAGAATGATTATAAATTCCTGATCCTCTTACCTATATTTCTTAAGTGATAGGATTACAGGTGTGCATTGCCATGCCTGAGGCATATGGACTGTAGCTTGGATTGTTTAGTATTAGAATCAGGAAATGTCCTTGGCACTTGAGCTATTTTGGAGGACCCTATTCCCCATCCTGGGTAGTCTCACCCAGACTTGATGCAGAGGGAGAGGAGCTCAGTCTTGACTCAACTTGATGTGCCAGGCTTTGTTGATGTCTATGGGATGTCTTCCCCTTTATGCATGAAAGAGGAGGAGGAGTGGATTGGGTAGGATAGTGGTAGGTGAGGGGATAGGAGAAGAGGAAGAAGGGAAAAGTGTGGATGGGATATAAAATAAATGAAAAATTAATAAAAAGAAATGAAAATGGCAAAAATATCTTTAAAAGTTTCCAACAACCTTAGCAATTAGAAAAATAAAACCTACTTTGAAATTTCATTTAACTTCAATCAGAATGGCTAAGTTAAAAACAAAACAAAACAAAACAGAATCAAACAAAAACCTAAAAACCACTCAGGTGAGGCTCTGGGAAAAGGGAGTTTTCATTTACTGATGGTTAAGAATTCACATTGGTAGTCATTGTAGAAATAAGTGTGGAGAATTCTTCAAAAGACAAAAGAAATCTATCATATAGACCAATTATATTATTTCTGGCCAAACACCCAAAGAACTCAAGTTCTGACAAAGCATCAACTCTGCCAAAACTTGTTCAGAATTATTTTTCTGTTATATTTACAGTATTTAGGGAATTCAAAGAACCTAAATCTCTTGAAACTAATGAATGTATAATGTGAATCTGATACAAATGCAAAACGGAATTCTGTTCAGCTTTTAAAGAAAACTGATTTCATTAAATTTGCAATAAGCTGTATATAACAATAATAAGTAAAGGAGAGGTCATGAATTAAGAAGGAGTTATGGGGTACAGATGAAGTTTGAATGGGAAGGGAGAGGTAAAAATGATATAAACATGATACTCATATATGAAATACTAAAATAAATGATTAAAAATGACCCAGCTACCAAATTATATCTGAGACATGCTTTTCACCTGCCAACTGGCATGTAGGAAACATCCTAGGAAAGTCATTTTCAAACTATAAGGAACATATGAATTAATATGAATGAATATTAATTTAGTAGGATTGAATTTAAGTTTATGACTCTTTCTATTTTTGATAGTCCACTTTCTCCTCAGCTTTTAGTGGAGTCTATAGAACATTTACATAGTCATGGCAATATTCTGCTGTGATACCTCATCAGATTTGATATTTTTCAGTGGCTTTTGTCAATCCAAAGTTAGAGAACTACAATCCCACCAGTAGTTATCTATTTTACTTTTGTCTTTAGATCACCACTGACATTTGATAAGATATAAATTCAAAGAAGTCAGCTAGACCTTGTGAATTTTCATGCCTAGGTAGAGGTTGTGCCTAATATTTTAACTACTCTAAGGTGAAGCAAATGCACATCAAAGCTGAGGAACAACTGTTATCACTAGAGGAATATTAGAATTAGGCAGAACTGCTGAAGAGCAAAGCAAATATCTAATACTGAAGAAAAGACTGAGTTCTGTACCATTATATAATTACACTGCTTGATCAATATGAGACATGTTTCTGATTAATGAGAAATACCCAATATATAGCAGGTAGAGGAAGGAATTAATTAAAAAGAGTATATATGCTAGTGGAAGTTAAGGAGGAATAGATAAGAGATTGTAATAATTCTAATTATATGAGACAAAGTGTCTTTTGCATCTAATAAGAAGGCTAGAGAAACCTGTGGAATCAATTCTACAGGAGGAATATGTTTTAAGTTTTGTTTTACTGTAGGATCAGATAGAATGGGCTGAGTTTAAGGAGTGGTAAATAATGGCTTTATAGTGAAATGGAGGGTAATGGAGTGGTCAGGAGCAGATCCTACCTGGGAGACTGGTAAGGGAAATTTCTCAGGATCCTGAGGAGTGAACCTAGCTGGAGGATCAAGGCAAACAAGTGTCTAAAGAACTAAAGAGGAGGCTTTGGTACAAGTTCTTGGTAGACAGCAATTTAATCAGTAAACTAGGCTGGCCTGAAACTCATAGAGATCTGTCTGCCTCTGCTTCTCAAGTCCTGAGATTAAATGCATGCCCACCTGGCACAGCTATTTAAGATAGGATCACATGTAGCTGGCTTTGACCTCCAGATACTCTTAAGTTCACTTCTTAGAAGCTGTGATGATAGGATTAGATGTGGGCCATCAATTCTTGACTTTAGATATTTTCAAATTTGTATTGCATATGTGTACATTATATGGAGGGTCTATACAAATCCATGTAATAAAACAGTAATACTAACTAGCCAGGTGGAGCACACAGGTGATACCACTACAGAGTGGTGGATCTATCAGGACTATTGCGTATAGGACTACAGTGTTAAACCCGGATTCAAATCACAAAAGAAAAAAGAAACCAACAAAACTCCAACAAAGCTCACAAACAAAAACCATAAAATGTTGAAAGTAAGTATAAAATATAGAAAATATAAGAAATCCCTTTCCAATGACCATGGAAATAAAAATCAAGATAGAATTTAGCCTGCCTTTCCCAGTATTTCAGAACAGAGAAAATTATGGCCCCGAGGCCACTTTTCTGCAAGACAAATTCCTTGTCTTAAAAGGAATGGGGGTAAAAAACTATTCACAGATTGACAATGAGTTTCTGAGCTGTGCTCAGCAAAAGAAGTAATATATGTCCTCTAGGGTCAATTTTTAAAAAATAAATTTGCCTCTGCAGAAGGCTGCCCCTCAGATTTAAACATGGAACCTTAACAGAGTCCCTCTGGCTTCTTTATTCTTAATGTGAAGGGTTCTAGTTATTCTTGAATAGGAGCCAAGGCCTCATATTCTGTTTGTTTGTTTGTTTGCTTGCTTGCTTGCTTGTTTTTTGAGACAGGGTTTCTCTAAGTATTTCTGGCTGTCATAGAACTCACTCTGTAAACCAGGTTTGCTGTATTACGTTTCTGGCCTGTCTGGCCTGTGGTCTTGTAGTCTCACAGACCTGCAGACCCACAGACCTGCAGTCAGAAACACACAGGCACTTGAATTAATTTTATGCTGATCATCTTATGGCTCTGGCATATTGCTAGCTAGCTCTTGCTCTTAAACCAACCTATGATTAGCCATGCAGCTTGGTACCTTTTCTCAGAGCAACATAGCTGTCCTCTGCATCTTCTGGCTTCTCTGGCACCTCTGTGGCATCTCTACCCGGTTCTTCCTGTTCCCAGAGTTTTCTTAGTCTGGTAGCCCTGCCCACACTTCCTGTCTGCCAGTCAGCATTTTTATTAAACCAGTAGGCAGGAGAATTATTTACAGTATAACAACATAATCTCACTACACAGGCTGGTCTTGAACTCACAGAGATCTACTTGCTTCTGTGTCTCTGAATGATGGGATTAAAGATGTGTGCACTCTGCTGCCCAGCTCAGGATCACATTCTTAAGTCTCAGAGTGCATGTGGAACATAGGCTGCAGTTTTCTGCAGAAATAATGGTTTTCAAAATGAGCTCTAATTAGCAAAGTGGGTCCTGCAGAGTCTATGACAAAGACACTGTTACAATGGGCTGGTGAAGAATCTCAGCAAATTACTTAACTAGCATGCTCCAGGCTTCATTCTCAGCATCTTATAATGTAGGATATTGAGGTGCATGCCTGTAATAACAGTAGTAGGACCAGAAATTCCAGATTATCCTCCACCTCATAACAATCTGGAGGCTAACTTGGGATACATAAAACATCTCTCTCTTTAAGAAAAAGAAAATAGCAGATATATGGTTATACTTACAGGGGCACATGAGTAACAGTATCAAATACTTCTGTCTGTCTGAAAGATTGCAATTTCTATTAATAAATGAATGAAAGGAAAACTCCGTTAGAAAACATGATAATACCATTTGTACAAATGAAGTTCAGTCACTCTTACTAAGACATGATAATATATAATTGTGTCTCACACCAATTTAAAAACACACACATACACACATTTATTTTCATTATATATCAGAAAAAGATAAATATTGAAATATTATATGATCTCATTTGCATAGGAGGAGGCATAAGACTCTGAATTCTACAAAAATGCTTGAATGTTGGTCATGGCTCAGGGAAATGTTGGGCTAAGGCTATAAAATTAGGATGCTTTGGAGCAGTTTTGAGGGAAACTCTAGCTGAGAGTTTGCTTTTACAGAACTCATAAAACAAATTATCATGGAAATTTGGTGTGGCAGTTAGCTTGGGAAATAGGATTTATTTACTGTGGGGTCCCATTGCCTGTCTGCTTAATGGCTAAATCCTGCTTCTGAATACAAAGGTGTCACAAAATATCCTGCTAATAAGATTGTCCTTGTAAATGATCTCATATTTTAAAGGTTCACCAAGTAAACTAAGGACACAAAAGTGATATGGAATAAGGAACAGCATGGTAGACTTAATAGTGAGCAGTCTACCTACTTATAGAAGTAAGGTGACAATGGAATAAAAGTCATTAGTGATAGAGGAAATATTAAAAGTAGAAATACACATGAGTTTTACTAGCACTGTTTTAATTGCCGGAAAAGGTCAATGCAAAATCCATAGCTCTCTCCATAAAGAAGATAAAAGGTAGTTTATTCTGGATCCATTCTTACGAACAGAGACTTAGGTTACTTTAAATTCTATTTTCAAACATGAAAGCACTTTGATGAAATTTTTATAGATTTTATACAGAATAAAGTCATAAATCAAGACAAATTTAAAATACATCAGAGAAACAGATACATCCAAGTGGAGAAGCTCTTCTATAGTTGAAGATCCTATCTGGTGATATTAATAATTTTTAGATTGGTAGAAGCTAACTGACTACTAAATTAAAAGATTCTAAAAGGATTTTTGTTTTGTTTTAAATTTTTTACTCAGAGTCTATTAGTTTAACCATAGTTGGTCAATAAATGGATGTTCTGGAGGGCTAATATTAGCCAAAGATAAGGTAATAGTCACTGGACCTGCAACATTTCAGTGTCTCCACAATATTGAAATTCTAATCAGTTAACCACTCTCTGCACATGGGGCTTCTTTTCAAAATTTTCATTTGCACAGTGAAGGTAAAGTGAAAGAGAGACTTGATACATCTATTATGCTGAATTTTATGGAAAGAAAGCACATAATATCTTTATGCCATTTTCTAGTTTCCTTATTTAGATGTTATAAATTAGGTTAATGGTGGGTGATTTTGTAGTTCAGTGGTAAAATTCTTAAAACCAATTCTGTATAAGACATTGGGTAAATTTCTGGAAAGGTGGAGGGGGAGCCCAAGGACTCTACAAAATTGAGATATTCAAAGATTTATAGAAGACCAGAGGGGAAGACCTAAGCACTTTGCATTTCATATAAACTCAAACCCACAAGGGCATCATGTGAGGATACTTACCCTCTGCAAACAAATTATGTCTTTTGGTGTAATAGGCGGGCGCCCCTAGGGCACCCCAAGACACCCCAGGACCACGACTAATGACCACTGTTAACATTAAAGAAAAAGAGAGTTTAATGAATATGAATATGAATACCAGTACACAGGCTTGTGTGGACCCCAGTCATGATGCAGAAAAACCTGGGGCCCCGAATATTCTCGGGGCAGGATTCTTATACCCTATTTTAGATAGGGGAGGAAGAGGTATGGACGCGCTAGGTGCGCTAACAGGGTGGGGCCAAAGGTCCGCCACAGAGTTTAGGAATGCAGGCAGGCAAGCTATTTCCTGTACTACCTGAAGACATTCATTTCCTGGAGCAGGACATTGTGTAAGCTTCAAACAGTTAACAGTTAACAATTCTCTTGGTAGGACTTTCCTGGGTGACCCCACCTAGGTTGTAGGTGGGATCCCACTGGAATGTGGTCTCAGCTTGGAAGGTCAAGCTGCTCTACCAGGTGGGTCTCAGGAATTCAGGAAGTATCATCTATCAGGCTCAGGCTGCTGGGTGTGTCTCAAGCAGCCATCTGGACCTTGGCTAGTTTCAGTGACCTCAGGAAGGGGTCTAGGGGGAAGAGAGTTACAGGATTTTTTTTTTTATTTTCACAATGGAATGGATTCATCACAGAAGACTTTCCATCAGACAATTTCCTGCATGGCTTTCACAACTCTACAGAGAATTATTCACCCAAATAGAAAGGATCATCCTATTCCTGTAAGGATTCCTAGTTATCAGAGATACTCTGCCCTCAAATGCTGTACCTCAAAAACATTGAAATATTGTATGAGTTGGTAATTAGGGTGGTCATGTAGACAACCATTTATAGGGCCTTAAAATAATATTTTACACTTGCATATTTATACAGTTTTTAAGGACTGTTCTACTAGGTTTTTTATTTCTTTTCAGGATTGTGCATCCTTCATATGATATGGGCTAGGCCTTGGTTAAGTTAGGCCTGATAACTGTGATCCCTACAGCTAAAATGTAACATGCAGCAAAAGAGGGAAGCCAAGAAAGATAGGAAAAGAGGGAGAAAAAGAGATACAAGAAAAGACAGAGAGAATTGAACGTGAGAAAAGCACATAATACACTAATATGTTACCTGTGATCTTTAGGAAGCCAAAAATTGAAGCATCAGCATAGTACTAGGATTACCTCTAAGTAGTCAACACTGTATAGGGGAAATCTGAGAGAAAAGATGATGTGCACTAGCAACTTATGGTTTCCTCAGTGTGGAGCTCTGTGAAAAAAGAAAATAAGAATCAAAACAAATAGAGTTTGGCTGTGGAGGATATTGGGGCTTAAATGCATTGTAAAGTAGGATAATACTCAGCATCTTAACAATATGTCTTAAGCCTGTGGAAAAACAAGAACCAGAGGAATTATGAAGACAAATAATAAAGCTGTAGATATTCCCATACTTGATTTCAAATTATACTTCAGTCATACTTAAAAATAAACAGCATTATGTTGACAGCAAAAGAGAAATTGGCCTCAAGAAACAGAAATCTGCAGATCTCTGAGTTGAGGCCAACCTGATCTATGGAGCAAGTTCCAGAATAGACAGAGTGACACCAAAAAGCCCTGTTTCAAGAAACAAGACAAAATAAAATAAAATAAAATAAAATAAAATAAAATAAAATAAAATAAAATAAAATAAAATAAAATAAAACCATCATGAAGACCAACGTAATAAGATACAGGATTTGAGTATAATTCCTTTCAGCCCTGAGTGCCTTGATTTTGACAGTGATGACAAAAAAAGACATTGAAGAAAAAACCCTTTGGACAGCTTATATGCAGGAGACAAAACTCTTGTCTCTGTCTCTTTGTAAAAAACCAAATTCAAATAAATCAGAATGTTGCAATGGAATCTCTCAAACTCTGCTAAAGCAACTGTTAGAAGAAACTAAAGTAAGCACTTCATGACACACTGGAGTGAGACAAAGATTTTCCGAAGAAGCCTCTCATACCTTACTAAATAATGCTAAGAATTTCCAAGTGAGTTTAGTTGAAATTACAAATGTCCTCCACAGCAAAGAAAACTACTGAGTAAAGGGATAGTCTACAGAATGTGAGTAAATTTTTGCTAAGCAAACATCTAATAACAAAATAATGTTCATAATATATAAAGAACTTAGAAATTTTAAATTTCAAGAAATCAATAAAGCAAATCAATGAATGGCTTATTGGAATATACAATTTTTAAAAGAAAAAAAACCAAAGACATTGCATGTATGGAAAAAAATGTTTGATATATCTTGCTCTTAAGGAAAATTAAAATTAAACTACATTGAAATTCCATCTCACCCGTGTCAGAATGGAAATCGTTAAGAAAACAAATAATAGCAAATGCTGAGGCAGTTCTAAGATAGAGGCTTAAAAACTTTTAATGAAAATGTAAATTAGTCCAGACATTATTGAAATCTGCATCATGTAAAAACACTCTAACATGTGACACAGATACACTATTCTATGTATGTACTCAAACAACCCCAAGGCAATATATCACAATAAAACTTTTACATTGGTGTAACCTGCAGCACTATTCACAATTATAGGGGAATTATGTTGTTCCATTGTAAATAATTGTCCCCGCCTATGAGTTTAAGAAAAAGCGCTGACTGGCCAAAGGCAGACAGGAAGTGTGGGCGGGGCTACCAGACTAAGAAAACTCTAGGAACAGGAAGAACAGAGCAGAATGGCAGAGAAAAGCCAGAAGAAGCAGAGGACAACTATGCTGCTCTGAGAAAAGGTACCGAGTCTTTTGCATGACTGAACAGGATAAGAGTCATGGGTTAGGTTAAGGGTAAAGAGTTAGCAAGTTGTATGCCTGGCCTTAGACAGATCAGCCTAAAACTGTTGTAGGCATCTGTGTGTCTCTGTGGGTCTGTGGGTCTGTGGGTCTGTGGGCCTAAACCTTGAGGTTAGGACTGAAAGTCCAGACCAGAAACCTCTTACCACAAATGACACTCAATGTGGGTAAAATATACCAGCACAATCCATAGAAAGTTTAAAAAAAAACAGTCTAGAGCACAGCTTCCAAGTTGTGGCTCTGAAGTGGCCCATGGTAAAGAGACTGAGTGGTTTATGGGATTAAATTATAAAATGGTATGTTTGCTGCATGCAATTTAAGGTGAATAAGGCTAGTCCCTGAGCCTAGATGTAATCAAGGAACTCTATATGATGGATTTAAGGTTTCTATTAGTAAGGACAAAAGGAGAATAGAGTCAAAAATGGCTTCTTAGTGGTGATATTTTCTTGAATAAGCTGTGTTTGCTGGAGGCAAACAGAGGCTTGACTTTTTTAAGGGAGGCTTCCTGATTTAGCCTTAGAGGCAAAACACTCATGAGTTTTTTTTTAAGAGGCCCGGCTGCCTAATACTTAAATGCAGTTAATGAGCAGCAGATGGCAATGCTTTACTTGGTGATTATATGTACCCTAATATTCCCCAGAATACTTGGGTTAAAAAGATAAATCCCATGAAGTTAGACTAGGAGCTGGGTGGAGACATCCATCCATCCATCCTACCAACCTTTATTCCTTAGTCACTGGCAGATTAAAGGTGTGTTCAGAAACAGAAAGAAATAGAAGAATCTGGGTGGAGTCAATCACCCTAGCCAAGCAAAGGCATGGTCAGAGACAGAAAAAGTTTAAAAAATAAATATACAGTAAAGACAGTATTTTTAAAAAGTCTAAGTGGCTTAGACTGTGTTGAAAATATATGTGCATAGGCTTAAAGAAAGAAAAGAAAAGGTAGAGAAAGCCCTTTAAAAAGAAATAGAGTAAAATAAACAAACAAATAAATAAAAAATAAGCCACATAAAGATGGAAAATAAAAAGAATGTCTGGATACTGTATGTTATTGTCTAATCTTTAAGCTTCTTGACTGAAAATGACTTAGTAAAAGCTGCTAAAAGATGGTTGATTATAAATGCTGTTGGATTAATTCAATCTATCTATTTTGTAAATGAGTTGACTTTAAAATTAAAATGCAAAGATATGCTACTTTAGAGAAGAGGTTTTCTTTTTATTTTCACAGAAAATGAGAGGCTGTGGATTTATTTCTGGTTAAAGAACATAAAGTTTAATAGAGGAAGACCCCCTGAAAAATCTCCAATGGAAATGGGTGGCCCAGATGATTCAGCATTTCAGAGCACCTCTGTTGAAGTTTCCAGAGCTCTGTATCCAGAACAATTTCAAGGAGACTGGCTGAGATGACCCAGCTTACAGACTACTCAACTAAAGACTTATCCATAATCCTACATTTTTCTTTGGATTCCTATGAGATTGCCAGCACCCACATTCAGCAGGAGAACGATGCCCACATTCCCAAAACATGGATTATGGATGTTTGTGTTTATTTCCAGTGTTGTTTATAAGTTGTTATATATAAGGGGGGAAAGAATCTTAGATTTGGAGTTCTTTTTGTTTTAAAAGGGGAAATGGGGATATGTAGGGGTATTGTGTTGTTTCCTGGTAAATAATTGTCCCACCCACTGGTTTAATAAAAAGCACTGATTGGCCAAAGGCAGGCAGGAAGTGTGGGCGGGGCTACCAGACTAAGAAAACTCTTGAGAACAGGAAGCATGGAGCAGAATGTCAGAGAGAATGCCAGAGAGAAGCTGGAAGAAGCAGAGGACAACTACACTGCTCTAAGAAAAGGTACTGAGCCACATGTCTGAACAAAACAAGAGACATGGGTTCAATGAAGGGTAGAGAGCTAGCAAGTGATATGCCTGAATCTTAGGCTGATCAGCCAAAAACTACTGAAAGTGTCTGTATGTCTCTGTGGGTTTGAGGGACTGCGGGTCTGCAGGTCTGCGGGTCTGTTGGTCTGTGGGTCTAGACCTTGAGGTTAGGCCTGAAAGTCTGGGCCAGAAACCTCATACTACAATATACCAATAATTTCTCTTTGAGACACAAGCTCTATAACCCATGGCATCTTCCTTACAAAAACTGTGAGATGTACTTGGTTATTGCAGTATAGGGATCCCATGAGTATCAGGTAGTAGAACACAACAGAAAAAGGTCATTTATTACCATAGTAACTAAGCAGCATATGAACATTGTAATAAATGTCCCTATGAATATCAGATACTACAAACAATGGAGGAAGTATGGAAATGATTAAGATATGTGTGATTTTGTTTGAAGAGTTCAGGCTAGCATAGGAACTAGGTAAATAAAGTGCCAAAGCCATTAGGGCATCATGGATTGGCTCAAGTAGACAAAGTATCTGTCTGGGTTCACTCAGACAAATATGGTGAGATTTGTACTGAGCATTGAATGCCTAGAGAAAATGTGAACAAAAAGCCTTATGCTGTATTAATGAGATTCTGGTAATGTTAAAACCCAAGCAGCAGTTTATTGAAAACATCAGTGCTAAATAATATAGATGATAAAGATTATGCTTTGAAGCTGCATATGGTAGCATATGCTTTAATCCCAGGTGGTGAAGTGTAGTATGAGGTTTCTGTTCCAGACTTTCGGGCCTAGCCTCAAGGTTTAGTCCCTCAGACCCACATACCCACAGAGACACACAGATGCTTACATTTAGTTTTAGGCTAATTGATCTAAGACACAGGCATATATCTTGCTAGCTCTCTACCCTTCATCTAACCCATGACTCATCCTTTCCAGCCTTTTCTTATAGTAGCATGGTTGTCCTCTGCTTCTTCTGGATTCTCTCTGGTGTTCTGCTCTATTCTTCCTGTTCTCAGAGTTTTCTTAGTCTGGTAGCTCCACCCACACTTCCTGCCTGCCTTTGGCCATTCAGCACTTTTTGTTAAACCAGTGGGTGAACCGATTATTTATAATTGAACAACACAATCTCCCAGAGTGGAGACAGAGGAGGATTTATGTGATTTAAAGTATAGCTTGTTCTACAGAGTGAGTTCCAGGACAGTGAGAACTATATAATAAGATACATTAAAATTTATTTTAAAAATTAAGTTTGTTCTATTGAGTTTCTTTCAGCTAAGTATGCAGTGTACATTTCTCTCCTGAAATCAGAGAAAATAGGGGTAGATGTTATTTGTCCTACTAGTTATTTTGATTAATGAAGAAGCCAGAGTCATAGTGCCTACGAGAACTGTGAAACTGGCTTAGCAGACATAAGAGGAGGTATGATGGTTTGAATGAGATATTTTACCTAGAGATTCCGGCATTTGAATACTTGATTCCCAGGTGGTAGCTATCTTTAGTGAGGTTTAGATAGTGTAACCTTGCTGGAGGAAGTAAACCACAAAGAGAGAGTTTTAGAATGAAAAGCCTTGTGTGGGTTCCAGTTTGCTCTCTCCCTGCTTACTGCTTGTCCTCTATACTGACTGTTTTCTACTTGTTAAAGATACGAGCTTTCAGCTTCCTACACAGCTACCAGATTGGGAAAAACACTGAAGTTTATCAAATCAAAGAGATGACTGTTTCACAAGATATAATACTAACAACCCCACAAAGATAGCAATCCATTGTACAAATATACAGTATCACAGTGTACTTAACAAACATGAATAATTTATATATAAAATAAGATATCTTACTTCGTCGTGGTCTCTCTTTTCTCTTTCTCCCTTTTTCTCTCTTCCCAGAAAGATGGCTAAATAGAGCTAGTGTGAAATCTCTAGAATATATAGTAGAAAGAGAAAACAAATTGAATTGTGTCTTATGACTTTACATGGGTACTCAGGGCCTGCAGATGTAGACCATGAACACCTGTGCATGTACACATAAGTGTTTTCTTCTTCCCTCCCCTCTCTCTCTCTCACACACACACACACACACACACATACAAATAAATCAATATTTATTCTTGATTATTTACTTAAACATATAGTTATGTTATTATGGTGGTGGTCTGAATGAAAATGGCTCCCACAGGCTCATAGGGAGTGCCATTTTTAAGAGTTGTGGCCTTGTTAGTGTAGATGTGATCTTGTTGGAAAAGTGTGTTTCTAGGGGTGGGCTTTGAGGTTTCATATGTTTAAGCCAGATCTATTCATCTGGACATAGAACTCTCAGTTTCCTCTCTAGCACCATGTCTTTCTACGTGGCCATGCTTCTCAACATGAAGATAATAGATTAAACCTCTGAACTAAAAGCCAACTCCAGTTAAATGTTTTCCTTTATAAGAGTTGCCAGGGTCATGAAGCCTATTCACAGCAATAGAACTCTAAGACAAAGTTGGTGTCAAACTCTTAGATATTGCTGTAATAGGCCTGACCACTTTTATTTCCTTGGAAGAATGTGGACTTTTAGCATTGGGGTAGAAAATCAGTTGAATGATTTAATCTTTGTGTAATGGGTCATACTAATAGGGATATAGGAGCATGGAAGACCATGGTGCTAAGGGTTATTTCAACTGTGAAAGCCCAGATGAAGAGGTCTCAGAGGAAAAGAATAGTAATATGTTACCTAGAGAACATTCTTATGATATTTTGGTGAAGAGCGTAGATCTTTCTGCCCTTATCCACCCCCCCCCCCACTTGCATTTTTAGGCATTGTTGAGACTTTGATAGACTACGGAGACTTTTTTGTTTGTTTATTAACTTTTTGAGACAGGATTTGCATGTATAGCTCTGGTTAGCCTGGATGTCATTGGGAGGACAAGGATGGTCTCTAACTTGGAGTACATCTGTCTCTTCCTTCAAGTGCTGGGATTACAGGTGTGTACCACCACTGCCTGGATAATTATGGGAACTTACAAAGTTGGACTGAATGCAGATTGAATTATGATATGGTTACAAGCCTATGGGAACCAGAAAATATAATGTGATGGTTTGAATAAAAGTGATCCCTATAGGCTCACTGAGAGTCTCACTATTAGTAAATGTGTCCTTGCTACTTATTGGAAAATGTGTGTCCCTTGGGGAGGGCATTTAGGTTTAAGATGCTCAAGCCAGGCCCAGTGTCACTTTTCCTTCCTCCTGCCTTTTGTTCCGGATGCAGAAGTCTCAGCTACCTCTCCAGAACCTATTTGCATTGTGTTGCCATGCTTCCCACCACAATGATAATTGACTAAATCTCTGAACTGTAAGTGAGTCAAAATTATATACTTTTTTTAATATGAGTTGCCATGGTCACTGTGTCTCTTCATAGCAATATAAACCCTAACTAACAGAATATATCAGCTACAAACAAAATAAAATAAAATTTCCAGGGTAATGTATAGAAATGATACAAAAAAATACTGTGTAAGATTACCCTCTCCAAACATGATATGGCATGACAGTCTTAGCTCAAAATATTATGATTTCATGGTTAATGTAAAGTCCATAAGGAAAATAGAAAATTCTATGAATATCCCGATACAGATGAAACAGAAAAAAACAACCTTAAAAATAATTTTTTGAAGATGCTAGAAGCCTGTGAAATATATGGTCTTCTAAGAGGCCTGGGGATAAGCCCAGGCTCAGCCAGACTGGAGATATCTAGTGCCTTATAACATGTGTTCCTAAACACTTCTGCATAAGCCAACCTGGAGTCTCCCTGGATCCTTGAAGAGGGTGAAGTCTAGATACAACATTTGTAAAACAGTGAGATACTACTATCTGAAGCCACAAATACCAGCAAATTGAAGCTCTTTTTCCTGGCTGGAAGCAAGGGTCTGGGGAAAAAGTTTTTAAGCTTTTCACCTCATAATAAAATTGAACTTGCTTCCTTCAATGTGATCCCAGAAGCTGAGTCATTGCTTCCACACCATCTTGGTTCCCTACCACCAAGGGAAAAAAACAAGACACTGAGAGTAGTGCGAGGCTTCTGGCCCAGACTTGTGGGCCAGACACACACAGATGCTTACAATAGTTTTAGGCTGATTGGCCTAAGGCCCAGGTATATAACTTGCTGACTCTTTACCCTTAATCTAACCCATGACTCTTATCCTGTTTCAGCCATGTGGCTCTGTACCTTTTCTCAGAGCAGCATAGTTGTCCTCTGCTTCTTCTGGCTTCTCTCTGGTATTCTGCTCTGTTCTTTCAGTTCCTAGAGTCTTCTAGTCTGTTAGCTCTGCCCACACTTCCTGTCTGCATTTGACCAATCAGAGCTTTTTATTAAACCAGTGGGCGGGACAATCATTTACAGTGGAACAACATAATCTCCCACATATCCCCTTTTCTCTTTTTAAAACAAAAAGAACTCTAAATCTAATATTCCTTTTCCCCTATTATCTACAACAACTTATAAACAACACTGTAAATAAACACAAAGATCCATAATCCATGTTTTGGGAATGTAGGCATCATTCTCTAGGCTACTTTGTGCTAAATGGGAGTGCTAGCAATCTCATGGGAATCCAAAGAAAAATGTAGGATTATCCACAAGTCTTTAGTGGAGTAGTCTGAAAGGCTGGTCATCTCAGCCAGTCTCTTTGAAATTGTTCTGGATATAGACCTCAGGAAACTTTAACAGAGGTGCTCTGAATGCTGAATCATCTGGTCCATCAATTTCTATTGAAGATTTTTCAGGGGGGCTTCCTCTATCAAACTTTATGTTCTTTATCCAGTAATAAATCCACAGCCTCTCATTATCTGTAAAAATAAAAAGAAAACCTCTTCTCCAAAGTAACATATCTTTGCATTTTAATTTTAAATTCAGCTCATTTACAAAATAGATAGATTGAATTAGTCCAACAGCATTTGTAATCAACTGTCTTTTAGTAGCTTTTACTAAGTCATTTTCAGTCAAGAAGCTTAAAGATTAGGCAATAACATACAGTATCCAGACATTCTTTTTATTTTCCATCTTTACATGGCTTATGTATGTATGTATGTATGTATGTATGTATGTATGTATGTATGTATTCATTTTACTCTATTTCTTTTTTAAGAGCTTTCTCTACCTTTTCTTTTTTTCTCTAAGCCTATAAATATATATTTTCAACACACCATAAACCACTTAGACTTTTTAAAAATATTGTCTTTACTGTATATTTATTTCTTAACTTTTTCTGTCTCTGACCACACCTTTGCTTGGCTAGGGTGATTGACTTCACCCAGATTCTTCTATTTCTTTCTGTTTCTGAACACACCTTTAATCTGCCAGTGACTAAGGAATAAAGGTTGGTAGGATGGATGGATGGATAATTCCACCCAGCTCCTACTCTAACTTCATGGAATTTATCTTTTTAACCCAGGTACTCTGGGGAATTTTAGGGTACATATAATCACCAAGTAAAGCATTGCCATCTGCTGCTCATTAACTCCATTTAAGTATTAGGCAGCAAGGCCTCTTAAAAGACTTACAAGTATTTTGCCTCTAAGGCTGAATCAGGAAGCTTCTGTTCAAAAAGCCAAGCCTCATTTTGCCTCCAGCAAACAGATCTGATCCAAGGAAACACCACCACTAGGAAGCCATCTTTGATTTTGTTCCCTTTGTCCTTATGAACAGAAACCTTAAATACATCATTTGCAACTTTTTGCTTATATTGAGGATTCTGTGAGATTTCAGGAACAAGCCATTTTACACCTTAAGCTGCACTTCAAAAGCCCGCCATTTTAGCCCAAGCCTACATGCCTCACCAGGGCATCTCTGTACCATGGCTCATATGAGAGACACAACTGAGAAGCTGCTTTGGGCTCTAGACCCTTTTTAAGCTTTCTATGGCTTTATGTGGGTATATTTTACCCATGTTGGGCTGCCATTGGTAGAGGGAGGTTTCTGGCCTGGACTTTATGGTCTAAGCCTCAAGGTTTAGGCCCACAGACCCACAGACCTGCAGAGACACACAGATGCCTACAACAGTTTTAGGCTGATCTGTCTAAGGCCAGGCATACAACTTGCCAACCCTTTACCCTTAATCTAACCCATGACTCTTATTCTGTTCAGCCATGTGGCTCGGTACCTTTTCTTAGAGCAGCATAGTTGTCCTCTGCTTCTTCTGGCTTCTCTCTGGCCTTCTGCTCTGTTCTTCCAGTTCCTAGAGTCTTCTAGTCTGTTAGCTCCACCCACACTTCCTGTCTGCTTTTGGCCAATCAGCACTTTTTATTAAGCCAGTGGGTGGGACAATTATTTACAGTGAAACAACATAATCTCCCACAACTGAGAATAGAGACAACTTCAATTTCTGACCATAAACAAGGCTCCCCAACGGAAGCACTTAAAGAAGAAATGAAAAATTCTCTTAAATAAATGAATGAAAATACTAAAAAAAATTAGAGGAAATCAATAAATACCTTAAAGAAAGACAAAAAACCCGAGAAAAAAAATAGTCAAAGAAGTGAAGGAAACAGTTAAAAATTTGAAAATTAAATAGAAGCCATAAAGAAAACACAAGCTGGGGGAATTCTGGAGAAGAAAAATTGAAGAGGGAATCTCAGATATTGAAGATACAATAGAGGAAATAAATTCACTGGTAAAATAAATTGTTAAAACCAACAATTTTTAGCATAAAACATCCATGAAATCTGGGGAATTATGAAATGTCCAAACCTAAGAGTAATAGGGACAAGAGGAGAATTCCAGCTCAAACGCATAGGAAATATTCAACAAAATCATAGAAAAAAACTTTCCCAGCTTAAAAAAAGACATGCCTATGAAAGTACAAAATGCTTCCATAACACTAAATTAGATGGGACCAAAAAAGCCCCCTTCACACATAATAATAAAACACTAAACATACAGAAAGAAAATATTAAAAGTAGCAAAGGAGAAAAGGCCAAGTCGTATATAAAAGACCTGTCAGAAATATACCTAACTTCTTAATGGAAACTCTGAAAGCTTGAAGGTCTTGAACAGATGTTTTGCAGACATTAAGTGACAACAGAGCCAGCCAATACTACAATATACAGCAAATTGTCCAACACCATAGATGTAGAAAGCAAAATATTCCATGAAAAAATCAGATTTAAATACTATCTATTCACAAATCCAGTCCTACAGGTAGGTAGTATGAGAAAGAAAACAACAACCCAAGAAGTTAGCAGCACCCACAAAAACACAGGCAATAGATAACCTCACATCAGCAAATCCCAAAGAAGAAAAATGCACACACATTACCACCACCGACAATGAATAAAAATGATAAGAATTAACAATCACTAGCCATTGCTATCTCTTAATATCAAATGGACTCAATTTGCCTATAAAAGTACAGTCTTAGAAAATGGGTATGAAAGCAGAATCTATCATTCTACTGCAGCCAATAAACATACTTCAACCTCAAAGACAGACATTACCTCAGAGAAAAGGATTGAAAACAGATTTTCCACTCAAATGGACCTAAGAAACAAGCTGGTATAGCCAACCTAATATCTGGCAAAATAAACTTCAAAATAAAATTAATCAATAGAGATGGAGGACATTTAGTATTCAACATAGGAAAAAATCAATCAAGTTGAAGTCTCAATTCTTAATATTTATGCCCCAAATACAAGGGTACCCACCTTTGTAAAAGAATGATTACTAAATCTTAAATCACACATCAAACCACATACAGTAATTGATGTGGGAATGCCTTTCTGTATGCTGTGAATATCAATCTTCCATGACAGGCACCATGAAAGAAGTAGGAGGAGAAATCAGAACATAGGTAGAAGAAGCAGGGTGGGGTCAGGCAGACTGAGCTGAAGCCCAAAGGAGCAACATGTAAGGAACACAGGTGAGCCACAGGCCACGTGACAGATAGATTAATAAAAATGGGTTGATTTAAGATGTAAGAACTAGCTAGCAATGTGCCTGAGCCATAGGCCAAACAGCATAAAGTTAATATAAGTGTTTGAGTCATTTCTGGGGGCCTGAGCAGGCAGCTGGGCAGCTAAGGGGTCTGGCACGGTAGGGTCTGTGGGTCTCAGACCTCTGGTCACCAGAGACCAAAGAAACTGCACTACCACAAGTAGTAGTGATGGACTTAAACACTCCACTCTCACCACTGAACAGGTCTGCCAGACAGAAACTTTGGAGAGAAATAAGGTATCTAACAGATGTTATGACTCAAAAGGACCTAACAGACATGTATATAACATACAAACAAAAAAGAAAGAATATAACTTCTTTTCATCACCTTTTCTAAAATTGGCCAGTGATGTGGGAATGTCTTTCTGTATGCTGTGAATATCAATCTTTAAATAAAGGAGCTGTTTTGGCCTATGACAGGCACCATAGAAGAAGTAGGTGGGGAATCAGAGTAGGTAGGAAAGGAAGGGCAAAGTTAGAGACAGACTGAGCCAGCTGCCCAAAGGAGCAACATGTAAGGAACATAGGAGAGCCATAGGCCATGTGGCAGACAGATTAATGAGAATGGGTTGAGTTAAGATGAAGGAGCTAGTGAGTGGTGTGCCTAAGCCATAGGTCAAACAGCATGAACTTGATGTAAGTGTCTGAGTCATTTTGGGGGGCCTAAGCAGCGGCAGGCAGCTAAGTGGTCTGGCAGGTCTGTGGGTTTGGAACTCTTCGGGACCAGGTCAGAAACTATATTGTAACAAATGGCATCACAACATGGGCCAAAGACCCTCATAAAGCCAGAGAAAGATTAGAAAGGGTCCTAGGTCACAGAAACTGAGCCAAAGCAGCTTTCAAATTGTGTATCTGAAGTGGGTCAACTATCTCCTTCTTTTGAGATTTGTTCCCATGTTCTTGGAGGTTTCCCTAGCATCCAATCTCTTTCTAACCTCACATTGGCTTCCACTATTGAGATACTCATTTATTTATCTTTTCCTTCACTGTTTGTAATACCAAATAATCTAGCAAAAGATCACAGAAGGACCAAGCACCCTCTTTAAAAAAAAAAAAAAGATTTACTCACTGATTTGTTGTCTGTTGATGATTAAATTTATTGTGAAGTGGGGCAGGTACCTAGTATGATAGCAGCCCAAGGAGGTGTCCAAAAAGAAAAAAAAAAAAGAAACAACCCACCAAGAGAAAGAGGCCACTGTCTGAGACACTTACCCAGATGAGAATAAAACTGTATCTTGTATGGCTGGTCTGCCTAAGGCTGGAGGCTAACTCAGAACAGAAAGCCTAGCTAGCCGGTAATTACTCCTCAGGCCAGGTGCTGCTCTGGAGGGCAAGTGAAGTGCCTGGTTTGTTTTTTTTTTTTTTTTTTTTGTTTGTTTGTTTGTTTGTTTGTTTGTTTGTTTGTTTCCATAGGTAGGGGAGAATTTGTGTCCCAAAGTTGGATGACAATTGTTGCATGAATAAAGGAAACTCAGGTCCAAATCTCTGGGAAAGGCGGTAATATCAGAGAAGAAACACCACAGTCAGATCTCACCCAGCTGCCTTCCAG
The DNA here is from genome assembly GCA_033318265.1 of Phyllotis vaccarum. Classification (NCBI taxonomy): domain Eukaryota; kingdom Metazoa; phylum Chordata; class Mammalia; order Rodentia; family Cricetidae; genus Phyllotis; species Phyllotis vaccarum. The sequence continues at coordinate 124,360,448 of JARWLC010000009.1, read as the reverse complement.
CTTCCTCAGCCTCACTCTTCCTGGAAATATAATAAAAACAATCTGAGATATCAGAGGGATCTACCCACAGTCAGTCTAGGAGGAAAAGACAATGGTAACTCACACCTTTAATTCCAGCAAAAGGAATATAGCAGGAGGGAGTGGTGACCTACGCCCTTAATCCAATCTGAGTTTGAGGCCATCATAGTTTACAGAAGGAATTCCAGGCTCCCAGGAAGGGAGTGGTAGTGCCACGCCTTAACTGAGCAGTATTTAAGACAGGAATAGAAAGACAGAACAGGCAGAAGCCATGTCTCACACTGTTAGTCCCAGCACTTGGGAAGCAGAGGCAGGAGAATTTCTGTGAGTTCAAAGCCAGCCTGGTCTTCAAAGCAAATTCCAGGACAGCCAGGACTATTACACAGAAAAATCTCTGTCTCAGAAAACAAACAAAGAAAGACAAGAGGAGGTGGATCTGTCCTCTGATAACTCTGACGGTTTTTAGTATATTTGAAAATATCCCCACAGTTTTTGCTAACAACTAAACTATCTCTCCTATTCACTTCAAAACCTTGACAAATTATATCCATACTGAACATGTGTACAACAAACAAACAAATAAAGGACAAGTTTCAGCCTGTTAAGATGGCATAAATTCCATTTTTTTCAATAAATAAAAATATACTATTAGCTCAACAATATTTATGTCTACAGATCAAAGACTATATGGGAAGGGAAAGTGTATAAGGAATTATTGAGCTTATTTTGAAATCAGAAAATCAGCACTGTGCTCTATACAAGCAAGGAAGGGGATTATTTATAAAAATTAAAAGATGGCTTTGAAAGCATGTTTAAAGTTTCAGTAATGGTAGCTCCAAATTGTACATAATATATTAATTTTGATTTATTCTCCCAAAAAGTTTCCTAGTCCAGTTTGATGATGTAGATTAAAGGATTGCACAGTACATCATCCAATGCCTGCAGACAAGAGAAGAAAAATCAATGTCTCTGCTTCATTCAGCCCCATTCTACATTTAATCATTGTGGAGAGGGAGACTCTAAGAATCTTGTTAACTAGTGTTTGTAAAAATTGGGGAGAGAGAAAAGTACCTCCTGTGGCATCCTAGTCAAGAACAGATGGCATTCTCCTAGGTCATTGGTACACAGTCCCCTACAATCTATATGTTACACCAGGAGGGTAGCTGTTTTAACCTTGGGCTTATTCACCCTGCTCCCTATCCTATGGCAGCACTTTCAGGAGCTTAGCAATGTGTCACTGAAATTCCTGCAATGAATGAGAAGGTGAATATTCTCATATCTCAGGTAACTCAATACTGTGAGGAGGATAACCAGCCTGAGACATGCTGTGCTTTTGCCAATCAGTCCCTCTGCAGCATGAAGAACTAAGTATGCTGACAAGATATGCTTGTCTTCTTGCAATTTGAGATACTTATCAAGTCTTGATTTTTAACAATAGGAAAATCAGTGAAACCAGATTGCAGTTTGGCTTTCTTTGGCACAACTTTCAGGATGCCTGAGAAAGTTCTTCATCTGACTTAACTGCTTTAGTTTTTTTGTTTGTTTGTTTGTTTGTTTGTTTGTTTTTTTAATCAGGATTTCCCTAATAGATCTGACTGGCCTAGAACTTGCTATGCAGAATAACATGACCTTGAACTCAAGAGTTCTCTTTGACTTAACACTGATACTAAAGCTTGCTGCATCATTCTATACTCTTATGTAACATGCTTCAAAGTCAATAATTATATGGAGTTATCTAAACAAGAAAACTAAAAACAGATGTTTTGCAACCACCAATTTGTTATAGGGCAGGGTAGCATTACAAAATTAAATATCCCTTAGTTTCCCCATCCATTGTTTTCCTCAGTTTCTCTTCAGAAAAGGTCAGGCCTCCCATGAATATCAACCAGCTATAGTAAATCAAATTGCAGTGAGACAGAGCACTACCTCTTCTATTAAGAATGGATCAGCCAACCTAGTATCTCTCTGTAATTTAAGTCAGGACCTTTTTCCCCTTCTATTTAAGTTAAACACTCTCAAATTTTTACTAGTTATCCATAATAACTGAAGTGAGGAAAGTGGACATTTTCAAAGAATATTAACAAAGAAGAAAATATAACACTATTCTCTCTGATTTTTTATAAATTGTTAACTTACAATATTATGTTTAAAATAATATTTTGTTAATGTTTTGAAAATTTTATGCATACACAAAATATATTTTTATCACTTCACTCTGATATTTATATTTATTATCACCATTAACATTATTATCATCTTTTGTATCTACTTGTATCCAGTTAATACTGACAAATGCACATGAACCTGGGGCCATCCACACAACTGGTTATGTAACCCAAAGAAATGCTGTTCAAAATCAATGTACAACATGACAACACTCACGGCACACATAAAAACAATGTTAAGAGGGAAGTTCATAATTTTAAGTACCTACAAAAAAAAACTTGAAGAGATCTGATACTAGAAACTTAACATACTTGAAAGCTTTAAAACAACAAGCAGCAAGCTCACTCAAGAGTAGTAGATAAATAATCAAACTGAGGGATGAAATCAATAAAATGGAAGCAAAAAGAGCAACACAAAGAAGTGATGAAGTTGGTTATCTGAGGAAATCAACAATATGCATAAACCTTTATCCAAACCATCTCCATGAAAATTGCTACAACTAAGGAATTGTATTTTGTATTAGGTTTCTGTTGCCTTGGTAACACACCAAATTACATCTTTACTTCTATTTTAAGTCTGTGTATTTAAGAATTAATTTTTTTAAAAAAAATCAAGAGAGATTGATATTTGCATAAATGATGACTATTCTATATCCGTGATATAGAGGGACATATTTATACAAATAATCTGAATTTCATATAATACTGGCCATTAGCAATAACAAGCAATTTAATTATAATTATAATTATAAATATTAATCTTCAGTTTTCATACTAAACTAAATACAGTAGTTTTGCGTGTATGTCTGACATACACACACTCAAATTGTAAAATGGATAAGAAAGGGTTAAAGAGGCTGAAGTGTTCAGGACTCCACTGAAGACAGAGAGCTGCTGCAGATGTTAGCAAAACCCTGCAGGGCTTATACAGATAAGAAACTGCAAAGTAGGCTGCTTTCAGGTACAAAGTGACCAAAGAAAAATGTGCTGCAGGCAGTTCAGCTGTCAGTCAGTTTTAAGTGGGCTATAGGTCACAGAAATGTAGGTAGTATAAAGTTGAAGGATGGAGTCCAGAAAACAGTGGCATGCTGATTTTTCTCTTCAGTTCACCAGAAACTTGGTTATCTGTTCAGAGGGAACCTCAAATGAGAAACTGACTCCATCACAATTAACCTGTAGGCAAGTCTATGAGATTATTTTCTTGATTAATGATTGCTGTAGGAGGACCCAGGTCACTGTGCATTGTGCCATATTAGCTAGCAAGTAATGGTTTTTCATGGTCTGCTTTATTTCCCACTTTCAGGTTTCTTCTTTGAGTTCCTCCAAGATGGAGTACAATCAGAAAGTAAAATCCAAACAACACTTTCCTCCTCAGGTCGGTTTTGCTCCATATATTTTCAAGGCAATAGAAACCTAGCCAATACAAGATGCAATTCCTTAGTTGTGGCAATTTTTATGGAGAAGGTTTGTGATGAGTGACCTTGTGACTAGTCAGTGTGCTTGCCTATCAGGGTCTGTGTTACTCCTTCTTTTACAGTCCCAGAGGCAGAGGAGAATTTTGGTTCTTTCGGCTTGATTTTTCAGGTGTTTTAGATACATCATCTACGTGCTCTTGATATATGTTAAGTCTGTTGCTGGTCATTTTTTGTGTATATGAATTTTTTTGTGAGCCTGTGACTTGTGGTTCATGATGCACAGTAGTGAATGTTTACATGTGAAATCCCTTATCACTTACAGTAAAATGGAAAACATTACAGCTTTGTAAAAATGTACTCATTAAGGGCAAGGTGCAGTGTGAAAAACATGGTTTCATACAACATGGAGTACATTTTGGACTGGCACAACCTTGATATTCACAGAAAGACTCTGTTCACATTCACTTCTATTAGTTCTGTTTTTCAGGAGAAAGTAGAAAAATATAGCACATAGTATTTTAACAAACATTAAGGAATAAAAGAAGCCACAAATTAGAAAGAAAGCAAGGAAGTGTATAGGAGGGCTTTGGAGGTAGTAAAGCAAAGGGAGAAATAATGAAGTTATATTATAATCTTCAAAATAAAAGTGAAAAATAAAATGTAAAATGAGAGTTTCTAAGGGAAAAGCCAGCAAATGCCTCAGCAGGGAAGAAGACTGTGGCATAGGCTCATATTCTGCATTCGATATGTGAAAACATGGGAGGGAAGAATAAATCTTATAGTTCCTCTCTGGGAAATATGCAGAGGCATACATACATCCATTCACATACAAACTCAAAAGACACAAATAATAATGATAATAATAGTACAATCCAATAAGAATGTTTTTAGTAAATTTAATCACTAAAACACAAAGGAAAGTTTAAGAAAGAATGAATTTCATAAAGTTACCATCTGGTTTCTACATATTTGTTGAAGCACATGTGCATTCACACACAAACTCCACATACATAAATAACAACAACTATGGCATATTTAAAGTTTCTACAGGAATAATTGTTCATGAATTTTCTGAATGAGGACTGAATAAGAAAGGTGAAAGTAGGAAATCAACAGAGAATGAGGATCTTATGTCCTTTGATAGTGAGGAAGAAGTAATTGATGAGGTCTGGACAGTCATTTTAAAAGACATGCAGTGACTGATAAGGACCCTCAGAAAGGAAAAGGAGATGATTCATATAATATTGAAGCAAAGGTCAGGGAGCAGAAAACACAGTCTAAATCTTTGATGAATATGGAGGCTGAACTGAAAGTAAAATCACTTTATCTGCCTCTAGATAGTTTTTATCGGACAAAAAGTGATGACAGTGATATAGATTGGGATGATGATCTGGAAGAGGTGGCAGGCAAATATCCAGACTGGCCACCATATGACCAGTGTCCACCTCCATATAAGGGAGCCCCTCCATTAGTTTGCCCTGTTGTTTATCCCAGAAAAGAACTGAGGGATAAAATTGAATTTGTAAAAGAACAGATAAAATTAGAAGAATATCAGGATTTTATAGGCCAATTAGAAAATCTAAAGACAGGGAAATCTGCAGGTACAAAGAATTCTCATCCGTCAAAAATATGCCCTGTGCCTCATAGAGCACAAATAAAGCAGAATCTTATTATACCTGAATTGGATGATGTTGACACCTTTCCTGTCACTGAAACAGTAGATGGACAAGGACAGTCCTGGTGTCACCATACGGGGATTTGATTTTCAATTAATTAAAGAATTAAAAACTGCAGTGGCTTGATATGGGAATGCTTTTCTGTATGCTGTGAATATCAATCTTTAAATAAAGGAGCTGTTTTGGCCCATGACAGGCACCATAGAAAAAGTAGGAGGAGGAATCAGAATAGGAAGGAGGAACAGGGCAGAGTCAGAGACAGACCAGGCCAGAAGCCCAAAGGATCAACATGTAAGGAGAGACAGACCAGGCCTTAAGCCCAAAAGGAGCAACATGTAAGGAACAGAGGTGAGCTATGGGCCATGTGGCAGGAAAGATTAATAGAAATGTGTTGAGTTAAGATGAAAGAGCTAGCTAGCAATGTGCCTGAGCCATAGGCCAAACAGCATGAACTTAATATAAGCATCTGAGTTATTTCTGGGGCCTGAGCAGCTGCCTGGCGGCTAAGGGGTCTGGTGCTGCAGGTCTGTGGGTTCAGGCCTCCGGCAGCCTGGGACCAAAAAACTACTACATTGTAACAGTGGCTCAATATGGGGCTACAGCTCCCTATACAATAGCCATAGTTGAGTCAGTTGCAGAAAACTGGCTTACTCCAGGAGATTGGCAGAGATTAACTAGAGAAACTTTGGCTGGTGGAGACTATCTCCTATGGAAATCAGAATTTGTTGAAACCTGCAAAAACATAGTCAGATGTAATGCACAAGCTGGTAATGGCTCGATTTTGGATATGTTAATAGGGGAAGGAAATTATTCTAGCAGTGCTATCCAAATGCAGTATGATGCAGGTCTTTTTGCACAGATTCAAGCGGCTACCACTAGAGCTTGGAGGAAGCTTCCTGTAAAAGGAGATATGAACTAGTCTCTAACTTCCATAAAACAAGGACCTTGTGAGCCTTTTGCAGATTTTGTCCACCAGCTAATGACTGCTGCTGGAAGAATCTTTGGCAGTGCTGACACTGGAGTGGATTTTGTGAAACAGTTAGCTTTTGAGAATGCTAATACTGCATGCCAAGGTGCAATTTGGCCTTATAAAAAGAAAACTGACCTCTCAGGGTATATTCGTCTTTGTTCAGATATTGGACTGGCTTATCAACAAGGTCTCGCCATGTCTGCAGCCCTTCAAGGATTTACTGTGAAACAATTTTTATCTCAACAGAACAGAATTAAATGCTTTGCTTGTGGAGAAATTTGGCACTTTGCCAAGGACTGTAAAACTAACAAGAGATCCTCCTTCAAGCCACAGGTTCCAGGCCTATGAGATGTAAAAGAGGAAAGCACTGGGCTAATGAGTGTAAATCTAAGACAGATGCCCAAGGTCAACTCATACTCCAGAACGAGGGAAGCAGGAACAGGAGCCAGCCCCAGACTCCAAAACCCAAACAAATCTATGGGGCAGTAAGCTTTGTTCCCCAGAACAAAAATTCATTTCAACTCTCTGCAGAGCAACAGCAGGAAGTTCACAACTGGACCTCAGTTCCTCCACCCATGCAGTATCAAACATCTGAAATGGGAGTTCAAGCACTGCCTACTGGAATATTTGGGCCTCAACATAAGGACACCTTTGGACTAATTGTAGGACACAGCAGTTCTATACTTTATGGGCTCCAAGTATTCTCTGGAGTCATTGATAATGATTATACTGGGGAAATTAAGGTTGTAGCATCATCCCCTAAAGTTATTAATACCATAAATTCCAGACAGAGATTTGCACAACTTTTGATTTTGCCCTTTCTTTCTACATTAAATAGAGCAATGACTCCTGCAAGAGGCAGTAAAGGTTTTTGATCATCAGATGCTTATTGGGCACAGCAAATATCTAATCAAAAGCCACTCATGACATTGTGGTTGGATGGCAAGGAATTCCACGGTTTAGTCAACATGGGAGCTGATATTATGTTCATTAATAAGGAGGACTGGCCAGAAGCTTGGCCATTAAGTGCCACCATGACTCACCTAAAAGGGATAGGGCAAAGCAAAAATCCAGAAAGGAGCTCTAGAATTCTAACTTGGAAGGATAAAGATGGCAACCAAGGTGATATCCAGCCATACATAATACAAAGGCTGCCTATTGACCAATGGGGAAGGGACTTGTTATCTCAACTTGGAATTATTATGTGCAGTCCCAATGAAGTAGCCACAGCCCAGATGCTGAACAGTGGATATTCACCAGGTAAAGGACTTAGAAAATTTGAGGATGGAATACATGAGCCACTATCAGTCACCCCATGCTTACCTCAAGCTGGGTTAGGACATTTTTCCTAGTGGCCATTGATACTCCTGTAGCTCATACAGGTAAGATCACCTGGTTATCTGAGGACCCTGTATGGGTTGATCAATGGCCTTTTACTTAAGAGAAACTTCTGGCTGCAAAACAGCTGGTGCAGGAGTGACTAGAAGCCAGACATATCGTTCCTAGTAACTCTCCCTGGAATACTCCTATTTTTGTCATCAAAAAAAGAAATCTGGTAAATGGAGACTATTGCAGGACTTAAGAGCTATTAATAGAACCATGGCAGTTATGGGAGAATTACAACCAGGACTTCCATCACCAATAGCTATTCCATTGGGATACTTTAAAATAATTATTGACCTAAAGGATTGCTTCTTTACAATACCCTTGCTTCCTACAGACCAAAAGTGATTTGCTTTTAGCTTACCTGCTTAGGGAGCCAATGAGGAGATATCAATAGTGTGTCCTCCCTCAAGGAATGGCAAATAGTCCTACTCTGTGTCAGTCTTATGTTGCTACTGCTATTAGTTCAGTTAGACAGTATTGGCCAGAAATGTATGTAATTCATTATATGGATGACATTCTTGTTGCAGGACAGAATGGCACTAAAGTTTTAGAATGTTATAAAGATTTGCAAGATGCCTTAGCAAAGAACGGTTTGGAGATAGCTCTGGATAAGGTTCAGTTAACTGATCCCTATACCTACTTGGGATTTCAGGTGATAGGAACACGTATAAATATAAATTTTCCCAAAAGTTAGAACTTTGATTAGATCACCTTAAGACCTTAAATGACTTTAAGAAACTGTTAGGAGATATCAATTGGCTTGTACCTTATTTGAAGATTAGCAAAGGAGATTTAAAGCCACTTTATGATATATTACATGGGGATCCAAAACCTACTTCCTCTCAATTTCTCATTCTTAAGGGGAGAGCCACCATTAAAATTGTGGAATAGGCTATTTGTAATCAGACTATTACTTTTATGGATTATGATCAACCTTTAAAATTTATTATTTGTAAAACAGCCTTTTCACCTACTGCAGTTTTTGGAAAACTGCTCCACTTATGTAGACACATTTGCATTCCACACCAAAACAAGTTATAGGTACATACTATAAAGCTGTGTCAGACCTCACTATAATGGGTAGAAAATTAGGAAAACAATATTTTGGTAAGGAACCTGATATTATCATTCAGCCTTACACTCAAGAACAGATTAATTGGCTTATGCAAACCACTGAATTCTGGCCCATAGCTGCTGCTTCTTATACAGGTATTATAGATAACCATTATCCACCAGATAAACTTCTTAACTTTTTGCACAAGCATGATTTTGTATTTCCACAGATAACATCTTTTTCTCCTACAAAGAATGCTTTAGTTGTCTTTACAGATGGCTCATCAACAGGAATGGCTGCTTATGTCTATAATGATGCCACTGTTTGCTTTCAGACTTCTTCCTCCTCTGCTCAGTTAACTGAGTTGCAAGCAGTTATTGCAGTTTTTTTCTGCTTTCCCATGCCGACCTCTGAATGGTTATACAGATAGTGCCTATATAGCCTATTCTGTGCCTCTTTTGGAAACAGCAGGATTAATAAAGAATGCCTCTGAGGCTTGAAAATTATTTACACAGCTACAGCACCTTATTCGCCAATGTAGCTGTCCATTTTTCTTAGGACACCTCAGAGCTCACTCTGGCCTTCCTGGACCCCTGACCAGAGGAAATGAGTTGGCTGACCTGGCTACTCGTTCCAACTTTCCTGACACATATACAGTCTTGACTGTCAATACTGATAATATTCTTGTGGCTCAAAATAGCCACAAATTACATCATTTAAATGCTAGGAGTTTGTGTCTACTACATAAGATTACCAGAGAACAGGCCAGACAAATTGTAAAAGACTGTCATTCCTGTGGTATTAATTTACCAGTTCCTCACCTTCATGTAAACCCAAGAGGATTAATTCCCAATGCTTTATGGCAGATGGATGTAACTCATATTCCTAAATTTGGCAATCTAAAGTATGTTCATGTTATTATAGATACTTGTATTGGTTTGATATATGCTTCTTTGCAAACTGGGGAAGCAACTAAACATGTTATAAGTCATTTGTTAACAGCAATGTCAATATTAAGCTGTCCACAACAGATAAAAACAGACAATGGCCCTGGTTACACTAGTTCAGGTTTTGCCCAATTTTGCACTCAACTTAACATCCAACATGTTACTGGAATTCCCTATAATCCTCAAGGACAAGACATTGTTGAAAGAGCTCATTTGTTCTTAAACTTACTATTAACAAAATTAAAAAGGGACAATGGTATCCCACTAAGGGTCACCCAAAAATATCTTACATAATGCCTTGTTTATTCTCAATGTTTTAAATTTGGATGCTAAAAGACAATCTGCAGCTACTCGGTTTTGGCACACTGAGACAAAAAATCATTTTGCAATGGTCCTTTGGAAAGATCCCATGGACAACTCTTGGCATGGACCAGACCCAGTTCTTATTTGGGGGAGGGGGTCAGTTTGTCTTTATTCTAAAGAAATGAAATCTGCCAGGTGCCTTCCTGAAAGATTAGTTAAGCAGATAAACAAAGAACAAGAAATTATAAATAATCAATCAAAACAAGCCAGGGTTGAAGGCCCAGAAGTAAGATTCTCTTTCTTGTCTTGCAGAAAATGAAAATGATCCTCACAGCACTGAGACTGGCATTGACAATGGTTCCAGTGATTGATTGTGGCCTGGAACCACCTAACCTGCAAAAGCTTTTGCTAACTCTTTATGGCCTGCCCTGTGAATGCCAAGGATGAAACATTCGAATCATTCCCACAATTGGCACCTTTACTCAGAGCACTGTTTGTGGTGATAAGACTGCTTACCATACCTTTTATACAAGCATGAGAGGAGGCAGTAAACAACAGTGGCAATGCCTTAAAAAACCTCATTTTATTCTGGCTGTGAGCAATAAACCAGGACCCTGTCCCAAGGAATGTACATCATTTAAGGATCAGATGCATTCCACTTGTTATAATGTTGAGCAAGAGTGCACAGGGACAGATAATCAGATATATTTTACAGCCATTCTTCAAAGAAATTATGCTGGGTCCAGGGGAGGAGAGTGGAGTAATTAAGTCCAATTAACAGACAACAGTCAGAATTATGCCCAAGCATCATGCTCAGGCACTGTAGGACAGCCTGTTTGCTGGAACAAAAGGTCCCCAGCTCATCTTTCAGATGGAGGAGGTCCCACAGATATGATTAGAGAAGCTTATGTTAAAAATGTTATAGAAAACTATATAAAACATCTGGAACCCAAAATAGACTACCACCCATTATTTTTGCCCAAGTCCAGAGGAATAGACATGAATACTCAGACTTGGGATATTTTACAAGCCACTCTTAGGACTCTCAATACGTCCAACCCTACCCTGGCTGGTAACTGTTGGCTATGCATGATCATGGGAACACCCAAGCCACTTGCTATTCCCAGCAACCACTCCACTACTAGTGAGATCTGCAGTTATAGCACTTCTTTTAGCATCCAACCAATTGGATTCAATTCCTCTTTTTGCTTTCAGGTACATTTTCAGAATAATAGTCACAATATAGATTTAGGATTTATTTGTTGTCTCCCGAATAAGTGCCATTCTGGCCCTTATGGCCCATCCTCCTCCCCAAAGGACTAAAACCTTAGGTTAATAGGGGGAAAAAGGAAAAACATGTTTTCCTGCACTACAAATCTCCTTATCGCTACAAATCTCCTGCTGAATGCTAGTCTTTTGGGATCTTCCAAGACCTTGGGTGTGCCCGGATGAGGGGGCAGGGTGTGAGAGAGTTAAGAAGAAAGCAGAGAGTGGGGGGAGAGCTGACACACAAGGGGAGAAACCTGGGACAAGCATGGAGTAGAGAGAGTAGAGTCAGTGTGGAATGGGAAGAAGGAAACCAACATGGCGGGAAGCCAGAGGGGAAAAAGGCTAGGCGAGATGCATGGCAGGAGAGAAGCATGGCAGGGGGAGAAACAGGTCTAAGATATAAGATGTACTGAATAAAGCTCGGGTCTCTCATTGTGATCCTGAATGATGGAACCTAAACGACTCCTGAGTGCAGATTATTTAACCTCGACGCCCCTCGCCTGGACAAGACTCAAAACCCAAGAAACCGGACGTGGTACTTATTACTTTTACTTCTTGCCATATGTTGCAGAATTATTGTAGCAACTCTTTATGTCCAAGTCCTGGCCATGTGTTTGTTTGTGGTGGAAGCTTAGCCTATACCTTTCTTCAGCTAATTGGACAGGTCTTTGTGTTGTAGCCTCTGTCTTGCCAGATATAGATATTATACCAGGAAGTGAGACTGTTCCTGTCCCTAGTTTAGATGCCATTGCTGGAAGGACAAAAAGAGCAGTACAATTCATTCCTTTACTAGTAGGGTTATGTATAACTGGTGCCTTGGCCACAGGAGCTACTGGACTTAGTGTAGCAGTACACTCATCAAAAGCTTTCAAAGCAATTGATTGAGGATATAGAAGCTCTTTCTAGTACCGTGCAGGACATACAAGATCAAATAGACTCTGTAGCAGAGGTAGTCCTTCAAAATAGAAGAGGTCTAAACTTATTAACAGCAGAACAGGGAGGGATTTGTTTGGCTTTACAGGAATGTTGCTGTTTTTATGCCAATAAATCAGGCATTGTTTGAGACAAAATTAAGTGCCTTCAAGAGGACCTGATCAAGAGAAGAAGAGAATTGTTTGACAATCCACTATGGAATGGACTTACTGGGCTCCTCCCCTACCTTCTTCCTTTGTTAGGACCCCTGCTTGGCTTACTAATACTTTTTTCACTAGGACCCTTTCTCTTTAACAAAATAATGGCCTTTATAAAACAGCAGATCGATGCCGTAAAAATGCAAGCTATATAGGTCCACTACCATAGACTGGAGATGGCAGACAGAGAAGAAGATTTATGCTTGCCCCTAAGGCAGCCTTGATACACTTCTAGTAATCCTGCCTTGGTGAGATGGGCTGGTTAATCAATGATGGGCAACTAGAATGCTAGCAGGCCATGGTAACCTAAGATAGAGGCAGGGCCTTTAGCTGCTCTGTGCTCAAGGACGGATGTGTTGGGCTGCCACTGTAGTTCCTGACCTAAAACGGGCACAGCCTCCTCAAGGTTTCTGTCTGACCATTGTTATAAATTTAAAGAAAAGGGGAACCTGTGGAGAGCAAAGCTCTGCCTAACTCTGACCCAAGGTCACATCACATGATTCACTGGCAATTAACAGGATCAGGCTGATAGCAGGTCTTGTTTACACCTTGTTTACTGTTTACGACTTTTGCTGGAAATGGAATGTGTCCTTGTTCCTCCACCCTATCTAACTGCTTATAATCTCAACTGCCTTAAACCTTCTCCCTGCAACTTACTTTTCCTTTCAAGGTCAGCAGCAAGAGTAATAACCAACCCCTTCACCCTATATATACTCAGTTCATTCTCTTAATAAATGGGGCTCAAACAGATCTATATTGTCCTGCTCCCATTTTTTGTGTCTTTCTTGTCTATTCCCCATTCTCACTCCCCTCCTCCAGGGTCTCCGTGGGCCAGGGCAACTTGAGAGATTCATTTTGAACTGGATGATACTTTACCTATAAACACTTGACTTTTGGCTCATAAAATATACACATACAGCAGAACTGTGATATCAAAGAAACTTGTTATATATCAGAGACCATTCTGGGATAGGCCCTGAAGACAAACAAGTAAAAAAAAAAGTAGCAAAAGGAATCATTAACCTCCACTTGTCCTTTCACCCAATTGTACTTAGATCTGTCTTCTCAAATATTTACTCTTGATCAGATGGGTGGTCATATCCAGTATGCAGGATCACAAAGAAGTGAACAATTGAGGCACTACTTTCTATCTCTAGGAATTCTTGAAGGAGAGTGGTAAAGATAATTGTAAGTTTCTATTTATTAATTGGCTGTTTGAGTACATATGTTTTTACATGCATTAAAGTACATGTGTGTAGGGTAAAGATAATTTGTGAGACAAAAATTATTTTAGATTATGGGAAAGAGACTCAGTTCCTCAAATTTGGCAACAAGTGGGGTAACTGCTGAGTTAATTCACCAGTCCCAGAACTAAATTATAAATGAAGTACAAGTATTTGAACATTGTAAATGCACCCAATGATAAAAAAAAAATAGACTCCCAACCAAGTAGAAGAAGTGGTAGATTAAATAGTGGTCCTATAATCAAAAGCTAACAGAGAAAACTGCACATCTTATTCAGGGTTTCTATTACTATAATAAACAACATGACTAAAAGCAAGTCAGGGAGAAAAGGTTTTGTTTTGCTTATGCTTCCGCATCAGTTTATCATAGAGGAAGTCAGGAAAAGAATTCAAAAGGGCAGTAACCTGAAGACAAGAGCTAATGCAGAGGCCATGGAAGGTTGCTGCTTGCTGACTTGCTTCCCATGTCTTGCTCAACCAGTTTTCATATAGTAGCTGGGATAAATATCCCAGGGAATACATCACTCTTGATGGGTTGTACTCCATCAATCACTAATTAGGAAAATACTCTACAGGCTTGCCTACAGCCAGATCTTAAAGAGGAATCTTCTCAATTTGGATTTTTTTTAGATGACTTTAACTTGTGTAAATTTTACATAAAATTTGCCATCACAGTGAAAATACATGTGAATTTTCTCTTTATACAGGAGAAATTTATGTCACCCTCTGGTAACTAAAGGCAAAACCTGTGGAGAAAAGTCTGGGGATGGAGCACACTCATGTAACTGTCACTTCTAATTATTAACACATTCTGAGGTTAAGAATCACAGAAGAGGCTGGGCAATGGTGGCACATGCCTTTAATCTTAGCAGGTGCCTTTAAACAGAGGCAGGTGAATCTAGTTTGAGGCCATTCTGATCTACAGAGCAAATTTCAGAACAGCCAGTGCTATACAGACCAGAGAGAGAGAGAGAGAGAGAGAGAGAGAGAGAGAGAGAGAGAGAGAGAGAGAGAGAGAGAGAGAGAGAGAGAGAGAGAGAGAGAGAGACTGACTTACAGAGAGAGAGAGAGACTGACTTACAGAAGAGAAAATCTATTTACCTCAATCTATAAATTAAAAGGGAAAATAGAGAACCGACTTTGCCCATGACCAGTCACGTTTCCTCTCCTCCCATCCTCTCCCTCCCCTCTTGTTTCTTTCTTCCCCTTAAGCTCTCTCTTTCACTGATATTAGTAACATTTTAATTGCTATGATAAAACACTATGACCAAAGCAACTTATAGAGGAAACAATGTATTAAGGGATTCTGGTTCCAGATAACATCTGTCTAAGAGAGGAGGTAGCAGGCTCCAAGTGGCTTCAGCAGTTGCTAAGAGCTTACAGCTAAAACCAGGAAGAAGAGAGAACTTGAAATAGTAAACAAATATTTTTAAACTTGGATTCTATACACCAGTGTCACACCCCCTATTGTTCCCCAAACAGCCACCAACTATTTAAATACCTGAGACTAAAAGACATCTCATTCAAACCACCTATATTCCACTCCTTGGCTCTTATATTCTTGAAATCACATCATAATATAAAATGTGCTTAATCCAATTTTAAAAGATCTTTTAAATGGGGTTGTGGTGGCACACATCTTTAATCCCAGACAGAGTCAGGCAGATCTCTGAATTTGAGGCTAACCTAGTCCACAGAGCAACTTCCAGGGGAGCCAGGACTATGAAGGGAAATCATCTCAAAAAATGTTTAAAAAGGTTTTGTAATATTTCATGGAATCAATATTTTAAAAAAAATACCACAGTATCTTACATGATTCAAGGTAATAACTTAAATGTAAATTCTTATAAAAGTAAAAGCAAATTTGAAATTTCTAACAAAAGATGGCTGTAGTCTTACAGAGTATATATTACCTTTCTTTTGAAATGGTCTCATGTCAGCCTAAAATATTTTGTTATTGACCTTGAGATTCATATTCCTTTGCTTCTACTTACTGAATGTTGTAGTCACTAGTGTGTAGTATATCACATATTTTTGTAATAATAAGGGTTAAACTCAAATCTTTGTGCATACTACACAAGAGTTTTAACAAAGGTGCAATAACACCTATTTCCCCATACACTTTCTTCTAAATCATGCTTATAGTAAGGATCTTGGCAACCTGACCTAGCAAAACTCCCTTATAATTGATATAAAATTAGCTTATTCATCCTTCATCATTTTACAAGTGATATCAAATCACCCTGAAAAAAATGTTAGACCCAATTTCTGATTGATTAATAATTTTTCATTCACCTAAATTCCTACCATAGTCCTTACTATAAGTAAGGACTTGTAAAGCTTAATCTCTCCATATGAAAAACCTGGCTGTTGTGATTTCTCATTTTCTGTCATTGCAATGAACTTTGATGTTCTCAGGAGGAGGCATTAGAAGTAGCCAAGTCCTTAAATAAATTTTGATAGGAAGTACATGTACTGTCTTGTGAGACTGCACGTTATTCACAAAGAGTCAAACATTATGCCAAGATCTATGTTCCTACAGTGCATATTATAAAAATTCTGGTGTCCAGATCTACCAGAATTTAAATTTTTCATGAAATAGTTAAAAAATAACATACAATTAGTTCAGAAACTCAAACTAATTACTTTTTGAAAGGGCATTGTGAAAAGACCACGTGATCACTTACGAATATGAGCATGGTGTCACAAATGGTATAGAAATCTTTTCTTTTCTTGCTTCTGTGTCTTAGTCAGGGTTTCTATTGCTATGCCAGAACACCACATCCAAAACAAAAGTTGGGAGGAAATTATTTGTTAAGCTTACACTTCATCACTTCTCTTCATCACTGTAGGAAGTCCAGACAGGAACTCAATCAGGGCAGGATCCTGGAGGTAGGAGCTGATGCAGAGGCTATGGAGAAAAGCTGTTTACTGGCTTGCTCAGACTAGCATCTTGTAGAACCTACAACCATCAGCCTAGAGATGGTGCCACCCACAATGGGTTGGGCCCTCCCATTGATTACTAAATAAGAAAATTCTTTACAGCTGAATCTCATCAAAGCATTTCCTCAACTGAGGCTTCTTCCTCTGATGACTCAGGCTTGTGTCAAGTTCACACACAAATGCACTCAGTACACTATGTAATTACAATGATTTAAAAAATTAGAGAACTCAAAATTATATAGCTAATGTGTATGTTTGTTTATAAACAGCTAGCATTTAAAATTAATCTTATGTAAGTAAAAATGAAATAAAAATGACTATCCAACTTATTAAAAAAGATTTCCAATAAAAGAACCAAACACACAAGGCACATAATTGGGACACCAACATAGACATGTAATCTTTTACCTACAATTTGTTCTGCATAAGAGATATGCTGGGGTAAGGATATCACAGAGATTATAGAGGTGGCTATCCGATGACTGGTCTAGCCTCAGACCCATGCCATGAGAGTGAGTCCGGCCCTGACACTGCCTGGGACCCCAGAGGCTATATGGTGTGGAGACCTAGGATAGAAACAAACATAAATGGAGATAAATAAAGAGAGAGATGCTAATGTAACAATGCCTAATGATATTTTGTTATAGTCATAGATTATTGCCTAGCTCAGCTGTCATCAGGGAAGATTCATCCTGCAACTGATTGAAACATATGCAAAGACTCATAGCCAAAAATTAGGTCGTCTCAGGGAATCTTACAAAAGAGGAATAGAAAAGACTGTAAATCCAGAGGGATCAATGACATCACAAGGAAACCCACAGAGTCAACTAACCTGGGCTCATAGGGGCTCACAGAGACTAAACCAACAACCAGGGAGCTTTCATGAGACTGATCTAGGCAGTCTACACATATCTGACATTTGTGTAGGTTGGTCTTCTTGTGGGACTTCAAACAGCAAAAGCAGGCACTGGCTTCAACTTTTTTCCTGACTTTTGTGATTCTATTACTTATATTGGGTTACTTTGCCAAGTCTTAATGAAAGAGGATATCCTGGGTCTAATTGATATTACATGTTTTGTTTATATCCATGGGGGGCCTACTCTTTTCTGAATAGAAATAGATTGGGGTGGCAGAGGAGAAGTGGAGCTGGATTAGGAGGGTAAACTTCAGTCATGATGTAAAGTAAATAAATTAATTAAAAAATGTTGCCTCAATGGATGGATTTGAAGAGTATCATTTTGAGGTAATACAGGCCCATCAAGTTAGGCATGGTATGTACTCACTCATAAGTGAATTTTAGACATAAGGCAAAGAATATACAGGCTGCAAACCACAACCCCTGAACATCAAGATAACAGGAGCAAATTAAGAGAGACATCCAGTGATTGCCTTTTGAAGGGGAAATATAGATCTCTTGAGTAAATTGGGTTCATAATGGGGATTGAGCAAGGGAAGGTGGGAACAAATCATGAGAGAAGGAGATGGTTGAGTGAGAAAAACAACAGAGAGGGAGATACAAGAAATGCATATCTTGATAGAGGAAGCCACTGTGGGGTTTGAAAGAAACCTGATGCTAAGGAAAACTCCAAGAACCCACAAAAGGTCCGTGGCTAGGACTCCAAACAAGAGAGGGTGCCTAAACAGGATTCCTTCTATAAGCTAATGAGTGATCGCCCTAATTGTCATTACAGAACCTTCATCCAGCAATGGATAGAGGCAGAAGCAGAGATACATAGCTAAGCACTAGGTTGAGCTCCCATTCTAGCTGAAAAGAGAAAGAGGAGAGAGTATATACGAGCAAAGATATCAGGACCATGTGGAGGAGACCCACAGAGATAAATGGCTGGAGCTATTAGGAGCTCACTAAACCAGAAAAAAAAAGCAAGGAAACTTCATGGGAATGAACTAAATCTTCCAAAAGTATAAGATTATTAACAAGCATGGGTAGTTTGTGGAGCCTCTTGCAGTAGGATCAGACTATGTTTTTGTTCATGAACTGGCATCTTGGAGCCCATTCCCTACAAAGGAACACCTAACCCAGCCTTAATACTGAAATGAGCAACTCACATCTACCTTAACTGGACATGCCAGACTGTACTGACCCACCTTGGGACTCCTTGCCCTCCTTATATAATGAATGGGGGGAGTTGGAGGGGGAGGCCAAGGAAGGACTTGGATGAGGAAACAAAGGTGAAACAGCAGTAGAAATGAAAACAAAGCCTTTTTCAAATTAAAAAGTTGCCTCATAGATGGTATCTGTAATCAAAAAAAATTTGAATTTATATATACAAAAATATAGCTTTTTAAGAAAAAATTATGAAGGTATATCCAATATAATCAGAGAAAAGATTAATAAAGATAAATTCCCAAAAGTCTGTAATGTATAAAGATAGAAAATATCTTTAATAAATACCTATGATGGACTTTCAAGAGAGAGAAAAAAGAACACAATGATAACAAGTATGATAGAGGAATCATGAATCAGAAAGAATTATATGATAGAGGATGGGAGAGTAGGTGACAGGAGGGAATATAGCAAAGAAGAAATAACACTAAAGACAGTTAGAAAAAGTTGCATGAAATACTACTTGATGTGGGAATGTCTTTCTGTATGCTGTGAATATTATTGTTTAAATAAAGGAGCTGTTTTGGCCCATGACAGGCACCATAGAAAAATTATGTGGGGAATCAGAATAAGTAGGAAAGGAAGGGCAGAGTCAGATCAGACTGAGCCAGCCACCGAAGAAGAAGCATTTAAGGAACACAGGTGAACCACAGGCCATGTGGCAGACAAATTAATGGAAATAGGTTGAGTTAAGATGAAAGAGCTAGCTAACAATGTGTCTGAGCCATAGAAAAAACAGCATGAACATAATATAAGCATTTGAATCATTTTGGGGGCCTGAGCAGTGGCAGGCAGCTAAGGGGTCTGGGGCTGCAGGTCTGTGGGTCTGGACCTCTGACCGCCTGGCACCAAGAAAACTAATTGTAACAACTACTCTCACAGAACTTCCTAAAATATATAAATACAGATATAAAACATGTTAATTTAGTTACCATATAATGGAACAACAGTTCCCCTATTCTATATTACAGTACAGAACACAAAGAAATACAATGCCAGAAACTGTTTACCATTCTTGTCTAGTAAAGTTCCATTGACCTACAACTGGCTTTTCCTTTAACAAGTGGTGAATGGTGAGATAGTGAAACTGATTTCATGGGAGTAACAAGCCTCTTTCTAATTTAAAATCCATTCACAAGAACCCTATATATTGCACCATTATCAGAACTAATAACCCAGTATTATATGCTGATAAAGAGACAAAGTATTTGTCTTAGTTTGAGGCACTAAAGACATGATGAAACACCATGATCAAAAGCAATTTGGAGAAGAATGAGTTTATTTGACTTATACTTCTACATCACTGATCATCAACAAAGATGCCAAGTCAAAAACTCAAACAAAGGGGAAATTGGGTATAGGAACTAAAATGGTAGCCATGGAGGGTTACTGCTTAATGACTTTCTCCTTATAGCTTTTTCTGTCTGCAAAATTGTATGGCCATCCACAATGGAGTGTTGTGGGCCCATCCCAATAAATCACTGCTGAAGAAAATGCTCTAAAGGCTTGCTATTGCCCAATCTTAAGAAGACACTTTCTTAATTGAGGCTCCCTCTTCTTTGGTGACTCTATCTTGTGTCAAGTTGACAGAAAACTAACCATCACATTATTAAATGAAATACCAATGCCTTAGTAGTATATCAGGAAATCAGTGTACTTTGTAAACCTCATTAGAGAAATTTCTATCTTCAGGAGACAGCAAGTAAAACAGAGACTCACAAGGGATCTAGGTGCAGAGAATAAGAGATATAGTGTCATAAAGCCAGTAGGATATTTATTAAAATGGGTTTCTTCACAGAATATGCTATCAAGTCTAAGCTTTAAAGCTGGATTTAGTGTGAGCAGGTAGCATCAGAAAGAACCTATATACTTGGGTGGTGCAGAAGTTGGGCTTCTGGGACAAAGCCAATATAAGTTTCTTAGATATGTTAAACTTTTAAAATAAAAATATATGGTTACTTGTTTTTATGATTTTGATGTGAAGATAATAAGGATAATGTTCAGGTAAATTATTGACACAGTCTATAGATCTTATCAGTGATGAATTTGGAGCTATCTTCAGTGATTTTGGCCTATATTTCTTTTTATTTTTACCCACACAATATTTACTCAGCACTGAAGAATGACTATAGCATGTAGAGACAAACTATTTTTCAGACACACAACAAAGAAAATCATAACAATCCCATGCATTTGCATACATAGGTTGACTGTATAAAGCAATTGTACTGACCAGTTATATATTTTGTAAATGAAGATAGATGAGTTTGCAGAATAATTAAGAACATGTGCATGAAAATATAACATATTTTTCTTGGTATTTTAATCTCTCTTTTTAGCACAGACAAAAAAACCAAGTGGTGGTAACAATCATCTTGATAGAAAAAAAAATAGTTCTGTGGCAAAATGACCTCATTTTTAGGATGGAGATTGTAGTGTAGATGGATGTTTCACTTTTATAGTTGTGCTATATTTCTGTACCATCTTGTCCATATTAGTATGTGTGAATAACAGAGTGTATTATGGTAATAGAGTTTTCCATCTTACAGAAAACATTTTCCTTGAATGAAGGAGATACCAATCACATTTATTTTATGTATACTTCTCAGTCCTGGGATTAGGGACCACTACATCCAGCAGGTGGATACTCAACTTTAGTATTGTTTCTTGAGACAGTTTTTGTTGTTGTTGCACTGCTGTCCTGGAATTTGCTCTGTAGTCAGATGGCTTTAAACTCATATGTCTGCCTGCCTTTATCCATAGTGCTGGGATTAAAGGTGTCTGCCACCACCATCACACACTTAACCTCTGTCTGAATTAAGGAGAGATGGAAGTCATACTATATTACTCACATATTATTGATAAATCAAAAATGCATAAGGATTTCTGCTATAGTCACAGATCACATTCTAGTTTAACAGTCTTAACTGTCCTGGAACTCACTTTGCAAATTATGCTGGTTTTGAACTCACATATCTGTCTGCCTATGATGTCCAAGAGCTGGGATTAAAAGTATTTGCTGCCACTGCCTGGCTCACATATTGCATAGATTCTACTTGTTATATAATGAAAACCAAGAGCCAGATATTCAGGAAAGCCTGAAATATCAGAAAGATAGAGCAACAAATCACAGCCACTTCTCATCTGCCAACTTCTTAGGCCTGCCCCCTTGAAATGCTCTAATTCCAACTTCTCTATCTTTAGCCCACCAAGGAATTGTCTGGGAAAGCTGAAAAACCTTTTTTTTCTCTCCCTCTGCTCAAGTTTCTTTAACTTATCTCTTTCTACATTTCTAAAGCTAGAATTAAAGGCATGGTCACTACTCCCTGATCTTCATGGCTTGGCTCTGTGGTTGACTCTCTGATATTACAGATTAATCTTAGTAAATATATATATAACCACACTCATAAAAAGAATTTAATTCACTATGTGACAGCCTACATGCCTCCAACATTCTTTCAAGAGGGAATGTAATCTTGAGTATATTTTCTGGGCTTTAAGTTTTTCAGACAAGTTGTAAAAAATACACACTCAGTTTGCTTACTCTTTTCTTGCTTTAAAAATATATGATTCAAGGGTCAGATGTCTTAGGTATTTGCTGTATGTTAGCAGTAATCAAGTGGCTTTTAAAAAATCCTAAGTAGTGAGATGTTTAGACTGAATATGGATGACAACTCTATTCCTGAAGGAATGCCAGCTAAAATGTTACATAGAGATAGACATTTAACTGCCACTGAGTGTGACACAGTAAAAATAGCAAAGGATAAGGAACACAAGCAGAGTAGTTCTTTGAGATGTTATTCTTTGCTAATTGACTGAATAATGTCTATATAACCCATCTCAGCAAAGATTTATCTAGCATTCTGTTCTTGAACTCACATATCTGTCTGCCTATGATGTCCAAGGGCTGGGATTAAAAGTATTTGCTTCCACTGCCTGGCTCATATATCATTCATCTATCTAGCATCTCTCTGTGAATGTATATGTGCATAAAATGTGTGTATTTATGTTTAACTTTTAGTTTTAGAGACATTATCATTAATAATATAATGAAAATATGGCATAAACAAATTAAATGCATATATTTTCTTCATTTTATTAGTTCCTTGCAAATTTCATAATGTGTTTAGATCTTATTAATTCCTCCCTCTTGTTGCTACTAAATGTGCTCCTTCCATACTCATCTAATTTATATCTTCTTAAAAATTTTTCAGGTACAGTTTTCCAAGCTGTGAATGCAGAAAATTGTGACATTAACTGGCCTTACTAAACATGCCCACTAATGCAATAGGAGTATGAATTCCATGGGAATAACCAACCTACATTCTGGTAGGATTTAAAGTCTGCTATACTAGTAGAAACTTATAAATGGCAGTATTATTGGAACCAAGAGCATGTAGTCATACAGATTATAGGCCCTAAAGAAGACTGTAATATTATTATTCTGCTAATGGACATGGTATTAAACCATCTCCTAATGACTTATTGTTGTACCCAAGCTTAGTATAGCTGTCAACCTTCATCAGAGAAGGTCCTTTTGTCAGAACCTAATATCTACTATAGAGGTCCATTATTTGTTAAGGTTCAAAGAATAAAATATTGTACTATTCTAGTCACTAAATGGAATGCCTGTATCATACTCCTCTACCAAAAGTCAGATCTCAATGTGGGAGACAGGATGGTAGTATTTCAAGAGTTCTAGAGTGAGAATGAACAAATTCATAGACTTGGAGAAAGGACTCAGCCTTCTCCAGTGATTTGGCTACTGGTATGTTGGGCACACTCCAGTGAAGGACATACACAGAAATTTATTTTTAGTGTGCTTGAGTGTATGTGCTTGTGTGAGCATCTATATACTCACATACCATGCACATATGTGAAAGATGGGGGGGGGGGGGAATTTGTGGTACAAGTTCTCTACATCCACATTTATATATTCCAAGCCTCAAACTCAAATAGAATTGAACAGAAATCACCTTTATATGCTGAGTGACAGGTCTTTACTTTTATTCTTTTACAGATTCATACATAAACATAATGAAATTTGGTCATTTACATCCCATTACTCTCTCTAATCCTCAAAACTTTGACTACTGAAGCCCGTATTTCCAAAGAAAAAAATCCATTTAACTTTCCTGAAATATATGTATTTTTGAATGTTAAACATGGCTTCATTTTTCAGTAAGTGTTTGATATTCTAAATTTAATTAAAATAGTTTAATTATATACTCGCATCATTTCTTATTTTCATTTCTTCTCTCCAAGCCCTCCCACAAATAGGTATTTGATCTCATTCACATTCATGACTTTTTTTTAGAATTTATTCTCAACTCCTTATTTATTTGCTTATTTTGCGCATTTGTATGAATGCTTGTCCATGGGAACATATACATGCCAAAGTATGTATGGTAATTAGAGAAGAAAGCACAGACATTAGCTTTATGCTTTGATAATATAATTCAGGTTGTCAAATATACTTCAAGTGCCTTATTCTCATGAGCAAACTAAAGGATCTCTTCCTTCCTTCCTTCCTTCCTTCTTCCCTCCCTCCCCCCTCCCTTCTTCCTTCCCTTCTTCCTTCCTTCGTTCCTCCCTCCCCCCTCCCTTCTTCCTTCCCTTCTTCCTTCCCTTCCTCCTTCTCTTCTTCCTTCCTTCCTTCCTTCCTTCCTTCCTTCCTTCCTTCCTTCCTTCCTTCCTTCCTTCCTTCCTTCCTTTCTTTCTTTCTTTCTTTCTTTCTTTCTTTCTTTCTCTCTCTCTTTCTTGGCTTTTCAAGACAGGGTTTCTCTGTATAACCCTTGCTTTCCTAGAACTATGTCTGGAGACCAGGCTGGCCTTGAACTTGCCTGATTCTGCTTCCAGAATGCCAGGATTAAAGGCATGCACCACCCCATCCTGGAAAGGTTTATTTAAATTCACCTTGAGGTGTGAAGAACCAGAATTTTCCATTGATTCTTAGTGGCATCTGACTAAGAACACACTTTTACTCTGGGACTCGTGATAATTTACATTTCCATGAAGTTTGTATTATATGACTTTTACATCCTAATTTGGAAATACACTATTAGATTCACAAGGCTTTTACAATACAATTGTCATGTAATTCTAATAATATTTGCAATGATGGTGTGAGCATAATATAAAATTAAAATATCAAGGGGAAAAACTGTAAAAAGTTTCACCTGCTCTATATAATGTGTTCTTTTTAGAGATATTTATTATATTTTACATGCATAAATGTCTTGTCTCCATGTATGTATGTGTACCACATATGTCCCTAGTGTCTGAAGAAATCAGAAAAGGAGCTGTATCTCTTAGAGGCAGAGTTGTGGATGGTTGTGAGTCACTCTGTGAGTTCTGGGTAGAGAAACAGTCTTTTCCAAGAACAGACAGTACTCTTAACCACTGTGCTATCTCTCACTCCAGTCATTTTGCAATGTATTCTTAGTCAAATGCATGTTTCAGAATACTGTCAAGAGAATGATGCATATTTAACAATGCACTGGAACTGAGAGTGAGGCTCCAGGATAAAAGGCAGAGGGCTTTTACCTCAAGGGCATTTTGTTCCCTGAATTGTTCTTGGATATAATTTTGTGCCTCCTGTGACAAACATTTACATTCAACTTATAAGGTAAGTTTTTTCTTGTTGGATGTCAAAATATAGCTATAGAACCTAATCTGGTCAATGTACCCTGAATCTAGATATGAACTTCTATCTTGCTTTTGTGCTTACCCAGCTAAAATCTATAGTATATGAAAGGCAACTGTGTTTTAGTTGTTCTGATCTGAGAAAGTTCTGGGAAAGGGCTATTTTGTTAATATTTTATATGGGCTTACTGGTGTTTATTTACATGTTATTCTGAACCCAAATAACCTTCGTTTGATCATTGCTTGTTTTGTTACATTCATATATAAAAGTATACTGTAAAAGAAGTTAAGTTATCTACAGAACTAGACTGTTGACCATCCACCCCATTCTTTCAGGTTCTCAGATCCCAGGTGTGCAACATAGATCTGCATTTGTTGATGAAAGTGAAACTAATGACTGAATCCTATGCTTTTGTCAATGTAAAGCATGACCACTCTTAAGGAACATCAACTCCAATGTGCCATAGATATTTAGAACTTTTCCTTTGTCTTCTGCCCAGACACTGACTGGAGGACAGTAAAAGGAATAAATGTAAAACTAAAAATACTGAGAACATATGTAAAATGTTTATTTATTTATTAATTTATTTTCAAGGAGACACTAGAAAATATTTAAATATTAAGATGCTCAACTAGTTTAAATTTCCAAGTATGGATTTTCTCCAATTAGAATCTCAAGCAATTAACTGCCCAAGTCCATATTGAACCCTGGGTGGTGTACCTAACAAAGGATAAATAATTTTGAATTATAGATCATTCATCTAGCTGCAAGCTCTTGCATCTGGCACTGCAGAAAGGCTGACACAGGAAATAAAAAAATCACATTAATTAGTGGCTGTAGCTGTGTCTGAATAAATCTTTGGGTTTGTAAAAATATAAAATTGAGATAGATTACAGACCTTTGACCTATGTGGAAAGAAAACATAAGTTGTGTTTTGTTTTTACATCTCACTGTAGGGGAATTGGCTCTTTTGAGGCAAGAGATAGGTTTTGTGTTCACACTCAAACACTAATTTGAGATTTAAAATTCAAAAGACAATTTTACATTTATTTCCTCATTTAAAGAACAGCTTTATTCATAAAGTGCAGATATTTTATTTTTCACAATTCATTTTCAATAAATTTTTTTTCTGATAATTTTGTATAAATGTACTATGTTGGCATCATTTTCTTGCCTTTTTCTTCTCTTTTCTACTCCTCCAACTCACTCTACTCCCTCTCTAATCCATGACCACTTCTATATTCTTCTCCTCTCTCTCTCCCTCCCTCCTTCCTTCCCCCCCCTCTCTCTCACACACACACACACACACTCTCTCTCTCTCTCACACACACACACACACACACATACACACACATATGCACATGCACAAAACACAGTAGCATAAGAAGTGATATTAAAAGTCTCAAATGGGGTTAGTATGACCGCTCAGGAAGTATAGGCCCTTGATTTCAAAAACATTACTTTTATGACCTGATATCAATACCCAGAATTCACATGGAAAGAGAGAACTGAATTCCTCAGCATTTTTTTCTAAACTCCATTCATTCTTTCTCATGAATGCCCCTCAGCCAACACACAAAAAGGAATAAATAAATACATAAATGTATGAAAAATTTAAAAATACACATTAAGTGAATAAACATGGTAATCATAGATATTTAAAAAATAAATTATTCTATCATGTTAGTTCTTAAATTAACTACTTATGTCTTTTGGACACAGGAAAATGATACAAAAGATATGCTGAAGTGATATTTTGTTTGTACTTAAAAAATAAAGCTTGCCCGAAGATAAGAGGGCACAATTAAGCCACTTGTGTCACATACCTTTAATCTCAGCATTTGAGAGGAAACTGCAGGAAAATCAGGAGCTCAAGAATATCCTAGGTTACAAGGGATTGAGCTAGTCTGAAAGAGTAACAGAACCAGGTGGTGGAGGCTCATGCCTTTAATCTCAGCATTGGGATCTCATGCCTTTGATCCCAGTACTTGGGAGGTGAAGACAGGAAGCGATATGCCTGGGTGGAGAAAGGAAGGCTGGTGAAGACAGGGGCTAAAACCCTTCTGCCTGATGACAATTCATAAGAAGTAAGAAGTCTCTCCAGTGGCTGTCTTCTTCATCTCTCTGATCTTTCAGCATTCACCCTGATATCTGGCTCCAGGTTTTTATGACTAAGGACAATTACAGTTTACCTATAATTCACTCCATAAACTGTTGTAAAATACAATAATCCACACAGAATATATGATATCATGGTTCTGCTATCTTTGGTGATAATAATACAGCAGACCATTTTGTTTTTCAGAATCAGTACATTTTTTTACATAACACAAACACCTTTCTGTGAGTCTGACCTATGTGTTCTGTCCCGCACCCGCTTCTCGCCCGCAAGAAAAGACGCGACACATGTAGGATCCTTCTGCAGTACAGCTTTAATGCATCTTGAGGGAGAGCATTCAGCTTACGGAAAATGGAGGGGAGGGCAGAGAAAGAGCCACGAGGTAGGAAGCCCAACCTTTATACCGACCGACCAAAGGCCTCTGCCTTGGATGTGTCACCTTTCTATAGGCTGCAGCTCATTATCCCACATGACGCCACGGGAGAGGCGGAGAGATCAATCTCGCGAGAGTACCAAACGCATGCGCTCTTTACTGACTCAGGCGGGTTGGCCAGCACCGGATATTGGCGCCACCTTGAGGAGCTAGGGCCAGCGGCTCCTAACATCCCACCCTTTTTTATTTTCTAAGCAATGAGAGAATCCTGTAAGAGGGTGGAGACAGTGGTTATCCCCCAGAAAACATTGTGGACTTGCGTGGGCGTCATCTCTAATCCCTCGACAGATCGAGATGCCCCCAGCCTGTCCTCTGCCTTTTGTTGGGAAGGGAATTAAGGCAGACACCCTTATGCAGGACAACATATCTCTCAGGACATAGCTATGTCCTGTGCGATGCCCTTGGCTCAACATACCTCTCAGGAAAGAGGCCGAACACTCCACCCAGTGCAATAGACAAGACTGTCTTAGGTGTGCAGGAGCTGTTCGAGCCAAAACATCTCTATTGCTTTAGTATAGGTAGCCACACATCTACCGAGGCTCCTGAGTCTAGAGCCATTAAGGCTTGAGTCAAAATTGTTTTGTCTCTCGGACTTTGGATTCTGAGCCTGCAAACCATCTAGAGAAGAATGACTAGTCCTCCGCAAAAGGCTAGGCCAAACATACCCACCCCCACCCATTCCTTGAAGTAGGAGAAGGCTGAGGAAATCTACGGAGAGAACTCTGGTCAGCGACAGGTCTAGCCGAGTGGAATTGACCTGGACGATCGCCACCTGCAGGTCACGAAGGGCCTGTTCAAACTCAGACGACCAATTCTGTAAGAAAATTGAGAAAGGCTTTTCGAAAGATTAGCTGTCTTTGTAAAGTTTTTATATTGAATAGAGGTTATGCATAAGCCAGCAAGTTTTTGCTCACACCTCAACTGTGCCATTTACTGGGGTGGACAATTTCGTTAACCGTCTGTGCAGTCTGCACTATTTTTGAAAGTGCACCAGCTGAGGCAGTCACTGAGGCCCCCATGGCAGTTGTGATAACAATCTCTATAATAACAGCAGAGATTCCAAAATCTCTTTTTTGTCTAAATAGCTGCGAGCTACTGGGGAACCACGGTGGTATGGGCACAAATCGTGGCATGTGGGCCACTACTGCAAAGAAATAAAGCTGAGCATCTCAGCATAAGGCATAAAGGCAATTATCAAATTTGCATCTCAATTTATCTATAATTTTTGAAGCATTGCTAACAATCTAAATAACTGGTGGTTAAATTGGGAGAAAATGAAAATATTTTAAGCGTGGCCCAACCTATATTCCTGGATTGGCAACTGTTACATGGTAAAATTGAATTTTTATCTGGCCTGCCTGAGCAAAAGGGAGCCAATTTTGGTTTTATCAAACTCTGTTTCCTTTTGTCAGGCTGCCGAGAAGTTTTTTAGTAATATATATGAACTATTTTTAACTAAAACATAAATTTCCCTTTAACCCCAAACTTCTATTTTCTTTAAAGCTAGGCCTAAATCCTTATCAGTGGTATTATACATCACCGGCATTGGCAGAGGGAAGGTGGGCATTATCTTCCACCGTTGTTTTCTCTGGGTGTGATATGTTAGTAACATCCAACGCGTCAACTGGAGAAGGCGAGGGCTCTTCTTCTTGTAATATCTTTCTGGTGAGGCGCTCTGGGATCCAAACTGGATTTTTTTCATCCTGTGGAAAAACACAGACAGCTCCCCGGGATCTTATTAAAATAGGATCCGGGCCTTTCCATTTATTCTCTAAAATATCTTTCCATTTTACTAGCTCTTTTGGCCGTTGTGGTTCTGAGCAATGTCGCTCAGCAGCGTTTTGATAATTATCGTCAATATTTAAAAAATTTATGGTAAGCAGTGCCAGGGCAATTGACACTCTTGGTGTTGGGGGCAATTCGATTCCCCCTTTCTGTTTTAACAAATAGGATTTTAAGGTCCGATGTGCACGTTCAATAATGCCTTGTCCTTGAGGGTTGTATGGTAACCTGGTAAGGTGTGTCACTTGCATTTGTGCACAAAATTGGGTGAATTTTTGGGAGCTGTAAGCTGGCCCATTATCAGTCTTAAGGTAAGCTGGTTTGCCCCAGGCGCTCCATGCCTCTAAGCAATGTTGAATAACATGTATGGTCTTTTCTCCTGTAAGTGGTGTGGCATGAATAATACCTGAACATGTATCAATAGAAACATGTATAAATTGAAGCTTTCCAAAGGATGGAACATGTGTCACATCCATCTGCCATATTTGTAATGGTGAAATGCCTCCTGGGTTAACCCCAACAGTTTTAGCAGGGAGGAATTGACAGCAGTTTTGACACTGTGTCACGATTTCACGAGCTTGTTGTCTAGTAAGTGAAAAACGCTTGCGTAAAGTCTCTGCTGTAACATGAAATTTTGTATGAAAATCTTTTGCAGCTTGCAACAGATCAACAAAGGCAGCAGCAACCAGGCATGTAGCTTGGTCAGCCAAATTATTTCCTTTGCTCATAGGGCCCGGGAGTCACGAATGTGCCCGTATATGGGTAATGTTAAAGGGCTCACGGCGTTGCAGCAAACAGTCTTGTATGGTACAAAACAGGGCAGACACTGTACTAGAAGGATTAATAACACCGGCCGTTTCAAGTAACTGAAGGGCATTTACCACATAATGGGAATCAGACACAATATTAAGCGGACAATCAAACTTCTGTAAAACTTCTAACACAATTAGACATTCAACAATCTGGGGTGATTTTTGACCAAAATCCTTAAAAAATGTCTGTGAATTTATAATATAAGCACCCCTTCCATTTCCTGAGCCATCTGTATATACAATTAAGCCATCTTTTAAAGGCACTGAGGAAGTAACACGTGGATATATCACAGGGTGATAAGCCACAAACTGTAACAAAGGATGTTTAGGATAATGATTATCAATTTTTCCAGGAAACATAGTAGTTAATATGGCCCAATCATCGTTGGTAGCAGCTAGGACCTGAACCTGATGGGTGGTATAGGGTAAGATCATCAAAGTGGGATAAATACCAAAATACTCAGCCGAGGCCCTCAAGCCTTTTTGAGCTAATTGAGCAACGGCAGCTGGATACCAGGCAATAACCTTTTGGGGTGATGCTGGGGGATGAATCCATAATAAGGGGCCTGTCTGCCATAATACCACAGTAGGCAATATTCTTGTTTTAAAAACACATAGGGAAAATGGCTTATTATAATCGATTCGAGCTAATTGGGCCTTCATTATTGCATTTTCTACTACCTTAAGCACTTCTCTAGCTTGAGGTGTTAAACTGCGGGGAGAGGTAAGATAAGAATCACCTTCCAAGATATCAAACAAAGGCTTTAAATCTGCAGTGGGAATTTTCAAAAAAGGTCTAAGCCAATTAATATCTCCTAGTAATTTTTGAAAATCATTTAATGTCCTTAAGTCTCTTCTGAAAATTTCAATGCTCTGGGGAACAATTCTATCAGGAAATATATTAGACCCTAGAAACTGTCCAACTTCTGAAGTCTGAATTTTATCTATTGCAATCTGAAGTCCCCATAATTTTAATTGTTCTTGTAATAAAACATAAGCCTCTCTTAAAATCATCAAATCACAATAGCAAAGGAGTATGTCGTCCATGTAGTGGGCTATAACTACTTTAGAATATTTTTGCCGCACTGGCGCAAGGGCTTCTTGAACATATAATTGACATATGGTAGGACTATTAGCCATACCCTGAGGCAATACCCTCCATTGATATCTCTTATCCGGTTCCAGATGATTAATAGAGGGAACCGTAAAGGCAAACCTAGGCCTATCTCTCTCATTTAAGGGAATGGAGAAAAAACAGTCCTTAATATCTATAATAATCATGTGCCAATCTTTTGGCAAGGCAGAGAGCATGGGGAGTCCTTGCTGAACCGGCCCAAAAAGATGCATCTGCGCATTAATAGCTCTTAAGTCGTGTAACAGACGCCATCTTCCGGATTTCTTTTTAATCACAAAAATGGGTGTATTCCATGGAGAAGTGGAGGGTTCAATATGTCCTTCAGCAAGCTGTTCTGCAACAAGCTCGATCACTGCCTTAAGCTTGTCAGAGGTCAATGGCCACTGAGGAACCCATACCGGCACCTCTGTTTTCCAAGGTATGGGTCGTGCTGCCTCAGTGGCACCTAAGAAAAACCCAGGCCCTGTCTTTCCTCATACCCCATCTTGTTTAAAATCCCTTGTGCTTGAACCGAATATTCATTGGACAATACTAGCCCTAGCTCTTGCATAATATCCCGTCCCCATAGATTTACTGGTAGTGGGAGGACGTAGGGTGTGAACCAGCCTTTCTGACCCTCTTCTGTTCTCCATGCTAGAGCAGATGAACTAACTGTGGGATGAGAAGCATACCCAAGGCCTTGTAAGGAATGGGAAGACTCAGTAGTGGGCCATGATTTTGGCCATCAATGGGAGGAAATTATGCTCTTGTCTGCACCCGTGTCTAAAACCCCTTCAAATTTTTTGTCTTTAACCCAAAGAGTTAGGCTAGGTCGCTGTCTCAAGTCAACCAATAAATAGACTGAGTCCTGTCCTGAAGAGCCCGTTGTGAGGCCTGTTGCAGTGTCTGATCTATAGGTGGGGAGCAGAACTAGCTGCGCTATTTTATCTCCAGGATTAATGGTGAACACCCCAGTAGGACAGGAGCATAAGGCTTGAATTTCATCAGTATGCTGATGATCTATTAAACCGGGGTGAACTACAAGTCCCTGCTTAGTGAGGGAGCCTTGCCCCAACAGCAACCCGATACATGCTTTGGGGATCACCTCAGGCAGGCAGACAGGTACAGGCTGCACTCCCATTTGTGGTGTCAATAAGAAGTGGGAGGAGGCACACCGGTCCAGTCGGGCTCTCCCGGAGGGCTCACACTCTTGCTTTCCCTGACAAACTTTGCCCCATACTTTTTCGGGCCCTGGGACATGGGGCCCACCATCTCGTTTTTTGGCTCTGTAGTCTCTAATGGTGGTAGAATTCTCCCCTTAATATCTCGGACCGAGCGGCACTGATCTGTCCTATGGTATCCTTTACTACATCGAGAGCATAAAGAGGGGGTAGGCCCCTCAGAGACACCGCATTCTTTTTTAAAATGGCCGGGCTTGCCACATTTAAAGCAAACTCTCTTGGCGGGACCCGCTAGAGGGCGCCTCTGGGACTGCAAAATGGCTGCAGCCAGACCGGCATTTGTCAGGGGACCGCCAAGCTCTCGGCATACCCTTAACCAGTCTTGTAGACCTTTATTTTTTCTGGGAGCTATGGCCATACGGCATTCCTTGGTAGCTTGTTCAAATACCAGCTGCTCTATCAGAGGGGCAGCCGCCTCTGGGTCACCAAAGATTCGACCTGCTGCCTCTGTCATGCGAGCTACAAAATCAGAAAAGGGCTCTTGCGCACCTTGAACAATTTTAGTCAATTGACCGCTCCCTTCTCCTTTTCTGGATAAAGCCTTCCATGCCCTAATGGCTGTATTAGCAATCTGCTGATAAGCTCCCCAGGGGTAATTAGTCTGATCAGCCGCGTGCGGTCCCTGCCCTGTCAGCATCTCAAACGTCCAGAGCTGCTGTTCGGGGGTAAGCGCAGTAGCATTGGCCCTAGCCTGTTCTAAAGCAGCCTCGTGCCATAAAGCTTTCCATTCTAGATATTGACCCATACTAACCAGGGAGGCCTTAGCAACTGCCTGCCAATCAGCAGGCGTCATAGCTGACAATGCTAGCCTGTCTAGCTGAGCAACCGTAAAGTTGGCGGTTACACCATACTTTCGGACTGACTTGGCTAGTTCTTTAATTTGAGCGTATTCTACAGGAGCATGTATCCGTCCCCCTTCCGCTGCTTCAAACACTGGATAGGCCAAGCGGAGCTTTCTCTTAACCTTCTCAGACAAAAAGGACAGGGTCCCGACTCGTCCCTCATAAGGAGGGGGAGTGGTAGATACTGGCTGTGTAGGTTCGACGGTCAGTTGTCGTTTTCTAACTCTCATATTCTGATCCTCGGGGGGAAATTCATCAGGATAATATCCCTCTGTCTCATATTTAGCCACCTCTTCCTCTAGTTCACTCTCCTTATCAGGGCTCAACTCATCATCTCCTGAGTGCTCCGATGTATCAGAGCCACTAGAGGAGCCACACTTTAAATCTAAATTTTCAAGTTTCCGTACCGGGTACAAAGTGGGGGAACCAGGCTTTAGTTTCTGGTTCCCCAGCTCCCCCAAATTTTTTACTTTACTGGGGGGTCCTTTTTCTTTATGAAGTAGTTTCTGGTTTCTCAATTCCCCCATATTTACCGGGTCCTTTTTCCTTATATTACGGCGCGCGCCTAACCTCACACGGCGCTCGGTTTCTGACATGCTGTCCCGAACATTTCCTATCACATCTCGCCTTTCAGCTATCAGATCTTTACAGGCTTTATGTTCTACAGAGTTCTTTAGGGTACCCTGTGCCATCTCAATACCATGCTGCCTAAGCAGGGAGTCTAGTGCTGTTATGATAGACTGGGAGGATCCCACGGACCAGCGGAAGCAAAAAACAACCACGAAGAAAATCAGCAGCACTGCCAAGACAAGCACTAAGGCCTCAAAAAACCCTTTCCAAAGTGGCAAAAATCCCAAACCAAAGTCCAGTTCAGACATATCTCTCCGAGCAACTTACTTGCAGTTCTGAATCCACCTTGTCTCCGAGGGCTCTCGACGGTGCAAATGGTGTTTAGTTCCCGGGTTTCGGCACCAAATGTCCCGCGCCCGCTTCTCGCCCGCAAGAAAAGACGTGACACATGTAGGATCCTTCTGCAGTACAGCTTTAATGCATCTTGAAGGAGAGCATTCAGCTTACGGAAAATGGAGGGGAGGGCAGAGAGAGAGCCACGAGGTAGGAAGCCCAACCTTTATACCGACCAAAGGCCTCTGCCTTGGACGTGTCACCCTTCTATAGGCTGCAGCTCATTATCCCACATGACGCCACGGGAGAGGCGGAGAGATCAATCTCGCGAGAGTACCAAACGCATGCGCTCTTTACTGACTCAGGCGGGTTGGCCAGCACCGGATATTGGCGCCACCTTGAGGAGCTAGGGCCAGCGGCTCCTAACAGTGTTCTATTTTTGTTATTTTTTAAAATTAATTTTACATACAAATGGAAGTTTACCCCCTCCCTCTTCTTAACCAATTCCCTTTGCTCACCTCCTTTCTACAGCCCCCCCCCCAGAAAGGAGTATGTCAACAAAGCATGCCATAGAAAATTGAGGTGGGACCAAGTAAGGCATCTCACCATAGGGAAAAGGTTCCAAAAAGCTAACTCATGCACAAGAGACAGATCTTAATTCCACTACTAGAGGCCAAATATAGACCAAGCTACACAACCATCATCCACATGGGCTCCCTTGTTGTCAGCCTAGAGTCCATGAGCTCCCATGAGCTTGGGACATTTGCCTCTGTGAGTGTTGTTGTCATGATCTTGGCACCTCTTGCTTATATAATCCCTTCTCTCTCTCTTCAGCTGGACATCTGGAGTTAATTTTTAAAAGTATACAGGATCTTTTCAAAATATTTTTGAGAATTAGAAATATGTCAATGTAAATTTAAGAAACATGCTACAAAAGAATGATATATATTAGAAACATTGCCAGAGTTCTATTTTGTTGTTACTTGGACAAATCAGTTGTATTTATAGTTGAAGATGAATGTCATCATGGCATGTTCTTAGAGGTGATAAAAGATTTGAGACATAAAAATAGACATTTAAGAATTTTTCCTTTGATCTTTGAGACCTAAGAGCAGATGGATATATATTTCAGGAAAGAGTAAAGTCAGATACTATATATACATGTACATACATACACACACACATAAATTTATTATTGAAAATAATTTTTCACCCAATATATTCTGATCAGAATTTACTGTTCTCAAACTTCTAGTAGATTTTCTCCAAATGCCTAACCACCAGTCTTCATACTCTTTTTAATGACATAAGTCTGGCATTATGAGATTTAAACTTTCTTATTTCTAGTATGGCAAAGGAGGGTCTTTATAACCACCTTTATAAATTGGTCAAGAACAAATTCAAGATGTTTTGTGGTTATTATGAATTACATATTCTTAATATATATTTCACTTTAGATCTGCTTTGGAAAGGTTGCTTAGGAAAAATGAGCCATAATCCAAATGAAGAAGGTCCAAAATGTTAGACACTTGAAGCACTGGAAGAAGAAATCACTAACAATTAAAAGATGCTACATTAAAAAAAAAAACTGGGTTATGGAAGGGGTGCTAGGAAATTGGGAGTAGGGATGGGGAAACTGTGGTTGAGGCATAAAATTAATAAAAATTTCTTACATAAAACAATTGGAATAAAAAACACTCTGTATTAATCAGGATTAGCATATTTTATTTATTTTTAAAATTTTAAGTCTGATCAGGTAAAGTGAAATCCTTACAATGTGCATAATAATTGTTTTTTTTTTTTATAAAAGCATTGGGTTACCATTCAAAGATGAAATTTATTTATTTAGTTTATAAAAAATAGTTGCTATGATAAATATTTTGTTTATTTATTTATTTTTGAGACGGGGGTCTCACTAATTAACTACTGTTATACTGTGGTTAAATTTAAAGAGATTCACCGGCTTCTGCCTCTTAAGTGCTGAAAGTAAAACCATTTACCACCAGGATTAGCTGAATGTTATATTTAATTATGTATATGTGTATTTCTCTCTTCCAACTCTCTCTGTTGTCTCTCTCTCTTAATCTCTCTCTCTCTGTATAAGTAACATACATGTAAATGTGTTAAAAATGGACTGCAATGGTTTGCATGCTCTAAGAACTGCAGGTGTATGAAGATATGAGATTCTTGCATGGGGCTAGAAATTGGACTCCAGTTCTCTTGCAGAGCAGTAGTTACTTTTAACAAGAGAATCATCTCTCTAGATCTGCTGTTTACTTTTGGGGCATGGTAAGTTATAACCCTAATAAAAATACAAGCAAGCAAGCAAACAAATATCTATGTAAACTCTTGAATTTTAAATACACATATATTCTGTTTTCCAATAAATATAACATGATATATACCTAATATTATCACTATATGTAGGCCAAAGACTACACGGGATAAGGAAATTCACACAGAAATATCGAATGACCTTTGACATTGGAAAATCTGCACTGTGGACTATTAAAGCATTGAAAAAAATAGTTTATTTTACAAAATAAAAATGTTATTTATCTTCATCAATAAAGGTGGCTAATCCAAACAAGCATAAGGTACTCCTTTGGAAGTATTTACTGTCCCTGGTTTTTCACTACAGTTTGAAGAGGAAAAGACTTATGGAGGGCCTCTTCCTGGGAATCTTTTTTTCATTTTATTATTATTTTTTTATTAAAAATGTCATTTTTCTATCCATATATTGCCCTGCTCCCTCTCTCTCTTCACTCCTCCCAATTCCTCCTAGTCAGCCTTTAGCCTCTCCCCTCCACATTCCCTCTTCTCTTCCCAAAAAGAGCAAGAACTCCCAAGGTGGGTCAGCTCAGTGTGGCACATCTGATGTGGGAATGCCTTTATGTATGCTGTGAATATCAATCTTTAAATAAAGGAGTCATGTTGGCCCATGACAGGCACCATAGAAAAAGTAGGTGGGGAATCAGAAGGTAGGAAAGGAAGGGCAGAGCC
Source organism: Phyllotis vaccarum (assembly GCA_033318265.1). Classification (NCBI taxonomy): domain Eukaryota; kingdom Metazoa; phylum Chordata; class Mammalia; order Rodentia; family Cricetidae; genus Phyllotis; species Phyllotis vaccarum. Next base: position 124,322,908 of record JARWLC010000009.1, on the reverse strand, counting down.
AGAGACAGACAGAGCCAGCCACTGAAGAAGAAGGATGTAAGGAACACAGGTGATCCAAGGGCCACGTGGCAGACAGATTAATGAGAATGGGTTGAGTTAAAATGTAAAAGCTAGCTATGTGCCTAAGCCATAGGCAAAACAGCATGAACTTAATATAAGCATCTGAATCACTGTTTGGGGGCCTGAGCAGCTGCAGGCAGCTAAGGGGTCTGAGGCTGCAGATCAGTGTGTCTGGTCCTCTGGCTGCTTGGAACCAAGAAACCTTATTACAACACACATCCACTCCAGGCAAGATCTTTATTGCTGGTAGATAGGGTAAAAACCACAGCCTTGGCTTCATTCAGTTTCCTGTCTTCACCTAGTCATTGTAGGGAAAGAGCTTTTAAGAACCTCATGAAGTTATGTCTGTGGAAATAAGGGAAGGAAAGACAAAGAGTAGCTACTGTAGCAGCCAATTGAAGAACAGCTGCTCTTCTCCTATGCCAGAGGTACATATCCTCTTAAGGTCTATACTTACAGCGAGGACACCTGAGTCAACTCCTGTATGTGTATACCCTGCTCCCTGTCCTATGGCAGCACTTTTAGGAGGTATCCCAAATGTGGCTGAATTTTCTGCAGTGTAGGAAAGAGCACATAAGTGTGTTTAAACCTCATCTCATTCAATATTATGAGGAGGAGATGATCACCTTGAAAGCTGCCATACTTTTGCAGTACAGTCAGTACATCTGAAGCTTGTTCCAAATTTTGAGACCTGTAAAGTATGCTGAATACTTTTAAATATTGATCCTCAACATTAGAAGAATCAGGAAAATTACAATGCCATAGTTCTGTATTTGTCAAATTCATGAGAGTTTGCCTGGCAACAAGTTTTCATAAGACTTAGCCAATTAGATATTATTAAAGACACTGTTTCACTTAATAACTCTTATGTGGCCAGAAAGTTGCATTGTGAAGTAGGCTAGCCTTGAACCTATACAATTCAATCTATATTTTCTTTATAATTGTGAGCAAAACATTCAAGGATTATATAGAAGTTAGCAAAGATTTTTTTTTTTGGCATCTGAAAATATATTGTAGGTCAAGATTGCATTGGCACCATGAAATCATCTTGAGGAAGGAATCACTTTAGTTTAAAATGAAATACAAATTTGAACATACAAGTTATGACTAATAGTGGGTATATATGTAAAATTTTCAGTATGTTGGTTTCAAAGGCACTGAGCTATAGAGTTACTGGCTAGGACACAGAAAGTCAACTTTTTAGTGTAAATGCCAGTGGTAAGGATCCCCACCTTGCAAATTACAGCTATAATTTAGCAGCTTTGTTTTTTTCTTCATTATATTATTTTTTATAAAATAATGTCTTTATTATAAATGTATTCCCATGCTCCCCCTCCCTTCCCTCTTCCCAATCCCTCCTAGTCAGCATTCAGCCTCCCAATCCTTCCATCCCCTCCCACAAAAGGGCAAGAATTCCCAAGGTGGGTCAGCTCAGCTTGATGCCTACATTCCAGACATTTCCAATTTCCTCACCCCAAAGTCAAGACTGGGTTATAAGTTCCTCTGCAGGGAATGAGCTCAAAGGTGCCTGCCAATGCAGAGGAACACAGTCTGATCCCACCTCTTCACATACTGCCATTACCAACCAACATTTGCCTACCTTTGGTAAGCATAGCTCCTATTCTCTATGAAACTCATGCGGCTATTCTTGATTCAGTGAGCTCCCATCAGCTCCAGATAACTATCACTGTGGGAATTTTCCTCATAATCCCTATCCCCTTGCTCACACATACTCCCCTCTGTGCTCTCAGCTGGACCTGGAGCTCAGTCCAGTGCTCAGCCATGGATCTCTGCCTCTATCTTTATTAATTGTTGGATTTAGGTTCTGTGGTGACAATTAGGGTGGCTACTCATTTGATTCTAGTGGAAGTTCTGTTTAGGCACCCACTCCATTATTGGTTGGAAAACTAGCCAGAGACATCCTGTGAGTTCTTGGAGGTTTCCCTATCACCCAGTCTCTTTCCAATCCCACATTGCCTTCTTCTGTCAAGATATCCATCTCTTTTTTTCTCCCTCTTTGTTGCTCCTCATCCTCAACCATCACCCTTTTTCATGATTTGTTCCCAACTCTTCTTGGTTGCAACCTATTATGAACCCAATTTGTTAAGGTGATCTTCTCTGTTTTCTCTTTTTAGGGGAACCTCTGGATACCTCTCTTAAGTTCTTTCTGACCCCAAGCTGTTCAGGAATTGTGGTTTGCAGCTTGAATATTCTTTGCGTTTTGTCTAAAATCCAATCATGAGTGAGTACATCTCATGCCCCTTTATGGGCTTGTGATACCTCGTTCAGGAGGATATTCTCCAAAAATATCCATGTGTCTGAAAATATTAGGATGTCATTTTTTTGTTGTACTACATTGTGTAGATGTACCACAGTTTGTTAATCCATTCTTCAGTTGAGGGGCATCTAGGTTGTTTCCAGATTCTTGCTGTTATGAATAATGTTGCTATAAACAGAGTTGAGATAATGCCTTTGGGGTATGAATGTGCATTCTTTGCGTATATACCCAATAGTGGTATTTCTAGATTATTGGGAAATTAATTCCCAGTTTTCTGAGAAACCAGCATACTACATTCTGAGTAATTTTTTTCATTTGCCATTGCAACAGCATAAATTCTCTTCTCATATATTCTAAAATAAAATATTTGCAACACATTTCCTAAGTTCAGTAATACTTACTCAAAAGTATCAAAATAGCAATACTTTGAAATATAAGTAATAACCTGCAGAATGCATTACTTTAAACAGTCACATTACAAAGCAGTAATAAAGCACATTAAAATTAGAGATTCATTTTGTTATTTCTTTGTTTTTTGTTTTGTTTTGTTTCTGAGACAAGGTTTCTCTGTGCTTCCCCGGAACACACTTTGCAGATCAGGCTAGATTCACACTCATTGAGATCCACCTGCATCTGCCTCCCTAGTGTTAAAATTAAATACATACACCACCTCACCAAGTCAGACTTTCTTAACACTTATTTTCAAGAAAATGGAAGAGTAATACTAAATTGTCATATGTTAAACCATTAAAATAATTTTAATAAGATGCAGTATGGGCTTCCTGGCCTATAAATTAAAAGGTGACAATACTAATTGACCTACATTGCTATAGGTTAATATGGCCACTTTTTTTTGGACTAATATCTGTAGTTTGTCTACTACAATTAAAATATTTTGCAATGAATTTTTACTCTAGTATTATGCATGCAACAACAAACAAAATTTTATTGATTTTAATTATTTCTATGTTGTTAAAACAGTGCAGTGCCTGCTACAGTTTTAGATCTAAAATAATCTGAAGTGGAAAGACTTTTCTTTAGTGTGGTGGGGATCTAGTAGAGGTGGTATAAATGTTAAATGTTAAAACTTAACTGTTCTTGTGTAATTGTGAAGGCTCTATTAACAAAGGGGAATAGAACCATGCCTCTTCTTCATTCCATTTTTAATTTGGCATTAATGCTATGTGGTGACAAATTTATCAACCACACACACAATTCATTTTGGTGTGCTACCTCACCCTAGACACAGAGTCAATGGAATCATATAACAATGAAATAAAATGACTAATGCTAGGGAACAAAATAAATCTTTCATGCCTGGAGGGATGGCTCAGTGGTTAAGAGCAGTGACTGCTTTCAGAGAACCCAGGTTCGGTTCCCAGCTCCCAAATGGCAGCTCACAACTGTCTGTAATACAAGTTTCACATTACCTGTCACATTCACACCAATGCACATAAAACAAAGTTAAATCAATTTAAAATATAAATAAATATTTCTTAATTTAAAATGGTCTCCTTGGATATTTTTAATACAAAAATTTCCACATCAACTATTCTGCCACAAAAATATTCTAATTATACCACTTTAGTAAAACTCTTAAATTCTACCTAACACAAAGTCAACTTCAAATATTACTGTTAACAAGTGAATTTACAATCCTATTTAACATCTATTAGACAGAATTTGCTACAAAATTATTTATACTCAAAGACTTAAACAACAGATATTTCCATCACAGGTTATGAAAAAGAGTAGACTAATAACAATGTACCAGAGAAATGGATTCTTGATTTAGACCATAATCCTGGTTTGCAGACTTCTTTTAACTGCCTCAACACATGATAGGAAAATGATGGAGCTTTGCATTTTTCCTTTCTTATAAATCCAATTATTCCTTTATGAAGATCATAAATAAATGTCTAACAATCTTATGGACCCTATTAACCTCCAAATGTTCCTCTGCTGTTACAATATCACTTGGAAGTAGGGGTCCAATTTGATAGTATGTGGAGAACAATTAAGTTCTCTTTACCAAATGAATCTATAATATATGAGAAATAAAACATAGAAAAATAAAATTAAATGAATAATAAATTATGTACTTATAAGAGAAACATTATATAAAATATTTACATTAACAATTTTCCATATAAAATTGAGGTTAAATGCTAATCCTTAATGGAATTTCAATTTGCTTTTTTTATAGATTCTTCAAGAATTTTAAATTATATGGCCCAGCTCACTCATTTCACAGTCCTTCCATATCTTATAATGTCCTCCACAAACAAACCTAAAAACTAATAAAAATAATCACTAATACAAAAACATTCTTTCATCTTCTCCACCTCTTCATTGCCTCTTCATTCTACTTAGTGGCACTTGGAGGTGCTGGGTATCACACAGTGTACATTTTTATACAAACAACTTTCCTTTAAAATGTTCATTGTATAATGAGTTGTTGATCATACTAAAAGTAATTTGACTGCATTCATGTATTGTTTGTAATCTAAGAAATGTAGATTGCCTGAAGATCAGAAAATAGAGTCAGCCACAGACATCAGACAGTGGTGTTATATTCTTTGTCCTAGCAATCCAGAGACAAAGATCCATCAGGATCTATGTGAGTTCAAGGACAATCTGAACTACATGAGACAAATCTAGTCTGGAGGCAAAACAGGGGCAGGCAGTCGTGGCACATTGTAACAATAAGGTGTTTTGGCCCTGGCCGGCCAGAGGTTTAGATTTAGACTTGTAACCTTAGACTCTTTAGCCACTCGCAGCTGACCAGGCCCTTAGAAATGACTTAGACATTTATATTAACTTTATGTTGTTTGGTCTATGGCTTAGGCACACTGTTAACTTGTTTTTATAACTCAAATTAACTTATTTTTATTAATCTTTTTTTGTCACGTGGCTCATGGCTCACCTGTATTTTTTTATGTTTTTTTTTTGGGGGGGGGTGGCTTGCTTAGTTTGTTTTATTTTTTTTTTTTATTTATATTGTGATTTTTTTTAAAAAAAAATTTTGTGCCTGTCATGGGCCAAAATATCTTTTTTTATTTAAAGATTAATATTCAAAGCATACAGAAAGACATTCCCACATTAGCACATATCCTTAATCCCAGCACGAGGAAGGTTAAGATAGTAAGTGATATGGCTGATCAGAGATAGGTATATAAGGAAGGAGGAGATGGGAGTTCAGTTCCCTGTGCCTTAATTCCCTTTTTGGCTGAGAACTCTAGACATTCACCATGAGGATATATGGAGACAGTATCTTCCCCCTTTGGCCTCATTCAGTAGTGATGATAAGTTTCTCTAGTGGTCTGTTTTTCTGTTTCTCTGATATTGTAGCATTTACCCCAATATCTGGCTCCAGGTTTTTATATGAGACCAATTGAATTTGTGCAACATCTGGCTTTGGACACCATCAATACTGAATCGCCACTGGCATTCTCCAATATCCTGCTGTTGTCATATGTCATGGAGGTCCTGTGGTTTGCCTCTGCAGGATCACTACTTTCCCACACTCCTGTAGGTCATATTTATGTTGGAGTGTGTCTACAAGCACTGTATCTGGATGGTAGGTGAGTTAATCAGTACAGGCCAATGAGATCACTCTCAGCTGAGGGATAGAAACAGCTCTTCCAGGTACATGTTGAGGTGTGAGGTGAGCTTTTCCACATGTGGGGAGCAAGCTCTCCTATTAGGGTGTGGGTTCCGGTGCAGGGGTCATCAGGGTCCATTATTCCAGGACTAGGGAGGTTCAGGGTAAGCTCTCCGTGGGTGTGGGTGGGGGCAGGGGACTCTCGGCCAGTGCAAGATGAAGCCAGCTCATCGGGGCCTTGGTACTTCAACATATTGTTTAACAAATGGTTCAGCACAGGGTTTACAAGGGCCCCATGTGTTAACACAGGCAATGGACACCTACATATTGTAATTTGTGCTGACTGGTAGAAGTTTCAGGTTTCCCATGGCCAAGTAGCTTATCTCAATAGCTCAGGACCATGGGCTCTGTCCTTCCAGCAGTACTTCCTGCCTCTATCTGCCCTATCTGGATAATGTCCCTTGGCCTAGAGGACTGACATCATTTGATAGCTGCTTCCAAACCAAATGCCTGATTTATCTTTAGCTTGACCTTTGGCACAGATTCCTGCTAAGCAGACGAGAGAAGAGCTTTGCTATGGAAAATTACAGCCACATACAAAACCTTGCAGAGCACTCAAGATCAAACATACCTGGGATCCTCAACAGACTGCTAAATATTACTTTTTATTTTAAAAAGACACATAATGGTGAACAAAGTTTCAAAAAGATGGTTATGTGTGTTCTGAATTGCACAAACTCATAGAAATAGCCTAGACCTTAATATTTGTTAATTAGAAACAGATTTTTCCTTATTCCAATTACATTTTCTACCCCACCTTTCTTAAAACTTTTTTTTTTTAAGAAAATGGTACACCTTAAAATATAATCCAGTTCTCAGAAGCAGTCGTAGAATACAGGTTCATCACTGTCCAGTGCAGCACTATTTATAAAATCCAAATGTGGGTCATTTGTAAGATTTTTAAAACATATTTATGTGTTAAGGTATTTTTATGAAGAAACTTTACATATGATGTTTCAACCTGACCAGCATTATTCATCTTACTCGTATTCTCTCCTCTCCCTTGACTTTACATCCCGTTCATCTTTAAGCCAGTTTATACCATTGGTGTTTCATGACCCCTTATACCATAATTTTCTCAAGGCCTCTTTCACTTTTCTTCCCTCCTTTTAAATACACTCTCATGCTATTACTAGTTTCTTGACCTATTTGTCATTATAACTAGAAGACACATATCTGAAAATAATTTGTCATCTTTGAATCCTGTTCTTTTTTGACACAGGATTTTACCAACTTGCATGGAATAGTCTTGAAGATTCTACGTGGTGCACAAGCCTAAAAGTTGTGACCTAATGTCCTCAGACTTCCATGTATCTAAGATTGCAGGCCTACATTATTCTGTACTACTGAGGATTTACCTTTCAAAATTCTGTGCAATCATTATAAAGAGTGAATACCAGGATTTTTAATACCTTTAAAAGTACAGAATAATGTCAAATTATGAAAATTGATCTGAATGCAGAACCTATAGCCCAGAAGTAAAAATCTTGGTAAATATCTGTTATGGCCTAGGTTAAATCTCTGGAAGGAAATAAAATGAAAACTCCTGAAAATCTTCAGAGAACTCAACTCATACTATTCCTTCTGTTACACACACATAAACACACACAATATACAAAATCCACATATAAACATAAAATCTACTGATTATTTTGGATGTCTTGTGGTACACCAGCTAATTTTTCTAAAAACTAATTCATGAAAACTTTCTTAGACCTCAGATTCATGTAGTTACTATGTAACAAACAGTGTACCCATAAAATATATATGTGTTTGAAAGTATAGTTTGGTGATAATTCAATAGACTAGCTTGAATGAAGCCATGACTATATTTAACAAGTTAAAAAAATTAAAGTCTTTTTCTTTATACAATTCCTTTTATATTCGGGTGCTGTTGGCTCACATCCTTAATCCCAACACTTGGGAGTAATTCTAGGAGTCTCTTTAAAAGCAATCTAACATACTCTTCTGAGTTCTATGGGCAGCTGATTCACATTTCATGCATAAACATACATGCAAGCAAAATATTTATACACATAACAGCATAGAAGAGTTTTAATATAGAAAATGAGAGAGTTGAAATATTCTTGTCTTTTCAATTTCTAGTAGATATCTGGTTGTCTTTTCTAAAATGAAAATTGAATGTATTTCTTAACTGAGTGCCATAAAAGTCCAGATATATTTCCAAGAAAGTGCTGTCGAATATTCCTTTTTTAATTAATAGTGGAATTTTACTTTTTATTTTTTTCATATATGTATGGAATATTGTATACCATTATAATTGTTGTCAAATATTGAAATGTTAACAAAATATACAAGTGAAATAGTCTCAATATTGTAACAAAGTAAAAGAAAGTAAAGTACTCATATAAATATACATAATGTTACAGTGCAATATTAGCCTGTCTATGAGAAGAAAGCAGCAAAAGTACAAGGTAAGCAACTCAGTAACTTTCCAATGGCAGGTTCATAGACACAAGGGAGACTTTCCATTACAATTTTTTTTCTCTGTATGTTTCTTTACTCTCCTCATTAGCATATTATTCTTTTAAACAGAAAAATTAATCAACATGTCTAAAAGTAAAATATAGACAAAATGATAGGTGAAATAATCAGGGTAGCAAGTGTGCTAATTCCTTACCTTTCTTTTGCCTTCTAAAATACAGCTTAAAATGTATTATAATGGGCATCACTTCAAGATTCCATTTTTCTAGCATCAATTTACCATGAGACAAGGTCTGTAATACTAAGAAATAACTTGCTTCTTCATAGCCTCCATTAGTAAGTATCTATTTGGATGACTTCAGCCTCTCTCAGACTTAAATGTGATCTATTATTGTTTTCCTGTTACAATGTGTTTTCTTGGTCCCAGGCAGCCAGAGGCCCAGACCCACAGACCTGCAGCCCCAGACCCCTTTTCTGCCTACTGCTCCTGCTCAGGCCCCAGAAATGACTCAGACGCTTATATTAAGTTCATGCTGTTTGGCCTATGGCTCAGGCACATTGTTAGCTTGCTCTTACATCTTGACTCAACCCATTCTTAACTATTTTTTTTTTTTGCCACGTAACCCGTGGCTCACCTGTGTTCCTTAAATTTGGGCTTCTGGCTTGGTCTGTCTCTGACTCTGCCCTGTTCCTCCTACCTATGCTCTGATTTCCCCTCCTACTTTTCTATGGTGCCTGTCATGGGCCAAAACAGCTCCTTTATTTAAAGATTGCTATTCACAGCATATTCACAGCATAGAAAGACATTCCCACATCATTTTCCTGATCACAATCATGAAGATCAATGAACCACTGTTTCGTATCAAAAGAGACATTTTGTTAGTGAAAAATATAATCTATAAATTGTAAAGCTTTGTTTCCACATACCTAAGGGAAAGGAAACCAAAATTTTGAGAGCAACAGAATTTGAAAAGTGAAAGGACCAATTAGGGGACATGGATCAGAGATGAGGCATCATTGCAAGTGTCACACAGAGAAGCAAACCCATCAAAGAGATAAAAATAAAAACCTGATGTGGGGATTTAATAAAAGCTCCAAAGTTTAGGAGATATCAGAGGGATCTAATCACAGTTAGTCTAAGAGGATTAGCACACCTTTAATCCCAGCACAAGGAGTATTCTGGGAGTGGTGACCTATGCCTTTAATCCCAACTGAGTTTGAGGTCATTTTAATTTACAGAAGGAATTCCAGTCTCCCAGGCAGGCAGTGGTGAGGTCACTCCTCAGTTTACCAAGAGAGTATTTAAAGCAGGCATAAAAGAGAGAAGGGAGGAAGCCAAGAGAAGCCAGGCTGAGGAAGCTGGAAGACAGCTGGGTAAGATCTGACTGTGGTGTTTATTCTTTCTAATATCTCTGACTTTTTCAGAGATCTATCCCTGAGTCTCATTTATTGATGCAACAATTGGCATCCAACTTTGGGGCACAAATCCCCCCCCTCCCTACCCAAAAAACCACACTTGCCTGCCAGAATAACACATGGTTGGAGGAGTAATTACTAGTGGCTAGGATTTCTGTCCAGGTTAGTCTCCAGCCTTAGGCAGACATGTGTTTCTGTTTCACTCTCATTTGGGTAAGTCTTTCAGACAGTGGCCTCTTTCTCCTGGTGGTTGTTTCTTTTTCTTTTTAGACCCGTCCTTGGGTTGCTATCACACTAGGTACTGCCCTACTTCACAATCAGTTGAATTATCAACAGACAACAATCTGTAAGTAAATCAACTGTATTTTTTAAAAAAGAGGGAATTTGTTTAAAGCAAGGAAGGGTGATTGGTCATATTGTAACCTCTTGTTAGATGATTTTATATTAAAACCAGTGAAGGAAAACATAAATGAAGTAGATGGAAATATCATAATGTTTATTATACTATTTACTATGAATATTTTTTGTTTGATATTTTTGTTATCATTTAAAAAGTCAACTAATATAAATCCAAAGAAAAAGGTCTGTAAAAAGCCTGTTGAGAGAGAACACAAGGATCCTCAAATTCAAACACAGGAATATGAGGAACCAATTTCAGCAAGGTCATCTAAAATTGGACAAAAATAGGCAACATTAATATACCTAGTAACCTTTAAAAAAACAAAGGATGATAGAGATGATAGAGAAGCTAGCTGGGCTCAAGTACAAATGTTAGAATTACAGAGAGTAAAGGAAGCAATTGTCACATATTGGATGCATTCACCATTTGTCAAACAAATATTGAATTCCTGGTCATGCTGTAACCGAGTGACCACTAAAGATTGGTTAGATATGGTTACAGCTGTGCTAGAGGCAGAACCACTTATACAATGGAAGTCATAGTTGAGGGAGGAGGCTAAAGCAATAGAACAAAAAAGCAGGGCTAGAGAGGCATAGAAGTCTCCCAAGACCAACTTCTTGGGGAGGTAGATTATGCTAATATCGACAGGCAGGACTTTATACAATGAATGTACTCTCAATTTATGTTGCATGGGAGCTTTAAATTCAGGGTCCAGATTGAAGAAATAGGGAAGAAAAGTAAATCATTCACTAAAGTAATGCAAAGCCCCAAAGAAACGTTTACAGACTTTTCGCACAGATAAACTGCAGCAGTAAACAGAATGGTACTAGACTCTGAAGCCAGGCAAATAATCATTAAATCAATGGAATTTGAGAATGCCAATGCACAATGTAGAAAAATACTTAGACCTTTAAAAGCAAGGTCAGCACCTATGGAGGATTGGATTCATGAGACAATCTAGAGTCTTGTTACAGTGATGATAACTGGGTAGGGGACCTTATTTCAAGAGGAATAAGAAAAAAAATCAAAATGTAAAATGTTACAATTTTGGGAGGCAAGAACACATAAAGAGATTGTAAACAAGGCTTTCCCAGAAACAGTGCTTTTGGTAGGAATAATCCTAAGAGAATACCTCCTTTCTAGAGTGTGCAGAAGTTGTGGAAAAGGAAGCCATTGAACTAATGAAATGCAGATCAACAAGGGACAGACAAGGTAACTTTCTGCCAAGGGGGCTTTCAAACTAACCCAGGTCAGGTAACTTTCTGCCCTCCAAAAATGTCCCAAGGGAGCTTTCAAAAAGCCACCATATCAAATTCAATCCAGTCTTACCCTGCCATTGTGGAGAAAACACCTTCCCAGAACAATTAAAAAGATTAAAACCTATTTTAAAAAGACATACTACACTGAATGATAGAAAATAAACAGAAAAGAAAACAAATTCCAGAAAAATTATAAAGCAAATATTTTGGTAAGCTTCTATCAATGAACAAAGGCCAAAATTAAAAGTAGAAATAAATGATGTTATTATTTAAGGCTTATTAGACACAGGTGCAGATGTATCAGTAATTTAATCAGAGTCTTGGCATCCAAGTTGGCCCCTTCAGGAGGTTAATGTTCAGTTTTGGGGTATTGGGTCTATAACCCAGGTAAACAGAGTTCAAGATGGCTTTAGTAGTATTAATGTGGGAATGTCTTTCTGTATGCTGTGAATATCAATCTTTAAATAAAGGAGCTGTTTTGGCCCATGACAGGCACCATAGAAAAAGTAGGAGGAGAAATCAGAGCATAGGTAGGAGAAGCAGGGCAGAGTCAGACAGACAAAGTCCGAAGCCCAAAGGAGCAACATGTATGGAACACAGGTGAGCCACAGGCCACATGGCATAGAGACTAAAGAGAAAGGGTTTAGTTAAGATGTAAGAGCAAGCTAGCAATGTGCCTAAGCCATAGACCAAAGAGCATGAACTTAATATAAGCGTCTGAGTCATTTTGGGGGCCTAATCAGTGGTGGGGTTGGCTAAGGGATCTAGGACTTCAGGTCTGTGGGTCAGGACCTCTGGCCGCTCAGGACCAAAGAAACCAAATTGTAACAGATGGAGTGAAATGTGGGTCAAATATCCTCTTAAAGCCTGAGAAAGTTTAATAAGGATTCTAGTTCACAGAAACTGAACCAAAGTAGCTTCCAAATTGTGTATCTGAAGTGGGTCATTGTACAGAGTAAGCTCAGCATCCAGCCATATTCAAAATGGTGCTTGCAGTCTAGTGGCAGGAGTATAAGATGCAACCAGGCTGGTTCCTGAAGTTTCACAGAAGACTCAGTAGCATGTGATTGATTTTAGATTTCTGTTTATTTTGAACATATCAGAAACAAAGATGATTTCTTAATAGCAGCATTTTCTTGGGTCTGCTCTGTTTGCTGGCCTCGAACAGAGACACGGTCCCGGTCCCGATTCAGCTTTATCTTGTGTGGCTCTTTGGGAGAGTATGAGTACTGTAAATAGCTCTTCTGGTGGGAAGATGATTAAGGATTTACAATAAAATAGATTCAGATAAAAAAATGGTAAAAATGGTTACAATATGTGTAAAAGGTACATAGAAAAGAAAGAGGAGAAAGTCTTTAAAAAGAGAAATAGAGTAATAAAAATATATTAAGCCACATAAAGATGGAAAATAGACACAAAATATGGATTGGTTTTATTGTGTTTTCTTTTAATTTTTTAACTCTTAATGAGCTAACTGCATAAAGACAATGGATTGCAAATACAAAGACTACTAAGTTAAACAATAATATTTATTTTAAAGATATTTTGATTTTGAAATTTTTTGTAATGATTTATTCCTTTGGAAGAGTTCTGCTTTTGTTTCCACAGAAGATGAGAACTTTGGATTATTTCCAGGCAAATATGATTTCATCAACCAAGATCCCCTAAAAAAAAAAAAAACAAAAAAAACCCAAAAAACCTCTGATGGGAAGAGATGGCCATGTCAGCTTCAGGGCTGCAGACTATAATCCAGTCTCAAGAGCCTGTGAGATTTTCAATGCCCCTTAATCAGCAGGAAGTAGTAATGGAAGACTATGCCCAAATTCCCAAAATATTGTTTATAAATGGTTAATGGTCATAGTTAATCTCTTCCTAAGAAGAAAAGGGGGATATGGTATATGAATGATTTTTCAAAAATTAGATTATTGAATTTATTTAGATCAGGATATCAGCTGTTCATCTCAAAATGTCTTACATTGGTATGGATTTTGGTTTACTGATACAAATTTAAGGTCAATTCTCTCATGCTGTATGTATTTTTCTACTCTTCTTTAAGATATGTTTATGTAAATGATTTAAAATTGTAATGTATAATTAAGTAATGCATGTTATATTTTTAGGTACACAAAGATATATTTCAATTAGGTAATCTTCAAATACTTCTAAGACTTACAGAATATGGCATTTAAAATGTTTTAAGAACTTAGACTTTTCTGGACAGTGAGACAGGTCTGCTTCTGGCAGCACCAATTTACTTCAAGAGAAAAATGGGCATCGAAGAAACTCCATATGGAGATTAGTTTCTTTGTGGCATCAGTTAGCCACTGGACATGAATCTGTTCTTATATTGACTGCTGGACAGTGTGCTATTAAAAGTGGACATGCAGGTTCCATAAAAAGGTGACCTCTGAACTTTGGCAGAACAAGCCAAGATGGTCCTTCAGGTTTCTGCTTTGCAGAGAAAACTATCAGACATTCTTCAGGACTCAAGAAGAAGTGACTGATGAATGGGCAGAGCAGATTTCCTGCTTCACCAAAATGAAAAGAGACTCTGGGACTGCAGGCTGAAGATGAATGCCCCAACTTTATAAAGGAACTTTGTTGACTGTCCAGGAAGATAGGTGTCATCTTTGTCATTTCTATATTTTGGAAGTTTCTTTCACTTCTGGTTTAATTGGGTAAATATATCTTTCTGTGGTCTTTGATGTAGTTGAAGATTACATAGATATAGGTATAGTTTTTCTTAGTCATTTGAAATGTATAGTGGATATGAAACTTTAGATTCATAAGGATAAGGTAGATGACAGTATTTTCTTTAATTTTGCTAAATACAGATAGACTAAATATTGTAACTGTAATTCTTACTTGATAGCTATTTTGTTATATGTAATTTTGTTATGTTAAAATTGAAACGTTCCTTTTTGATTAGACAGAATGGGGAGGTGATATGGGAATGCCCTTCTGTATGCTGTGAATATCAATTTTTAAGTAAGGGAGCTGTTTTGGCCCATGACTGGCACCATAGAAAAAGTAGAAAGAAAAATAAGAGCATAGGTAGGAGAAGTAAGGTGGAGTCAGATAGAGAGCCAGAAGCCCAAAGGAGCAACATGTAAGGAGAGCCACGGACCATACGGCAGACAGATTTATAGAAATGGGTTGAGTTAAGATGTAAGAGCAAATTAGCGATGTGACTGAGCTACAGGCCAAACAGCGTAAAGTCAATATAAGTGTCTGAGTCATATCTAGGGGCCTGAGCAACAGTGGCGGGCAGCTAAGGGGTCTCGGGCTGCAGTTCTGTGGGTCTGAACCTCTGGTATCCCCGGGACCAGGAAACTCCACTGTAACAGACTACTAGGAGACATTGCCAATTATGATCCACTATTGGAATTAAAAATGATGAACTAGATAATTTGTTCAAAACCTTAAATGGTGACAAGGACTTAAATAATCCTTAAAAATTGTCACTTGAAGCTGAGAAAGAATTGGCTTTGGTGGAGAAGAAATTATAGGAGACACATGTGGATCATGTGGATCCAGATATAACAATAAGGTTTCTGGCTCAGGGCAGTCAGAGATCCAGACCCACAGACCTGCAGCCCTAAGCAACTTAGCTGCCTGCCACTGCTTAGGCCCCAAAATGAATCAGACGCTTATATTAAGTTCATGTTGTTTGGCCTATGGCTTAAGCACCTTGCTAGCTTGCTTACATCTTAACTCAACCCATTCTCATTAGTCTGTCTGCCATGTGGCCCGTGGCTCACTTGTGTTCTTTACATGTTGCTCCTTTAGGCTTCTGGCTCAGTCTGTCTGACTCCACACCACTTCTCCTACCTATGCTCTGACTTCACCTCCTACTTTTTCTATGGTGCCTGTCATGGTCCAAACAGCTCCTTTATTTAAAGACTGATATTCGCAGCATACAGAAAGACTTTCCCACATCATCCAGACTTTATTTGCAGTTTAGTTATCTTTCCTTCTAAACATTCTCCTATAGGAATTTTAATGCAAAGGGAAAATGATATATTACAATGGATGTTTCTTTGACTTAAACCAAGTAAGACGTTAAAGACATATGTGGAAAAGATTTCTCCACTTATTTTTAAAGGAAAATTAAGACTTTGTCAACTGACAGGAAGAAACCCAGCAGAAATTGTTGTTCCTTTAACTAATGAACAAATTGACCACTTATGGGTCAAATGTTAACCTTGGCAAAGAGCCTGCAGTAATTTTTTGGGAGAGATTAACAAATATCCTCAAAGCAAAAGAATTAATTTTCTAAAGAAAACTAATTAGATTCTCCCTTGTATTATATGAGATAAACCAATTTTTGGAGTCCCTCCATTTTATACTGTTGCAAACAAATCAGGAACGTCAGGTTACAAGCAGAACATATAAAAAAGTGGCTCAAAGCCCTTATAATTCTGTTCAAAAGCCAGAATCATATGCTATCATAATGGTATTAATGAATTTTACCGAACCGTTTAATATAGTCACTGACTCTCAGTATGCAGAAAGAGTTGTACTACACATTGAAATGGTTGATTTTATTAATGATTAATCAGAATTAACTTCACTATTTATTCAGTTACAAGAAATAATCAGGACTAGAAGTCATCTCTTCTATATAACACACATTCTATCCCATACAGGTCTGCCAGGTCCTTTAACACAAGGTAATGATGAAATTGGTAAACTATTAATAGGAAATGTGCTAGCGACTTCAGAATTTCATAAATGCATCACATAAATAGCAAAAAATTAAAAAAAGATTACTCTATTACTTGGCAACAAGCCAAAGAAATTGTAAAAATGTGTCCCACCTTTTCTTTCTATAATCAAACTCCATTGCCAGTAGGAAATAATCCTAAAGGCATACATAGAAATGAATTTTGGCAGGTGGATGTATTTCATTTCACAGAATTAGGGAAATTAATATATGTACATCATACAATAAATATGTTTTCAGGATTTCAATGGGCAACTGTCCTACAGGGCAAGCCATCATAGAGAGATCAAATTGAACTCTAAAGCATATGCTAAGTAAACAGAAAGGAATAACAAAAACACTCAGAGATAGACTACATAATGCTCTATTAACTTTGACTTTTCTCAAGGCTAATGAGAAAGGAACAACAGCTGCTGAAAGGCATTGGACTATAAAAAAAAAAAATCTGAACTAAATCAGCCTGTTTACTTCAAAGATGTACTAACCTCTGAATGGAAGCCAGGGTATGTGCTGTGTTGGGGAAAGGGTTTTGCTTTTGTTTCCACAGGAGAAGAGAAGTTATGGATACCATCAAAATTAATAAAGACTCAATATGAACCAGAGAAACTTCATGAAACTAAGAATTGATAGCTTATCCACCCTTATTACAATTCTTTATGTTGTAAGAAAAAACAAAGGGTTGGGGCAGGTCTGTTTTTATCTTCACAGAAAATTGGAAATACCCATCTTCAAGAAGTTAAAAGTCCTTGGGCATCTAGACATCTAAAGCAAAAGAGAGGCTATCTAGAAAATCTTACAAGCAAAAGAATATGGTAACTATTCGTACCAGTATACTTCATAGGGTAAAATCTCATTGCTTAACCTCTACAATTTTGTTTTATAAGTTGAAATCCCAGTTTGATTATAATTTAAGCTGGATTTTGGGTTGGAGTGTGGCTCTCTTCTTCTCTAAACTCAAGCATACTCGTTACGGGAAAATACATGATATCTGTATCATATCAGAAGAGCCACCTGATATGGGACAGAAGAATAACAAAAAAATAAGAGACTATACTATTGTTACTAATCCTATGCTGAATAAATAGTTATTTACTTAGTTTTCTGTACATTGTTTTGGGTTTTAGTCTCCTATTAGTTTTCTGCAGTGATCCATGACAAGGCCTAATTGTGAACTTGAAGTATCCAAAAGGAAGATGGGGATCCACAACGATAATTTCATATGAAATCTGACAAAGCCACTAGGCTGACAAACAACAATAAAAGATCATATTTGGACTACAAACTGCTCAGGACAATTTTGAGGCAGCTCGCTGAGATGAACCAGCTTCATAGACTACTATAGCCAGGACTTGAGACAAGCCATGCCCTTCATTGTTATGCTGAGACTGGACAAAAAAATGAAACAGCTACTTATTTCAGGACTTGACATTTAACAAAACTTTTAGTTTCAGGATCCTCCAAAGATGCTGTTGTCCCAGTCAGCAGGAAGTAAATTTAAGAACATGTTGCCCATATTTCCGAGTGGTGGGATGGGTTGTTTTTGGTTGTTCAATGGGTTATGGATGATTGTCATTTTTAGGTTAAAGGGTTAAAAGTTGTTAATAGTTATGATTAGAAAAAGTTAAACAAGAATGATTAGATTCAAGATTTGTGTTAAAAATAGAAAGAAAAAGGAGATACAGATATATAGGATATAAGGATACATTATTGAATCTTCTTTTAAAAGGATTTACTAGCTTTAAATATTTTACATTACATTGGTTTTTTGTATATTGTATAAAAATTATGTATATTGAGATTTTGTTACTGTACAAATATATCTATGCTTGTTCAAGGTAGTACACTTATTCAGTTCATCTAAAATTGTCATACAAGTTGATAGTCCATGAAAGTTTTTATTACCAATTAATTAGAATATAAAGCAATGCAAGTTAGTAGTTAGACATTACATTCAGACATAGTCATGTTAGTTATGTTTTTGAGATCAAACAAATATATTTTAGATGACCTAGTCTTCTTCAAACACTTCAGAGATACATAGAATATGCTATTCAAAATATTTTTAGAACTCAGACTTTTCTGGACAGTAAGACAGTTCTGCTCCTGGCAGCCCCAATCTACTTCAAGAGAAAAATGGGGATTTATGAAACTCCATATGGAATCTACTTTTTTTTGTGGCAACGGTTAGCCATTGGACAAGAACCTGTCCTTGTATTGACTGCTTGATGGTATGCTGTTTGAACTGGACATGCAGGCTCCCTCAGAAAGTGACCTTTGAACTTTGTCAGAACAAGCTGAGATGGTCCTTCAGGTTCCTGCTTTTCAGAGAAAACTGTCAGAGATGGCCCGTGGATGGCTTGAGGCTAGTAGCGGTTCCTGGTGCACCAGGCCTAGGTCTTCCCAGAGTTGGGGTGCTTGGGAACGAAGTCCAAAGTGGGTGGTAAACTCCATATAAGGCTAAGTACTGGCACAACCAATAGCCAACAAATACCATAAGGGACAGTTGAAAAGAACTTTGAAGAGAGAGTTCAATCTTCAGGACACAGGAGAAGTGACTGAACTACAACAAAATGGGCAGAGCAGATTTCCTGCTTCATTTAAATGAAAAGAGACTATGGGCCTGTAGGCTGAAGATGGATGCCCCAATTTTATAAAGGAACTTTAGGTGACTATCCAGGCAGATAGGTGTCATCTCTGTTTTTTTCTAGTTTTTGGAAGCTGCTTTCATTTCCTGGTTATTTGGGTAAATATTATTTCTTTCTTGGGTCTCTGAGGTAGTTGTAGATGAGATAGTTATAGTTTTCTAGTGACAGTTTTATAAAAGAAACTTTTAAGTTAGAGTGTCTAAGTTTAAGAGACATCAAAATAATAGTTTTTAGTTAGTGATATAAGTTAGAAAGAAAGTGAATTAGGTATAATTTTTTGATATCATCAAAATAGGATAATTAATGAAATATTGTCTTTGAATTGTCAATTGTTAATGGACTGGACATTACTCATTTAATGTTTGTATATGGTTTTTCCTAGGTTAGCTATCACCTTCTTTTTTAAATTTGACACAAAAGGGGATATGTGGGGATTTAATAAAAGCTCCAAGAGTCTTGGAGAAATCAGAGGGAATCTACCCACAGTCTATTTAGGGATGTAATAAAAGCTCCAGAAGTTTTGTAGATATAAGAGGGATCTAACCACAGTCAGTCTAGGAGGATCAGAGAGTGGTAATTCACACCTTTAATCCCAGCACAGGAAGTATTCTGGTAGTGGTGACCTATGTCCTTAATCCCAATTGAGTTTGAAGTCATCTTAGTTTACAGAAGGAGTTCCAGGCTCCCTGGCAGGCAGTGGTGAGGCTATGCCTCAACTTGCCAAAAGGGTGTTTAAGGTGGACATAGAAAGAGAGAAGGGAGGAAGCCAAGAGAAGCCAGGCTGAGGAAAATGGAAGACAGCTGGGTAAGATCTGACTGTGGTGTTTATTCTAATATCTCTGACTTTTTCAGAGATCTATCCCTGAATCTCATTTATTTGTGTAACAACCTGGTGCAGATTGTTATGGTCTACCTGACTCACATACTGGGGAGTCTATTAACAGGCAGTTTATTCCTATTACACTGAAAGTAGTTTTCCTGGAATAGACTCCTAAGTGCACAAGTCAGTGCAATTCCATTGAAACTCAACTCAGAATACTTGCCATTTACTTCAAGAAGATGGGTTTTAGAGATAGGCTATATATACTAAATTAGTGTCCTAAGGGTCTGTCCTGGTATCTGTCTCTGTTATAGAGATAACTAAGAAGTCATTTGGGCTTTTAGGAACACCTGGTCTTGTGGGAGCCTCTGGCTATAAGGGTTACTGAAAATACTAGCCACCTGTAGTCTTGGTTTTAAGAGCTTGTGATGGCCTGGACAGATAGTGAAGTTTACCAGGCAGTAAATCATTTTTAACTCTCTTATTTCTTAATGGAAAAACATGCTTTTCATTTTTCACATTGGAAAGACAAACCTGTGTGATTTACCTTCCTGGTTTCTCTGGAGATCTGTGGTGAAAGGACTTTTGTGTTATGTTCCCAATATGGTAGCTCATATTATGTATCAGTATCTTAACTTAAAAATTTATGTCTAAAAATATAATGCTTTAAAAAATTCTACTTTTGTTCCCACAAATAATAAAAACCTAAAAATTACTTCCCAACAAATATAGTTTCATCAACCAAGACCACCTAAAATTTCTCTTATAAAAAAACTAGTCACATCAACTTCAAGACTACAAACTAAAATAATCCAGTCTCAAAAACTTATAAAATTACCAACACTCCTTAATCAACAAAAAATAATAATAAAACACTACACCCACCCAAAAACTCCAAATAAAATATTAAGTTTTATTTAAAATATATCAATATAAAATATTTATTAAAAATAAATTAACACTTACAATAACAAACCATAATTTAAAAATATATTTAAACAATTAAATAATTTAAAAAATAAACATTAATCTAATCTCTCTATAAAACAAAACACTAAAAATCCCAACAGCCAAATGGGGCTGGCCACACCCCCTTCAAAAGCTCAAAACCCTAAATAAATATTTTCCAACCTTAACATCTAAATCCCACCACAAGGATATGCAGAACTGCTACCTCAGTTGATTTTTGAAGCTTAAGTAGTTTTTAAATTCTATTTTATATTGAGTGTTTGAGAGTATGAAGACTGTTTGACATTGAACCAGAAGTTTATATTAAATTTGTTGTTGGAAAAATCAAAAGATGAAAGAGAAATAGCATTTAAAAATTAAGAATTATTATAAGATAACACTATATGGCTTATAAAAATGCTGAATTAGTGCTCTTTTCAGACCAAGACAATTTAGATGTTAAAAGATCTTTAATTTCAAAGAAAAAAGTTAGAAAATTATTTTAGTTTGTTAATAATTCTATATAAAATGAATAGTGCTTTATAAAGCAGACACTATATTTTTGAAAGGGAAAATACATAACCAGTGTGAAGTTAACAAAAACTAATTAGAAACAGTGATCAAAACTGTCAGCAAGAAAAAAACCAGAAACATTTCCCTATGCCTACATGCTGAAGACTTGTGGTGTATGAGACCAAAACATCTGAGAAAGCATCAGGGGCTATCCTAGGAGACCCAGTGTCTGCCTGGAGTCACTCTTCAGTGAATGCACTGAGATTTGTTCTAAGCATTAGGTGCCTAAAGAGAACATGAGCATAAAGCTGCATGCTGTGTTAATAAACTTCCAGAATGTTTTCAAGACTGTGAAGCAGTTTATAAGAGACATAAGGGATAAACAATGATGGTGATAAAGACTAAGTGTGAGGCTGGATTTAGTGGTGACACATTTCTTTAATCCCAGCATGGGAAACACAGAGAAGGATCTCTGTGAGTTAAACCATACCTTGGTCTACACAGTGAGTTTTTTTGAAGACTTATTTCTTTTGAAAAATTGTTTTACAGATTAAATATGTACGATGTGTAGGTAAATATCTTCCTCAGAGATCTCAGTGTATATTTTTTTCCTACAACAAGAAATCCTGTGGAAAGATATTGTTTACTCAGACCCAGGTCTTTGGCCATTTTTGTCAATAGAAATGCATATTCCTTGTTTCTTTGCTGGTGAGAGGGATTGAACTCTTTTGTTGTGAAGTCATCCTGGAGAGTAGCAGATATCCAAACAGCTTCTAATTTTTCAATACTTGGTTCCCTGGTAGCTGTTTGGTGAGATTTAGGAGTTGTAGCATTTTTGAGAGAAGTGATCACAGAGCGTGGCACAGTTTGGTGATTATGAGACTTAAGCTACTTCTAGTTCCCTTTCTGGATTTACTACTTGGTACCTATGCTCTCTGCTTTCTCCTTTGATGTGGAAATGCCTTTCTGTATGCTTTGAATATCAATCTTTAAATAAAGGAGCTGTTTTGGCCTATGATAGGCACCATAGAAAAAGTAGGAAGAGAAATCAGAGCATAGGTAGGAAAAGTGGGGCAGAGTCAGGCAGACTGAGCTGAAGCTCAAAGGAGCAACATGTAAGGAACACAGGTGAGCCACGGGCCACGTGGCAGACAGATTAACAGAAATGGGTTGATTTAAGATGTAAGAGCAAGCTAGCAATGTGCCTGAGCCATAGGCCATACAGCATAAAGTTAATATAAGCATCTGAGTCATTTCTGGGGGCCTGAGCAGCAGAGGCACGTGGCTATGGGTCTGGCACGGCAGGTCTGTGGGTCTGGGCCTCTGGCCACCCGGGACCAAGAAACCCCAATGCAACACTCCTTGTACTTGAAAGTTTGACCTTTCAGCTTTCCACACCAGCCACCATGATTTCTGAGTAAATTAAAGTTCAATCACAGAGTTAATGAATATTTCAGAAGATGTAACTGCTAACAACCATACTGAGTTATCAAATTTTTATATATATTTAATGGTTTCAACACATATGAATAATTTATATATAAAAATAACTTCTCTTTTCTTTCTCTCCCTAACTCTATCTTTCTCTCTCTCATATCTATAAAAGGATGGCTGAGTAGTGTCATTGTGAAATCCTAAGATCACAGACAATAGAAAGAAAATAAAGGTGCTTCTCTGACTTTATATTGTTGTTATTGATGCACACATACACACATGCAAGCACATAACTACACAAATATATACTCTAATAATCCAAACAACAATATCTTCACAACATTTATTTTAAAAAATATATGAGATATATGCATAATAAAATAGTATTTTGTTGCAAAAAATTAAATCATGAAATTTCTTGGATAATGGATGGAAAAGGAAATAACAACCTCACTGAATGATGTCACTAAAGCCAAAACAATAAATGCTTCAAGTTCTCACTTATATGAGGGTCCTTCATAAATTCCTTTGATTGTGTGATTATATGTAGCCCATGTGGAAAATAAAAAAATTTCAACTGGTCATTGACAGAAGGTGATGTATTTAGAGTGGAGCTGTAGCATACACCTTAAGAAATGAATGTGGAGGAAATTTTTGGAGGCAGAGGTGGTAGAGTTTAGTGTGGTTAGTAACATTAAGTAAAATGAAACATACAAGAACAAGATACATGTGAACTTATATAGTTGTTTATACACTAGTCCACACAATAATATGTGAGAATGTCAGAGTTTATGTTATATAAAAGACCATTGAATCATACTAGAAGCTAATTATTTGGATAGGATTGGGGACAGTACATGAAGCGTTGTGCAGGAGTCAAGTTAACTTAGCAAACCATAACCAAGGATGTATGATGAATCTTTATGTAACCTTAACCCCAATACACACACACACACACACACACACACACACACACACACACACACACACACAACTTAATTTGTTCAAATAGAAATACATAATATTTTTAAAATCATTACTTCTCTATGGCATGAATATTAAATAAAAATCTCATTAATGGACAAGGGCTGTTCTTCTAGAAGTTATTGATAAGGTAAATGCAGAAAGCATCTAAAACTACACAAGCTATTGCAATTGTCCTTGTTTCCTTTTCAATACTTTGTGGTAAGACAACGTGGTTGAATAAATCACATTAATTTTGCCAAACTTAGAGAAATCAACCTTGAACTATCCATGAAATTAATCCTTTTGGCTAGATTTCAGAGTGCTAGATAGTTATTTTCAGGCTCTGGAAAAGAAAAAAGATAATTGTTTTTTCATCTCTTGCAAAATTTATCAACTACAGAATAATGTCAAGACTGTTTCTGAGAGTTACAAACCGTATTCTGGATTGGAGTTGAGGCCCCCTGGTATTGAAAAATATGACAAAAATCATGATCAGGAAAGCAAAGATCCAATTAGATATTTTTTATATGGGTTTTTTTGTTAAATTCCCTTTATTTAAATATATATGTTATGACTATATATTTGGGCTAGCCAATCTAGATTAGACAATATTTGTTTTTCTTTTTGAGACAGAATTTCTTTGTTTAACCTTGGCTGTTTTGAAATTAGCTCTATCAATCAGACTGGCCTGGGACTTAAACTATCTGCCTGTCTCTGGCTCCCTAAGTTCCAATTATCTCTCTTTGAGACAAAAACTATACAATTTGTGTTAAATGAGTTGCTTCTTCATAGCAAATATTAGATATATTTAGTTATCACTATATAATGTCCCCATAAGTTTTCTTTTGGCAAACAACACAGAGACAATAACTGAGTATATAGAAGGTGGTATTAGATACCCCTATGAATATCAAGGGAGAACAATATAATGGAGGCAGAACAAGTAAGGTTTATTGAATGGACACTAGATATGTGCTATTATGTTCAAAGGACTAGCATGGGAGTTTGGGGCATCAAGTGGCCTAACAAGCAATATGTTACTAGGGACAGACTAAATGAAAGTGTCTTTGTGGGGTCACTCCCTGACAAATGTGAAATTTGTACTGAACATTGCATGTCTGGAGAAAATGTTATATAAAAAAGCCAAATTCTGTGTTTTACTAAGCTTCCAGGAGATTTTTAGGCTTAGACAGAAATTTATAGAAGACATAAATGCTGAATACTGCAGATGACAAAAATTAAGTTTGAGACTCAGCATGAGGCTATATGGTTTGAATCCTAGCATAGGGAAGGCCAGGGTAAGTCTTTGTGAATTAAAGAATGGTCAGGTCTTTATACTGAGTCAAGATTATTCAAGGCTACATAATGACATAGAATATTATTTGTAGAAAAATTGTTTTAAGAACTAAACTTTCTTATGGGTGGAAAATTATCTCTCATAGACTGTTCAGTGGCCATGTATTTCCTGCATCAAGTCAAGCTTGGAGCAGGTATTCTTAGATAAGCCTTATGCCATTTCTGGAGTCAACTTGCTCCATAGAAAGGCAAGAGGCATGCTATTTTGCAGAAGCCCATAAGAGCAGTTGAATTGGATTGTCAGATGTTGTAGGATAGGGAGCAGTTGGGAATGTTTTTCTTAGAACTTTTCTCTGCAGATTCTGGTGTTTGAATACTTGTTTTCCAGGTGTTAGATCTTTTGGTGAGGTTTAGGTGCTGTAGTCTATCTGGAGGATGTACAGCCAGGTTTTGAGATTAAAAGTCTTGTGTAGCCTCTTTTTCTTCTCAATGTTTACAGTTTATTATCTATCCCCTCTTGTTTCTGATTGTATTTGAAGATTTGAACTTTGTTTCCTACACCAACCATTGTGACTGGGGAATACATTGAAGTTCAACAACTGAAAGATATTAATAAATGTTTCAGAAAATATAACTGCTAACAATGCTGCCTCCATAAAAATTCATTATGCACACATGTGATCATATTTTGGTTCTAACATATATGCATATTTTTATATGAAAATAAGACCTCCCTTTCTTTATGCTCTTCCTACAGAAAGATGACTGAATAGAGTAAATGTGAAAACCTTACAACACAATCAGTTAAAGGAGAAAAGAGACTTCAGAATGTTTGTCTTATGACTTTACACGGGTATCATTTGTTCATGTGCAACAAACACATTAATAAATAACACAATAAATGCTTTACTCTATTAATTTAAGACACATGTGGTATACATACACAATTAAATAATTTTCAGTGGCAAAAATAAAAAAGTAAATCAAGAAATTTGCATGGACTTGAATGATTGGAAATGAAAAGAAACAAAGACACCTAGTGAAGGAAGTCAAACCTCAAAAGACAAATGCTCCATTTTTTTCTCTCACATGTGTGTCCCACTTAAAAATCAGAAAACTAGAACCTGTTCATTGTCATAGAGGGATGCATTTAAAAAGGAGTATGAGTAAATACTTGGAAAATTAATTAGAAAGGGAATTTTTGGAGGCAAAGAGTTCTGTGGATAGTGTTGTAATTGGTTATGGAAAATGCAGGAACGCAAGGCTTAACAGATAAAGTGTGCATGAAGAAGCCTCTTTAAAATTTATACACTTGCTTACATACTAGTTCAAACAATACTGACAGTATTAGAGTACACATAAAATAAAAGAATATAGAAGGAATACTGGAAGATAAGTGTTTAACCAGGAACAGGGAGAGGGCATGGGGTTGGCTAAAAGTTAGTTGACTGTATTCACCAAATCTAGGGTTGTATGAAGAATCCTTATGGAACTCTAATAACACACCCCTGGGGATTTCTCTATCTGAGGGTGCCTAAAAACAAATTCTCCATGGCATTTTTATATATTATAAACATAAGATAGATGACATATCAAAGCTATGTGTTTCTTAAAACATCTGTCTTGTCATATCAGGACAACATTTCAAAAAATTAAATGTACTAATAAATAAAATACATAAAGACATTGAAGCATGTTCATGATGCTCAAACTAAATCTCCTGAGAGAATCATAGAAAAAATTATCATTTTTTAGTACTGTAGGATGCAAATGTATGCAAAAACACACTGCCGTTTCATATACTGATCATTCTGCTGAAATGCCTACTCCTCCCTTGTGATTTTCAAGTCACCCCACGTCTGCACACACTCACACCTAAAAATTGATGCCTATTCCAAGTTTGTCTTTACCTACTTCTTAGTCAAGAGCACTTCTCAGCTTCTGAGTTGTCTGTTGTTTGCAACAGATGAGTGCCTTGCAGCTTGACAGTTCCCTATGCCCTAAACTCACCAATTACTTACTGCAGCTTCTAAATCAGCATCAGTTAAGGGCATCTACACAGTAGCCAAGCTCATTGGGGATGAGGCTATCACAACTAGGGTAGCTGGTCCTGAGTAGGGTTGAGACTGTTTAGGGAGTCTCGTCACTGGTTAAGTCAGGAGCCATGTCTTCTTTTTTTAAGTGTGATCAGGTAAAGTAAAATTCTTATTATGGACTTATTATGTTTTTTTTTTCCACAAAAGCATTGGGTTACCATTCAATGATGAAAGTTCATTATTCAGTTTATAAAAAAATACTTGCTATAATGTAGACTTTGTTTATTTACTTATTTTTGAGACATGGTTTCACTATTGAATTAACTACTGTTATACTGTGGTTAAACTCAAAGAGATTTACCATCTTCTGCCTCTTAAGTGCTGAAAGTAGAAACATGTCTCACCAGGATTAGCTGAATATTGTTTTAAATTATGCATATGTGTATTTCTCTCTCCCAACTTTCTCTGTAGTCTCTCTCTCTCTCTCTCTCTCTCTCTCTCTCTCTCTCTCTCTCTCTCTCTGTGTGTGTGTGTGTGTGTGTGTATAAGTAACATACATGTAGAAGTGTTAATGGAGTGTAATGGTTTGTATGCTCTAAGAGCTGCAGGTATATGAAGATATGAGATTCCTGCATGGGGCTAGAAATTGGAAGGATTTGGATTTCAGTGAGTTTGAAGCCGTTCTAGTCTACTAAATATGTTCCAGGAGAGCCAGTACTGTTGAACAGAGAAATTCTGTCTCAGAAAAAAAAACAAAACTAAAACAAACAAAAATAAAAAAGAATCTCTGACTTTTGAACCACTAAAGTGGTTTGTTACTTACTTTGTACAGTAACTGTTTAAAGTAATGAAGTCTGCAAATTGCTACTTATATTTCAAAATATAGCTATTTTGACACTGCTGAGTGATTATGACTGAACTTAGGAAACATGTTTCAGATATTTTATTTTAGAGTACATGAGAAGAAAATTTGTGCTGTTTGCAATGGTAAATGAAATGAAGTAGTCAGAGACATTTTCAAACTAAGTTTAGAAGTGAAAAGTTGTAGAACTGTGTATTTCAAAGTAGTGTTTATGTGACATTTCTGTCTTTAAGTGGTCTTAGAAAATCATTACAGCTCCTTGGGACACTATTTCATACTGCTGACCCTAGTGTTATGCTCAGCAAAGGACCAGAAGTTTTTATGACACTGCTTATGTTTAAACTTGATTAGGAAAAACAGATAATGAATAAGTGTATCAAAGTTCTGTGTAAAAGTTGCCTTCTGGATGACTGATCAGAATCTATTTAATACCCATATGTAGAACATTTGTAAATTTTTCAGAGAACCTGGGTTTCATTTCTAGCACACACACCATGGCTTAAGATTCTCTTTAAGAGAGATCTAACACTCTTTCTGAGTACATGGGAATCAGATCCACATTTTGTATATAAACATATATGAAAGCAAAATACATATACTCACAGGACACCATAAGTAAAGTTAAAAGAGATTTATTATAGAAAATGGGAGAGTTGCAGTATTCTGATCTTTTTAATCTTAGTGAATATCTGGTTGTCTTTTCTAAAATGAAAATTGAAAGTATTTCTTAACTGTGTTTCATAAAAATCCAGACATATTTTCAAGAAAATGCTTTCTAATATTCCTGATTTATTAACAGGTGGAATTCTAACCCTTAATTTTTCATATATGAAATATTATGTAGAACATCATAATTGTGGTCAATTATTACAACGTTAACATAATATTTGTGTGAAATAGCCTCAGTATTGTAATAAAATAAAAGAAAATATAGTACACATAGAAATATACATAATGTTACAGTGCAATATTAGCCTGTCTATTAGAAGAGAGCAACAGAAGTACAAGGTAAGCAACTCAGTGAGTTTCCAATGTCAGAAATATTAGGGAAAATGGAGAGTTCCCATTACAATTTCTGTAGAAACTCAAGTCAGGCTACATGCCATTTACTCCAAAAAGATACTCCTATATCTTTAAAGATATAGGTTATCCTTACTAAATTAATGCCCCTAGGGTCTTTCCTGGTCTCCCTCATTGAGATAACACAAAAGTCATTTGGGTTATTAGGAACATCTGGACCTGTTTGTGGAGCTTGTGGAGCCTCTAGCTATAATGGTTGTTGAAAATACTAGCCACCTGTGGTCTTGGTTTTAAGAGTTCTGATGGCCTGGAGAGATAATGCAGATTAACAGACAGTAAATCATTAATTTTCACTCTCTTTTTTCTGAATGAAATAACAAGGTTTATATCTTTCCCATTGGAAAGACAATCCTTTTTGCTTTATATTTCTGGTTTCTCTAGAAATCTGAGATCAAAGGACTTTTGTACTATGTTCCTAACATGATGCCCCACAGTAAGTCATATGCAGAGCTGCCACTTTAGTCACTTTTTAAAAACAAAGGAAAGGTATTTTTTTAATTTTGGGTAATATTTTAATCCTCTTGTATAATTATTGTTTGAGAGTATGATGATTATATGACATTGAAACATAAGTTTGTATTAAATTAGTTGGAAAAAACTCATAAAAATAAAAGAAGTATTTAAACAAAATAATAACAATAATAAAAGTAGAACACATTACAACTTATAAAAGAGTCACAGAATAGTTTTTTTTAACCAACCAAGACAATATAGAAAATAAAAATCTTTTATATTGAAGAAGAAAAAACATTGCTTCAGTTTGGTAAATTCTATATAAATTAAATAGTGCTTTATAAAGCAGACATTATAATTTTGTGGGTAAAATACATAACCAATGTGAGGTTAACAAAAACTAATTAGAAACAGTGATCAAAACTGTCAGCAAGGAAAATATAGTAAAAATTTCCCTATGCCTACATGCTGAAGACTTGTAGTGTATGAGACCAAAACATCTGAGAAGGCATCAGGGGCTATCCTAGGAGACCCAGTGTCTGCCTGGAGTCACTCTTCAGTGAATGCACTGAGATTTGTTCTAAGCATTAGGTGCCTGAAGAGAACATGAGCATAAAGCTGCATGCTGTGTTAATAAACTTCCAGAATGTTTTCAAGACTGTGAAGCAGTTTATAAGAGACATAAGGGATAAACAATGATGGTGATAAAGACTAAATATGAGGCTGGGTTTGATGGTGACACATTTCTTTAATCCCAGCATGGGAAACACAGAGAAGGATCTCTGTGAGTTATACCATACCTTGGTCTACATAGTGAGTTTTTTTGAAGACTTGTTTTCTTTTGAAAAATTGTTTTACAGATTAAGTTTGTAGTATGGGTAGCTAAATATCTTCAGAGATCTCAGTGTACATTTCTCTCCTACAACAAGAAATCTGGTGGAAAAATATTATTTGCCCGGACCCAGGTCTTTCCTTTGGCCATTTTTTGTCAGTGGAAATGCATGTTCCTTGTTACTTTGCTAGAATCTATGAGAGGGATTGAACTCTTTGGTTGGGAAGTCCGGCTGGAGAGTAGCTCTGATGGTTTGTTTAACAATGTTCCAAAGAGGTTCTGGTGTTTGAATACTTGGTTCCCTGGTGGCTGGTTGGTGAGATTTAGGATTTGTAGCATTTTGAAGGAAGTAATCACAGAACATGGCACAGTTTGGTGATTATGAGACTCAAGTTACTTGTAGTTCCCTTTCTGGATTTACTGCTTGATACTTATGCTCTCTGCTTTTTACTTGTACTTGAAGGTTTGACCTTTCTGCTTTCTACACCAGCCACCATGATTGCTGAGTAAATTAAAGTTCAGTAACAGAAAAATTTTATGAATGTTTCAGAAAATATAGCTGCAAACCACCCTGCTGAGTTATCAATTTATTATATTATAACTATATGTATATGTATATTGATTACACTATGGTTCCAACACATATGGATAATTTGTATATGAAAATAAGATCTCTTCTCTGTCCCTATATCCCTTTCTCTTTCTCTCTCATATCTCTAAAATGATGACTGAGGACTGCCAATTTGCAATCTTAAGATCACATGCAGTAGAATGAGAAAATAAACATGGTCCTCTGACTCTATATGGTTTCTATTGTTGTACTCACACATGCAAGCACACATCTACACATACATATATATACTATAATAATTCATAATACACAATTCTACAACTTTTCACTTCTAAACGTAGTTTGAAAATGTCTCCGATTACTTCTTTTCATTTACTATTGCAACAGCAAAAATTTTCTTCTCATATATTCTAAAACAAAATATCTGAAACACGTTTCCTAAGTTCAGTCATAATCACTCAGCAGTGTCAAAATAGCTATATTCTGAAATACAAGTAACAATTTGCAGACTTCATTACTTTAAACAGTTACTGTACAAAGTAAGTAACAAACCACTTTAAAGTCAGAGATTCTTTTTTATTTTTGTTTGTTTTAGTTTTGTTTTTTTCTGAGACAGTGTTTCTCTGTTCAACAGTACTGGCTCTCCTGGAACACACTTTGTAGTAGAAGAAACCAGGGTCTTAAATGCCTCCTGAGATCGCTAGGACTATTATTATGAAAACAGTTGTTCTATCAAAAGCATTTCACATCTCCAATGAAATTCATTTACACACATAATAAATTGTAATTTTAAATGGAAAATACACCTACAAATATCACTTTAGCAAAAATAATATTATTGATAAACATGAGAAAGTATCACTATCCTAGACTTCAAGGTGTAATACTCAAACACAATACTCTGTTGTTTCTGTGCTAATTAGCAGCTCTGGAAAACTAGCAATCTTTGGAAAACCCCCAAGTGGTGCTGGCATGGGTCACTACTCTAACATATTTTGGAAATAAGTTCTAAAATCTTAAATCTACACATCATTTTGAAAGGAAGCACAAAATATATTTTTAAAAAGGAAATGACACATGCCTGTGGATTTATTTGTTCTGTATCTCATGTACATGTCTTATAAACTCCATGCAAGGAAAGGGGATCAGAAAAGGTAAAATAGATAACATATTGAATCAAATATTAAATCAACATTTCACTTTTAGTCCTGACTGTATTACAAAAAAAATCAACAAAAAATAAAGAAAAGCAATGAAACATGTTGACAATATTCAAACTAAATCACCTTACAAAACCATAGAAAAATGTTCATCATTCAGTACTGCTATACTGCAGCTCTGTACGTAAACAGAAAATCCACCTCTCCACACACAGCCATTTTGCTGACACACCCACTCACTTCTGATACAAATTTAACCAGCTCTCTCTATTTCTCTATTCTATCTCTGTCTCTCTTTCTCTGTTTCTCCCCTCTTCCTGCTCTCTCTCTCCAGTTTACTCTGTCCTTTCTTGCAGTCACTTCGGAAATCCCTTTCTTTTATTATAACTATCATAGTGTCTGAGCTCAGATTACTTAATTTTTTAAACTGTTCTGGAGAGCACAGGTCTAAATGACTCTGATCTATAGGAAGCTCAACTCCCTTGTTAAAATATGTTTAACTATTACCTGTTTTTATGTTTTCACACCTTTCAGTACAAAGAAAACAACCATTAGGACAAATCCACTCCATAATTGTTCCTTTGTTTTGATCACTGACCTTATTTAGACACACCAGCAATCGACAATATTGCCTAAGCTTTGAAATATAATTGCTCCCCCAGGATCTATAGCCAAGAAAGTGCTGCCTAATATTCCTGTTTTCTTATAGGTGGAACTCTACCTTTTAATTACATAAGGGATAAACAATGGAGGTAATAAAGATTAAGTATGAGGCTGGGTCTGGTGACCCTTGGTTTTAATCCCAGCAACAGAAACACATACTGAGATTAGAGTATCCTGAGTTACCTAGCAAGAATATTATGTTTTGAAAAATAGTTTTACAAATTAGGTTTGTAATATGGTAGGCAAACATCTTCCTCAGAGATCTCAGTGTACATTTTTATCCTACAAAACATGCTGTGGGAAACTATTATTTGTCCAAGCTTAAGGATTTTCTGTAGTCATTTAGGTCAATTGAAAGGCATGTTCCTTATTACTTTTTTGGAGCCTGTAAGAGGGATTGAACTCTATGGTTGTCATAGAAGGTGTCATAGAAGGCTTAAAAGTAACTCTGTTTGTTTAGAAATGATCCCAGCAGGTTCTGGTTTTTGAATACTTGGTTCCATAGTGTCTGTTTGGTGGAGTTTAGGAGATGTAGCATTTTTTAAGGAAGTATATCACAGGGAATGATTTGGCTTGGGCATTATAAAGCTCATGCTACATTTAGTTTCCTCTCTGGTTTTACTGCTTGATATCTATGCTCTCTGCTTTCTGCTTGTATAGAAGTCTGAGCATTCATGTCTATTTCTCTGTACTTGGGCAAAAATAAGAGGTAGTAGTCTATTTTTGGTTCCAGTTATTTTATATAGGTTTCTATAACATTTTTAACATGAGTTTCTCTAATCATATCTGTGGGACCTCCTCTATCTGAAATATGAGCTGGGGATCTTTTCTTCCAGCAAACAGGCTGTCCTACGGTACTCAAACAAGTGGCCTGTACATAATTCTGACTGTTGTCTGTTATTTGGACTTGACTACTCCACTCTCTTCCCCTGTACCCAGCATAATTTCTTTGAAGGATGGCTATGTAATATGTCTGATCATTTGTACTTGTACAGTTCTGTACGGACATATAACATTTGATCCTTAAATGATGTACATTCCTTGGGTCATAGCCCTGGCCTATTGCTCACAAACAGGATAATTTGAGGTTTTTTAAGACATTGCCAATGTTGTTTACTGCCACACCCTATATTAACAGAGTGAATAAGGTAAGTGGTCTTATCACCACAATCAGTGCTCTGAGTAAAGGTGCCAGTTGTGGGAATGGTTTGAATATCTCCTCCTTGGCATTCACAAGGTGGACCATAAAGAGCTAACAAAAGCTTTTGTGGGTAGGTGGTTCCAGGCCGCAATTAATCACTGGAATCATTGTCAGTGCCAGTCTCAATGCTGTAAGGATCATTTTCATTTTCTGCAAGACAAGAAAGAGAATCTACCTCAGGGTCTTCTTCCTCCCTGGCTTACTGTGATTGATTATTTATAATTTCATGTTCTTGGTTTATCTGCTCAACTAATCTTTCAGGAAGCCACCTGGCAGATTTCATTTCCTTAGAAGAAATACAAACTGACTCTCTCCCAAATGAGAACTGGGTCTGGTTCATGCCAAGAATGTCCATGGGATCTTTCCAAAGGACCATTGCAAAATGATTTTTTGTCTCAGAGTGCCAAAAGTGAGTAGTCGCAGATTGTCCTTTAGCATCCAAATTTAAAAATATGAGAATAAACAGAGCATAATGTAAGATATTTTTGGGTGACCCTTAGTGGGATACCATTTCCCCTTTTTAATTTTGTAAATAGTAAGTTTAAGAGACAAATGAGCTCTTTCAACAATGCCCTGTCCTTGAGGATTATAGGGAATTCCAGTAACATGTTGGATGTTAAGATAAAATTGGGCAAAACCTGAACTAGTGTAACCAGGGCCATTGTCTGTTTTTATTTATTGTGGACACCTTAATACTGACATTTATAGTAACAAATGAGTTATAACATGTTCAATAACTTCCCTAGTTTGCAAAGAAGCATATATAAAACCACTGAAAGTATCTATAATAACATGAACATACTTTAGGTTGTCAAATTCAGGAATATGAGTTATATCCTTATGCCATAAAGCATTGGGAATTAATGCTCTTGGGTTTACACCAAGGTAAGGAACTGGTAAGTGAATAACACAGGAAGGGCAGTCTTTTACAATTTGTCAGGTCTGTTCTTTAGTAATTTTATGTAGTAGATGCAAAGTCCTAGTGTTTAAGTGATATAATTTGTCGCAACTTTGAGCCACAAGAATATTATCAGTATTTACAGTCAAGACCATATATGTGTCAGGAAAGTTGGGACGAGTGAACAAGCCAACCAATTCATTTCTTATGGTCAGGGGTCAGGGAAGGCCATAGTGAGTTCTAAGGTGCCCTAGGAAAAATGGGCAGCTATGTTGATGAATAAGGTGCTGTAGTTGTGTAAATAATTTTCCAGCCTCAGAGGCATTCTTTATTAATCCTGATGTTCCAAAAGAGACACAGAATAAGCTATGTAGGCACTATCTGTATAAACATTCAGAGTTGGCATGGGAAAGTGGAAAAAACTGCAATAATTGTTTGGTTAGCTGAGTGGAGGAGGAAGTCTGAAAGCAAATAGTGGCATCGTTACAGACATAAGTGCTATTCCTGTTGATGAGCCATCTTTAAAAACCACTAAAGCATTCTCTATAGGGGAAAAAACATGTTATCTTTGGAAATACAAAATCATGCTTGTTTGCAAAGTCAAGAAATCATAGTAAATCCTTGCAGGACTGTGGCCATGGTGAGGCCCTGCTGGTAAGTGGGCCCAATATCTGAACAAAGATGGATATACCCTGAGAGGTCAGTTTTCTTTTTATAAGACCATAGGTTGCTTGGCACGTGGCATTGGCATTCTCAAAAGCTAATTGTTTCACAAAATCCACTCCAGTGTCAGTGCTGCCAAAAATTCTTCCAGCAGCAGTTATTAGCTGGTGGACAAAATCTGCAAAAGGCACATCAGGTCCTTGTTTTAAGGAAGTTAGGGAGGAGCTCATAATCTTCTTTTACAGGAAGCTTCCTCCAAGCTCTAGTGGCAGCTGCTTGAATCTGTGCAAAAAGACCTGCATCACACTGCTTTGAACATCGCAGCTAGCATAATTTCCTTCCCCTATTAACATATCCAAATTCCATCTATTGCCACCTTGTATCTTTGCAGGCTTCAACAAATTCTGATTTCCATGGGAGATAGTCTTCACCAGCCAAAGTTTCTCTAGTTAATGTCTGCCAATCTCCTGGAGTAAGCCAGTTTTCTGCAACTGATTCAACTATGGCTGTTTTATAGGGACCTGTAGACACATATTGAGACACTGCAGTTTTTAATTCTTCAATTAGTTAAAAATCAAATCCTGCCTGATGACTCCAGGACTGTCCTTGTCTATCTACTGTTTCAGTGATAGGAAAGGCATCAACATCATCCAATTCAGGTATAATAAGATTCTCATATATTTGTGCTTTATGAGGCACAGGGTGTATTCTTGAGGGATGAGAATTCTTTGTCCCTGCAGATAGCTTTTCTAATTGGCTTATAAGATATTATTCTTCTAATTTTATCTGTTCTTTTACAAATTCAATTTTCTTCCTCAGTTCTTTTCTGGGATCAAAAACAGGGTAAACTAATGGAGGGGCACCGTTATATGGAGGTGGACACCGGTCATATGGTGGTCATTTTAGATTATGATATTTGGCTGCCTCCTCTTCCAGATCATCCCAATCTATATCACTGTCATCATTTTTTGTTTGATTAAAAACTGTCCAGAGGTAGATATAGTGATTTTACTTTAAGTTCAGACTCTGTATTCATCAAAGATTTAGACTGTATTTTTTTATCCCTAACCTTTGTTTCAATATTATATGGGTCATCTCCTTTTCCTTTCTGAGGGTCCCTATCAGTCATTACTATATCTTTTAAAATGACTGTCCTGGACTGTTGGTTCCTGAATTGTGCCTATGGAAAATTCCACCTTGGCTCTTGTGGCCCCTCTTCCCCGAAGGACTGAACCTTATGTTAAATAGTGGATAAACAATGTTTTCCTGCTCTACAGTCTTGTTATCGCTGCCACCTGCAGAGGTGTTAGTCTTTTGGGATCTTCCAAGACCTTGGGTGTGTCCTGATGAGGGGGCAGGGAGTAAGGGGAAGTTAAGAGGGAAGCGGAGAGCACAAAGAGAAGTTTGAGTGAGTGATAGAATGGAGAAGGAGAGAAGCTAGGAGAGAAGCATGGCGGAGGATGTAAGGTGTACTGAATAAAGCTCAGGTCTATCTTTGTGATCCTGAATGATGGAACCTGACTGCTCCTGAGTGCTGATTATTAACCTCGACGCCCCTCACCTGTCTAGACTCGGACCACTTTTAGTGGAAGTGGTACTGGACCTCCTTTGTTACTTCTTCCTTACTATCAAAGTACATAAGATCCTCATTCTCTGTTGATTTCTTACTTTCACCTTTCTTATTTTGCTGTTCTGGTTCTTTTTGATTTTGAAGAAACTTCTCCCCATTGTTAATAACATTAGCAACCACATAGTCAAAATGTCTTTGAGATAATATTTCATTTATTGAACTCCAATAAGAAAAGGCAGTTATAGGGATCTTCTCTGGCCCAAAAGTTTGATAATAATCTTTAGGTCATCTCCTACATGTTTTTTATCTTTTCTCATCTATAGTGCCCCTCAATAAGAAACCATGGACATACATCTTTTATGTAATCAAAAAATTCACACAGCTGTTTAATTTTAACCTTTATTCCTTGCATCTTTAAAGCCTGCCTCAGGCCGTCAACAAACAATTCCTGTTGACTACTTTCTTGACCCATTATCACTGTCTTACTGAGATTCAGAAGTCATGACAGGCAACCATGACTCCACACCTCTTTTCCTTATCTACTTCTTTTTACCTGGCTCTCTGAACAGTTTTCTTCACTGGATCCCCCCATACTCGAGCCCCACATTGAGGTGCTGCTTGCCCTGACCTGTGGGTAAGTCAATAGGGATCCTGCATGAGGGGAGTAAGAATGGAGAGAACAAGATACGGAGACATGGAGACAAGTCAAATGGAGTCTGATCAACTCTCACTTTATTAAGGGAATGAGCAAGTATATATAGCGTAAAAGGTATTGTTTGTCACTCTTGCTGTTAACCTTGAAATGAAAGTTTTAACTGCAGAAGGAGGAAGGCAGTTGAAAATATGAGAGTGGTAGTGTGGAGGAGCAAGTACACTCAAAGAAGAAACATTATGTTCTTAGTAAAAAGTCATAAATAAGATCTGTTACTGGCCTCATCCTATTAATTGTCAGTGAATCATAGATGTCCTCTGGGTCAAGGCCAGACAGCACTTTGCTCTCCACAGATTTTGAGATAAATTTCCATAGTGATGGCTAGCTGGAGCTCTGGGGAGCTCATTGAATCAAGAACAGCCACAGGGGAAACAGCAGGGTAAGGAACTAGGCCCTCCAAGGGTTGGTAACTCTCAATTAGCATGGACAGTATGTGGAGCCTCAAGGGGAGGGAGCAGCCTGTGTTCTTGTGTGGGTGCTAGCACCTTGGAGCCATTCTCTACTGAAGAACACGTAACCAAGCCTTGACTTTGGGATGAGTCAATTAGAGTTGCCTGGAGTGAGTGTGCCAGGCTAAACTTACTCACCTTGGGACTTCTTGTCATTTTTTGGAAGGGGGTGGGGGAGTAAGGGGAGGGAAGTTGAAGGCTGACTGTGAGGGATTGGTAGGTGGGAAGGGAGGGGGATCAGGAAGATACATGGAAAAAAGACATTGTTTACTAAATAATAATAAAATAAACATACAAAAAAGCAAAGAAAATAAGATTTCTCCTGTATCCCTCTCTCTTTCATTCTCCCTTTGTTGTCTCTACAAAAGGATGGCTGAGTAGTGCAAATGTACATTCACAGACAGTAAAAAGAGAAAATAAAGGTGATCCTCTGATTTAATATGGTTGCTGTTGGTGCACACATATATACAAGTACATAACTACACATACAAACATTTAATCTCATAATTCATACAAGATCTTGACAGCATTTATTTTAAAAATATTATGAGATATATACATAAAAATAATATTTGCTAAAAAATTTAAATCATGATTTTTTATGTTTAATACATTGAAAATGAAATCACAACTACATTGACTAATATCTCTGAAGCTCCAAACAATAAATGCTGCATGTTCTCACTCATAGGTGGGTCCTACATAAATTCTCTTATGTGCCCATGTAGAAAATAGAAAATTGAATCTAGACATTGACAGAAAGGGGTGATTTAAGAGTTGAATTGTAGTATAATTCTTAACAAATGAAAGTAGAGAGATAACTTTTGGAGGCAGAGGGTTGTAGTGTGGTTAATGAGATTTAGTTAAAATAAAGTATGCATGAACAAGGTCATTTAAACTTATATAGTTGTTTATATATTAATATATCCTATAATACATGAGCATGTTAGCATATATGTGATATAACAGATCATAAACCAGCACCAAAGGTAGGAATTGGGACAGTGAATAGGATGGACAAACCAAAACTAAGGATGTATGAAGAATCCTTATATAACCCCAACACACACACACATACACATACAGACACACACACACACACACACACACACACACACACACACACACACAAAATTTAATTGGTTCAAATAGAAATACCTAACATTTTAAAAATCAACAGTTCTATTAGTCATGCTTTATTAAATAAAAATCTCAGTGATGGACCATTTCTTTTTAGAAGTTATTGATTAGATAAATGCAGAAAGCATGTAAAATTATACAAGCTGTTGTAATTGTTCTTAGTTCCTTTTCAAGAGTTTGTGGTAAGACTATATGGTTGGTTGAATAAATAACATTATTTATGCTAAAGCTGGAGAAATCAACCTTGAGATTTCTATGAAATTATCATTCTGGCTAGCTTTCAGAGTACTACAAAGTGCTTTTCAGGATCTGGAAACAAACAAAGGTAATTTTTTTTTCATTTCTTGTTTAACATTACATTGTACAATAATCACCTGTCAGGCAAAATATGCCCATAGCACAATAATGTTAAGACTGTTTCTGAGAGAAAACAGCTAATATTGAATGGAAGTGAGGCTTTGTTCACAGTAATGTGGTATTGAAAATATGACAACATATTATGACTAACAAAGCTATAGGTCCTCCTGTCAGAAGTTATTTTTCTATATGGCCACTTAATCAAATTCATTTTAAATACATATGTTTTTATGTTCATAGATTTGTGCTCAACAAAAATTAGAAAATGTTTGTTGATATTTTTGAGAAAGGGGTTCCATTTTTAACCTTGGCTGTCTTGCAACTAGCACTATCAGCCAGGCTGGTCTTGAACTCAAAGCTATCTGTCTCTTATTCCCTTAGCTATAGAACTGAAGATATGTATCACCATTGCCCTATTTTGTCAAGAATCTTATGGCAGGTGGTGCTGACTAATGCTTTGATGATTACTTACTTAAAGCATTCAGAATAACAACTGTGAGTCCTCAGCCAAAGATGAGATATCTTAAACACTTCCATCCAGGTTTCAATATTATAAAGACCAAAGGAAGTAGAAAGAAAATAAGATCTGGAGTATGAGGAATAATGCTGTGAAATTGTATCCATCCCCTATCCACAGCATAGCTGTTGCAAACATGGCCTCCTCAGTTATGGTTATAAACATAGTCCTCTCCAGGTTAAGTAGAATTCTAAGTGAGGAAGATCAGGGGTCTCTCATAGTTTTATCCCTAAGAACTATTGGTATTGGTGAATTTCAGGGAGCCAGCATTATTTTTCTATAAAATTGTGTCCACTAGTAAGAATAGAGAAAACATATATACATAAAAAGACAATATACAAGAATTCCAGAGTCAGTGGTATGCTATATGATGATAAAT
The DNA here is from genome assembly GCA_033318265.1 of Phyllotis vaccarum. Classification (NCBI taxonomy): domain Eukaryota; kingdom Metazoa; phylum Chordata; class Mammalia; order Rodentia; family Cricetidae; genus Phyllotis; species Phyllotis vaccarum. The sequence continues at coordinate 124,282,495 of JARWLC010000009.1, read as the reverse complement.
TCAAAATGTTTTTATTAAAATAAAAATCAGGATAAGGATATTCTGACTTCTCCCTCTTTTTCAGTACAATATTGGAAGTCTTTAAGCTGAAAGAAGACTGAAGGATAAAATGTGGTACAAATAGGAAACAAAGAAGTGTCTACATTTGAATAAAATATATAGAAAAGTTACAAAATATACCATCAGAAATCTCTTTATGCACGTAAGTACATTCAATAAAGTCACAGTGTAAAAAATTAATAAGCAAAATTCAGTAGAATTATAAGCATGTTGAGAAAAATAATAGAAACAATATTTATAATTTATGAAAATTATATATAACACATGATGTATGAAATAAATACAAATGTTGTTATAATACATAGATACACATACATAAACACATATGTAATACCTATAGCAATATTTTAGTCTATAATGAAAATTGAAGAAACTGTAAAACAAAATTTAAGAAGAAATCAGGATCTTAAATTCCTCTCAAGATTGCTAGGGCTACTATTATGAAAATGATTATTCTACCAAAAGCATGTCATATCTCCAATAAAATCCCTTTAAATAAATTTAATATAATTGTAATTATATATGGAAATATCCACCTACAAATATCACTTTTGCAAAAATAATATTAATAATAACAGGAGGAATCATCACCATCCTAGACTTCATTATAATACTCAACATTAGTATGGTACTTACTACTCTTCTGTATTTGTGTTTATTATCAACTCTTGGGAAGTGACAATGTTTGGAAAACCTCAGAGTGGTTCTGGCATGGGTCACTACTCTAACATTTTTTGGAAATAACATTTAAAATCTTAAATCTACATACCATTTTGAAATGAAAGACATAATAAAATTTTTAAAAGGAATAGGTATATATCTATGGATTTATCTGTTCTATCTCATGTGTATATCATATAAATTCATTTGCATGGAAGGGAAGGGATTAGAAAAAATAAAATAGATGACACTTTAAAATCAAACACTTCTTATATCAACAGTTAATTTTTGGACACTGACTACATTATGAAAAATAAAGACAAAATTGTATAAAGAAAGACACTGAAGCATGTCAAAAATGATTAAACTAAATCACCTTATAGAACTGTAGAAAATGTTCTTCACTCAGTACTACTATACTAGACTGCAGCTCTGTACGTAACAGACAATCCACCTCTCCACCTACAGCTATTTTGCTGACATACCCACTCACTTCTGATCCTAATTTGAATAGCTTTCTCTCTCCTCTCTCTCTCTCTCTCTCTCTCTCTCTCTCTCTCTCTCTCTCTCTCTCTCTCTGTGTGTGTATATACATATACACACACACTCTCTCCCTCTCTGTTTTCTTCCAGTTTACTGTGTTATTCTTTTTACAGCTAATTTGGAGACCCCTTTCTTTTGTTATAACTATATTTATATTTTCAAATCTCATACTACATAATACTTCCAGCCATTCAGAAACTGGCAGATCTAAATGACTCTGGTCTATTGGACCCACAACTTTTTTGCTAATCTATATGTTAACTATGACATGCCTTTATCTTTTCACATTCTTAACTCTGTAGTACAAGCAAGACATTGAATTTAACTTTCATTAGGACAAAACTATTCCATAATTGCTTATGTTGCTTTGATCACTGCCTTTATTTCCACACAATGGTAATCCACAATATTGCCTAAGCTTTGAAATGTTAATGCTCCCCCAGGAAGAGAATTGAACTGAAAGGACAGATTGAGGAATCAATGGGAGGAGTGATGTAGAAATGCCTTTCTGTATGCTGTAAATCTCAATCTTTAAATAAAGAGGTTGTTTTGGCCCTTGACAGGCACAGTGAAAGAAGTAGGCAGAGGAATCAGAATAGGTAGGAAAGGAAGGGCAGAGTCAGGGGCAGACAGAGCTGAAGCCTAAAGGAGAAACATGTAAGGAACACAGGTGAACCACAGGCCACGTGGCAGACAGATTAATAGAAATGGATTGATTTAAGATTTAGAGCTAGCTAGCAATGTGCCTGAGCCATAGGCCAAACAGCATGAAGTTAATATAAGCATCTGAGTCATTTCTGGGGTCCTGAGCAGCAGCGGCTGGCAGTTCGGCATGACAGGGTCTGGGCCTCTGGCCACTGGGGACCAAGAAACCCTACTACAACAGAGGAGCACTCTGCAGCTAATGGAGGGTAAGATAAAGGAAGACAGGTCCTAGTAGGATAGGTAACTCATGTGATTCCTCAGAGCCAAGTATTTTAGATCTATAAAATAGTGTTCTAATCCATGTGGATTTCCAACTCTTAACATGGAAAAAATAATTCACCTATTAAAGATACGACATGGTTGAGAGGGAGATACCTTGCTTGCTGCATTAGGTGTATGTGACAAGCATCTCTGGCTCCCTCTTCTCAGCACAGGATCTGCTGTTTCACTGACTTGATTAATCACACTGCCAATCCCCAGCCTGTGCTAGTGAGGCAGTGCAACTCTGCAATCATGCATGTGTGCATGTTTACCAGGCAGCAGGGATTCAATTTTTTTTGGAACCTAATGACACAAAATAGGCAGCCATGAGCTTTAAGGGTTTTTATTGTTACTATGGTAAGGGGGGGGGGGTCACATCTCCTTGTTTAAATTGGCCAGGAACAAATGTAAGGTGTTTTGTGGTTAATATGTATTATATAATCTTACTCACTTTTAGCTTTCCATATGCAGTCATGAAAGGCTGATTAGAAAATATGTAACCCAAAGTAGAGAAGCTACAAAAACCAAAAGACATTTGAAGCACTGACAGTAGACTCATTAATGATTAAAAGATACTACATTGAAAACATTATTTATTAATCAGGTTCTACTCGGTTAATTTTAACTTTATTTTACAAATTTCAAATATGTTCAGGTAAATTGAAAATTATACATAAACATAATAGCTTCTTTTGTAAAAAGCTATTTGAAGATCTTTCAGTGATGAAATTTCTTTAATCATGTTCTTAAATACAGACTTGATAAGATGATATCACTCATTTATTTATTTCTTTATTTTTTAGCATTTGTGATAGATTCTCCCTGTTTAGACATGGCTGGTATTTGAATTTACTTGGTAGATGAGGTTGTTCTTAAAAACAGAGTTATCCAACAGATTCTGCATCCTGAATTCAGGAAATAAAGATAGGTACCAATATAAGTGGCAAAAGTTTAATTTTAAACACATATGTTTGTATGTATATATATATATTTGTATGTATCTCTCTATATATACATATATATAGTATATAGTGTGTGTGTGTGTGTGTGTGTGTGTGTGTGTGTGTGTGTGTGTGTGTGTATGTATGTGAAGAGGTATCAACAAAGCCTAAAATTACTGGATACTTCCAGATCTGGAGTAATATCCACTTGTGAGAAGATGACTGCCATTGGTGCTGGGAACCAGCTTCTAGTCCTTTGCTAGTAGAGGAGTTGCTCTTAAGAGATAAATCATTTCTCCAGCTCTCCTATTCACTTTTATGTTTCAGCAAGGTATATCCCTATTGAATATGCCAACAAACAAACAAACTGCAAAACCAACGAAACAAAAAGGGAGACAAAATTCTGAAATTTAAGCATGAATACATTATAAGCTTTCAATAAATATTCATTCTATTCATCTAGTAATATCACTGTCTTTGATCAAAAACCATAACATCAACACTATTCACTTTGCAACTAAAAGGGTGATATAGAAAAAAAAATGTGCCTTTAGAAACAAATTTGACTTTTTCAGCAATGATGCCTGCCTAAACCAGGTATAAGGTACTATTTTCAATATATTCCTAACAAGTTTTATCACTTCAGTTTGATGAGGAAGATAAAATAAATACAAAGGGCAACATTCATTGCAGAGGATTCAAAGCACAAGCCTAGGTTGCATTTAGGTTCTGTCTTCTAATTACTCAATGTGGAGAAGGAGCCTCTGAGACCCTCTTTATGTGGTGTCTAAAAATTATGGTAGGAGAAATAAAAAATGCAGTTTCTGTGGCATCCCAATGAAGAACAGTTGTCATTATCCCATTCTATAGTTGCACAATACATTAAAATCTTCACTTATATCAGGAGGACAGATGTCTGGCAAGTATACTTACATATACTGTTCCTTATGCCATGCAACATGTTCAAAGAACTAGCCTGTTGTGGCCAAGTTTTTTGCAATGTATAAATGAGCAGATAAGTATGCTTGTATTTTAACTTATGTAATACTGTGAAGGGAAGACTATCCATAAACCTTCAGTGCTCTTGCAGACAGGTATTCTTGTACCTTCCACCAGCTTTAGAAAACTTTAAAACATGCTGAGAAGATACTGACAAGATATCATTCACATCTTGATTCATACTATCAGGAATTTCAATGATACTACAGTGCAGTTAGATTTTCTTTGGCACAGTTATTAGAATGCCTGGCAACAAGTTCTCCATATGAATCAATGGCAGGATATCACTTATTATCTGTAGCTCTCCTGGATCTTATTCTGTATATTATAAACTGTCCTTGTAGTCACAGAGTTCCATCTACTTCTGTCTCTTTTCACTGTGATTAAAGATTGTAGATTGATAGCTATTCTAACTTCTATATTATACAAGCCACAAAAGTCAAGGATATAGGCATTAGCTAAACACGTAAATCAAGACAAAGCATATAGCAAAGGAATATGAGACAGTAATGAAGCTTTGGATCCCAATACTCCTCCAGTGCCTCCTCAGAATACACCTCAAGAAGCTCAGAAAGTGGACATGTGGAAGAAGTATATCCACTGTGAGAAGTATATCCCTTTCATACTGAGGACAAGATCCTTATAATGAAAGAAGTTATGCTTGCTTATGAACAGAGCCTTCTTGTGCTGGGCTAACACCTTGATATTTGGTACAAAGCTGCCCAGTAACTGGGGCTGCCAAGTAAACTGCCTTTAGAAGACAAAAGGGAAATGAACAATGCCAAATTATTTAGTGCTGAACCTACTAATATATATGAAAAAGCTATAAATTAAAGAAGAACATGCTCCTTTATTTTGCATATGCAAATTATGAAGAGAGTCAGTCACATCAAGTATGAGAAAGTTCATGGTATATGTAAGAGACTTCTGGAAATTGAGGATATTGACACATTGGTATATATTCAGTATATGAAATTTGCTAGATGAGCAGAAGGTATCAAATCTGGAAGAATGACATTTTAAAAAGCAAGAGAGGTTAACAGAACTCATCCTCATGTCTATGTTACATCAGCATTCATGGAGTATTACTTTAGTAAGGACAATTTTTTTTGCCCTTAAGATTTTTAAATTGGGAATAAAGAAATACCAGGACATTACAGAATATGCCTTTGCTTACACTGACTATCACTCTCACCTCAGTGAGGACAATAATACCCACATTTTGTTTGAATGAGTTTTAACATCTGGAAGCCTGTCTGAGAAATCTGGAAAAATTTGACTTGATTTCTAGCTTTTAAAAGTAACATTGGTGATTTACTTAGTATACTAAAAGTGGAAAAATTATGGTTTACAGCATTCAGAGAAGAGTATGAAGTCAAAGAAAAAGCCTTACTGGTAGACAGATACTAGTTCATGGATCTATAATTTTGTTCTGCAAATGAATTAAAAGCTATATTCACTGTGCTATAAGGATGTTTCCTGTGCTAGGCTAGGTATATAACTCCAGACACAGTTGTAGCTTGTTCCATAATGTCTGCTTTGAAAGATGAAGTGGTTAAAAAGCTAGAGTACCATAAGCCAGATGCTTAGCAGAAGATTCAATTTCAGCCAGGGAATTTAGCACCTCGAGGCTTAAACCCTGTTCTTAGTGGAATGTGTCTAGTATCTCCTGCAGCTGTTGTTCTGATGAAACTGCTCACTACTCCTATCTACTTCCAGGGTCCATTTGTACAAGTGGATGAACTGGTGGAAGTTTTCTGAAGAAGCAACATATCAAACACTGTTGAGGAAACTGTGGGAATCATTACTGGTGGGGTCCCAGAACTGGCTGTGTAAGGCAATGGCACAATGGAAACTAATGCTGTGCTTATCAAGGATCTCAAAAGACTCAATGAAGTCTCAGATAAAGATGAAGAAAAGGGGGCTGTGGTTTCCCCTGTTTATGACATTTACAGTCCTCTGCAGCAGAAGGGGGTTTGATGAGGCAGCTTAAAGTCCTTCCTACATCTGAGAGAAAAGACTCTTACTCTGGGTTCCTTTTTTTGCCTTTTAAGTCATGTTTTAAAGAAACAATGCTTTGTTACAAGGTTTTGGAAACAAAGTTGTATTGTCATTGGTGCCTCTATTATATTGTTCTTGAGAAAACAAAAACCAAGCCTGAGTGGATTTTGAATCTATGCTCTAAGTTAGATTTGGTTTTAAAAAACATAAGAACAGTACAAAGTGAAAGTCAATTTTGTTCTTCTTTGAAGGAGTCTTGTATATACCACTTGAAGATTTCTGAGTTTTCCACCATTTTATTTTATAAAGTGTATGGCTTATGATTCCAAAATATTTTTACATTTCCGGAGAAACAGTTGTTCTCACTTTGCTTCTTTAGTCTTGCCTGCTTTTAATTTATTGCTGTGTAGTGTACAATTAGTAAAATTATACTCTGAAAAATAGTCTCAAAAACAAAAACAAATAAACAAACAAAACCACTTAAGCATGTCTGGAAAATGATATGTCCTAAGAAAGACAGAATGGTTCAAGTGAAATATTAAAACAATATTGTAAAACAACTTGAAGATGATGATTGGTGATGGAAATTATCACTATGAATACAATGATGAGGATGGAATGGTAATTTTGATGATGAAAAACTGAAGTAAAAACACAACTGAATGGTTTAATATTATACACATCAGTATCAAACTAGAAAATGCTCAAAGCCATCAGTATTATGATCAACAGTTCAAAAAATCTATGTTCAAAACATATTGCAGGCCAAACACGCAAAAACCACAAAATAAATAAATCTAAGACAGATTTTTTAAAAGAATATTGTTTGGATACATTAAAATATTTTGCTTCCCAGAGATCCATATCTAAGCAGCACGTTGAGTTCCGAATTCAGCTGAAGAGAGAGAGGAGAGAGTATAAGAGCAAAGGATTAGGATCATAAAGAGGAGACCCAAGGGGAAGGTTGACTGGAATTATTGGGAGCTCACTGAATTAGAAATAACTGTTGAAAACCTTTAGGGAAAGGAAATAAACCCTCCAAAGGTAAACCATTGTCAAATGGCTTGGGTCATTTGTAGAGCCTCTTGGTAGTAGGATCAGACTATGTTCCCGGTGGATGAAGTAACATCATGGAGCTCATTTCCTACAGAAGAACATCTAATTCAGCCTAAAAACTCGGATGAAGGACTTAGATCTACCCCCAACTAAGTATTCTAGACTGAACTGACACACGTGGGGACTCCTCGCCTCCTTGGGAAACGATAAAAGGATTTCATGGGGGAAAGGCTGAGGGAGGACTGGAAGGGACTTGGAGGAGGGAAGGGGAAGAACAGTGGCATACACGGGCAAAATCATCATTAAATAAATAAAAAATAAAAAGTAATAACTATGAATAAGTTACAACGAAAAAAATTATTCTCCTTCCTTCATTTCTTCAACAATTGATATGTGGTTGTCCTTACTGTAATGCAAAATGAGAGTATTCACTAAGTATCTTTGATAAATGCTGTTTAGGATATTGTCTCTATGGACATAGTTTTTGTTTTAGAAATGGAGTTTCACACATTACTTGTTTTGCAAATGTATGAAATGTTATGCAGAATATAGTAATAATTGTGGTCAGATATGATAATTATCATAAAATTATACATGTGAAACAAAGCATAAGAAACCTAATGTGGATAATGCACTGTCTTTCAATGGCAGAAATAATAGGCACAGGAAGAGTTTCCATTCTAAATCCAATTCCAGCTTCTTTCTTTCTATCACCATGATCATATGCTTATCTTGAAGAGACTAGATAGCTAATGTAGCAAAAATCATAAAAATTTATAGTGAAATGATAAATCAAAAAATCAGAGTAGCAACTCTTAGTGATTTGTGTGTGAATTCCTGCCCTTTTCTTACCTTACCAAATGTTATACTGACATTTAAGTATAAAATTAAGGCAAAATAAAATATATAATAACTATCTGACTATAGCAATTACTTTGGGAATATTCTACTGTGACTTTACCATGAGGAAGTGAAAGCAGGATTAAGTAGTAATTTGCTTCTTCAAAGTCTCTATTGGTATAAGCTCCTTAATGGAAGCTCCCCTCCCACACTTAAGTCTACTTAATTCACATGTGCTCTATCATTGTCTCTGGCCCTAACTAATAGAGAATCAATGTATCTCAGGGTTTCAGGTACTTACTAAATGATGCTTTAGAACATAAAAAAAAGCATTTAACACTGAATTATAAAGTTTGCCTCAAACTTTTCTAAGAAAATAAGAAAATTCAAAACTTTGAATGAAAGAGAAGTGGCAAAATGATAGGTCCAATAAGGGAGCAAAGGTCTTAGAAAGCATGAAGTGATAGACTGTATTTAGGATAGGAAGTGCTGTGACCCCAGAATTTGTTATAAAACACAGAAGAGAAAGCTCATTGAAACTAGGATAATTTTTCAATGGTATTTTATAATAGGTACTTAACCATATGAAAAATGTTTGATATTTTAACAACAAATTTCTCTTGTTAAAATTGCTTTATTGAAAAACTAAAAAATAAAAAAAAATAGAAAATCTAAAATACAATGGGGGACAATACAATTCATCAGCTTCTGTAAAAAGGGCAGTGATATGACTCATTATGGTTAACATTTCATATTAATACAATATAGATAAGTGATAATCCATAATTTAAACTGGAAGTATAGAACATCAGTTCAGAATTTTTCTAATTGTATAAAAATTAAGTATTAATTTACAAACAAAACACTAGCTATTATTTTAGGAGAAAATAATCTAAAATTAAGAAAACTTAAAGGAGAAAGAACAGAAACTGACAGGATGTAAAATAAAAAATGTTTTAACTGTGGGCTACATGTTGAAAGAATTGGCAGTGTATTAGAACTGCGGTAAATTCCCAACATTTTAGGCTTTAAGCAGAGACAAAGGAAATAAGAGGGGAGAGGATCAGCATTCTTGTTCACATATAGTCATCACAATGGAGAACAGTTGGTCTTTAGGTCCTAGCCACTAGAAACATGAATCCTTCATTCTCAGAAAGTATACCAGTCACAATAAATAAAATGAAGCTTTGCAATGCTACAGGCATCCAGTGAACATGATTTCAGCGGCGTGTTAGGGTCCTGAACAACATCTGGAGACTGAAGCAAATACTTACACTATTCTGTCACATTTATCACACGACTATAATGCATAAAAGTTTTAAATTAATTCTTCTAGGCATGTGAACCATAGTATGGCAGACAAAATTATTTATGGAAATATATTACCCACTGTCAGTTAAGAATGAAACTCACAATACAGGGTCAACTGAATAAATTTGATAGCCAAATATGAACAATTTGTTTGCTAATGCTAGTATACTCTTGCTTCTCCATTATCACAAGAATAATAAAAAAGTCTTATAGAATTCACCATGACTGTCAGCACTAATAGTATGCATAAGAATTGGGAAAAGATGACATGGGTCAGATTCCCTTATTTCATTACAAGGAAGCATGAACTAGATCCCTCTACTCCAGAAATTATTTGTTATTTTCAATGCATTAGTTTTCTTTCTTTTTCTTTTTAAGCATGGGCATATTTAGTTAAAATGAAATAAAAAGCACAAAAATATAACATTTTCACCTACTTCCATGAAAATATCCAAATATTTTCTTTGTAAATTGACATCTTTTAAAGTTTTCTTTACATGATCTTGTCCTTATCTAATTACTAATCCGCTCTATTTCATATGTCTAATTTGCATGTTAAGCTACTTGTTTTTGTATCCAAATTACTTATTCTGAATAACCAGTATTACATTTAATTGCTTGTTGCATGACTATTTATCTTAAAACTCATGTTCCTTACTAATATCTAATATTAATGGTTCCTATAGAAACCACATTCTTATTTTGTTTTTATTGTCTATCTTTGTGAATTTTGAATCTAGAGAGAAATTTATCATTTTAGTCCTTTGTCCATTGCTTATGTGTGGTAATGCTCATTCCAAATATTTCAAGTATCCTTAGTATTCAAGATAAACTGCTCAAAACCAGTTATATTCTTATATAACAATAAAGAACAACTTATAATAAAGTTAAATAAATGTTACTTCTGTTCATAATATGCATTAAGATATTAATGGTAAGCTTATACCCTTCAGACTCAGGAAATATTTAGTAGTAGATAGAAATAATAAAGATGTTGGAATGGTTTGTGCATGTATCCTCCCTTCAACTTATTATAATTTAAATACTGAATATGCAGAACAAAGTATCAAAAAATTAACACGAGAGAAAAAAAGAAGAAAATGAAATGTGATAATCAGGAAATTGTCCAGAAGCACATTACAATATGCTATTACAGAAACTACCACAAAGCTAGTGATCCTTCTAAAACTGAGAAAGAGAGAACCCACTTTGCTAAAGTTGATCTTTGACCTCCTGATACATAGTGTACAATGTGTGAATCCACACCTAAACACTCAATGAATAAACATTGTTTTTGGTTTTTTGTGCCAGGATTTTTCTATTTAGCTTTAGAGCTTGACCTGGAACTTGCTCTGTACATGAGACTGGCTTTAAACTCACAGAGGTCCGTCTCCATAGTATTTGGATTAAAGGCATGTGTTATCACCACTTGGCAAAGAAATGATTTTTGAACAAAAAAGGATAAAGAAACACCTAAAAACTAGAATGAACAAGATGACAAAAAAATCATTGTTTTTCCAATGATAACAATGACTATCAATAGTCTTTATTTCTTAAGAGAATGACACAGAACAGAATGTGCTGCTAGAATGGATAAGCTGTTAGGTATCATACATCACTATTTAATTCCACAAAATTAGGATCATTTGTGGATACAGGCATTGCTTTAAACACATTGAATATAGGAGGGTTTTTCAATTAAATGGACCTATGAAACAAGAAGGTTTTTATTTCAATTATTTGATGAAAAAGTCATCAAATCACACCTATTAAGAAATGACAAAAAGTTAATTTTATACAGATCAATGGAACATTAACAAAAGAGAATATTATGACTATATCTATATCTCAAAGAAAAAGTGTGAAGGCATCAAGTTGAAGGCCCCCATAAGGGCCATATGCAGAAAATAATTTTCAAGTGATTGCATATAAGCAGGGAAGAATAAACTTTACTGCCCCTCTCCAGGAAGATTTCTGAAAATGATATCTGAGAAGCAAAAGAGAATTTTTTACTTGGTGTGGAAAGTCTTTTTCTTTACCATCACTTGGGAGATGCCTATGTTAATGCCTAGATGCCTTTGATGAGGAATTTGATTGACCCAGTGGCTTGGTAAGAAGAGCTTGTTGTGTTATTGTTAATATCAGCAAAAACAGGAACAGCAATATCAAGCTATTTGTCAGTGCACAGAGGCCTTTTAATATCTGTAGACTTTCACAATTGTTTGGCTAGTATGTGGTAAATACTTTTCATAATGTTAAAGAGCATCACTTTGGATCCCTGGAGAAAAATCGCACAAACACTTTACTAAATAATTAAAGAGAGAAAATGAACAAGAAAACCGTTAGATAACCCAAGCCCAGTTATACACAGGCAGATTAAAATTTCCTGCAGTACATTTGGAAAACATGGCTTAGCTCATGAGTAAAACATTTCCAAAGGATTCTTGTTAAAAGCTTGAAGGAAAAATACACTGTATTCTTGCATTTATCCTTGATATATTAAAACATAAGAAGAAAATAAGGAGAGGGCCAGAACCAGTTAAACTAAAACAAATGGAACCACAAACTTTAACTGCTAGAAAAAAAAATCAACTGAGACTTCAGAAACAACATTGGGTTAAAAAAGAAGCAACAATGTCAAGATATCTATACAGGTACATGTCATTCTCTCCCTTATTACACCTCTTCTACAAAAAGAAGATAATTCTGATGAAGAGAGAAAATTAACACAGATTTTGACACATCCAATCAGTGATCCAAGACTTTGTTAGTCCAAAGGAAACAAAAGGCTGCTGAGGTCAGTGAACCTTTCAGTTTCAAAGCAGATGGACAGGATGGCATTAGGAAAGTACTGTGGAAACATCATCAACAGCCATAATAATTTTCAATCAAGAAATCTATAAGATGAATTCAGTCTAGTATAAATGACTGAAAGCAAGAAATGTTCATGTGTGATTTCAGGGATGGTCAATTAAATAAAAATAAGTAATCCAGAGCCATGACTGAAGAGCATAACACTGCCATAAGTTCCAGTTAATATTCAGGATATCGAGTACTAGTCTCCAATAAGTCCATGACAAGCTCAATAGGAAGAAGGAGAGGTTTAAAACAGTGAGATTGGAACAAAGCAAAGAGATGAGAATAAGAGTGTCAATTCAAAGGAAAGAAAGAGGATACTTTTACAAAGGCTTTGGTCAGTGGCCAGAGGAAACAGAAGACATTAGAATCTAGGCCATAGGAAGAAGGTATAGAGAGGATCCTATATCAGGTATTTGTAGTAGTGGGGTTTCTGGGTCCCAGGTGGCTAGAGGTCCGAGACCCACAGACTTGCTGCTCTAGACTTCTTAGCTGCCCAGCCACTGCTGCTCAGGCCCCCAGAAATGACTCAGATGCTTATATTAACTTCATGCTGTTTGGCCTATGGCTCAGGCACATTGCTAGCTAGCTCTTACATCTTAAATCAACCCATTTCTATTAATCTGTTTGCCACATGGCCCGTGGCTCACCTGTGTTCCTTACATGTTGTTCCTTGGGTGGCTTCAGCTCAGTCTGCCTCTGACTCCACCCTTCCTTTCCTATCTATTCTGGTTCCTCCTCCTACTTCTTCTATGGTGCCTGTCATGGCCCAAAACAGCTCCTTTATTTAAAGATTGAAATTCACAACATACATAAACGCATTCCCACATCACTTCCCCCGTTCTGTCTAATCAAAAAGGAAGGTTTCAATTTTAACATAGCAAAATTACATATAACAAAATAGCCATCAAGCAAGAATTACAGTTATAATATCTAGTCTATTCGTATTTAGAAAAATTAAAGAAAATACTCTATCATCTACCTTATCCTTATGAATCTAGTTTCATATCCAATATACCTTTCAAATGACTAAGAAAAACTATACCTATAACTATCTAATCTTCAACTACATCAAAGACCACAGAAGGATATATTTACCCAAGTAAACCAGAAGTGTGACTTCTAAAATCTAGAAAGGACAGAGATGACACCTATCTGCCTGGACAGTCACCCAAAGTTCCTTTATAAAGTTGGGGCATACATCTTCAGCCTACAGGCCCAGAGTCTCTTTTTATTTAGTGAAGCAGGAAATCTGTTCTGTCCATTCTGGCAGAGTTCATCAGTTGCTTCTCCTCGAGTCCTGAAGAATGTCTGACAGTTTTCTTTGTAAATCAGGAACCTGAAGGACCATCTTGGCTTGTTCTGCCAAAGTTCAGAGGTCATCTTTCTATGGAACCTGCATGTCCAGTTTAAACAGCATACTGTCAAGCAGTCAATATAAGAACAGGTCCTTGCTAGTGGCTAACCATTGCCACAAAGAGAATAGACTCCATATGGAGTTTCTTCGATGCCCATTTTTTTTTGTTGAAGTAAATTAGTGCTGCCAGAAGCAGACTTGTCTCACTGTCCAGAAATGTCTAAGTTCTTAAAACACTTTAAATGCCATATTCTTCATGTCTTAGAAGTATTTGAAGATTACCTACCTAATTGAAATATATCTTTGTGTACCTAAAAATCTTAACTAACATAACTATAAGTTTGATTATCAAAGGTGACTATTAACCTTCATTTCTTAATTATACATTGCAATTTTAAATCAGTTACATGAACATCATACCTTAAACTAAAACAGAAAAATACATACAGCATAACAAAATTGACTTTAAATTTATATCAATAAACCAAAATCCATACCAATGTAAAACATTTCAAGATTAACATCTATTTTTTTGATCTAAGTAAATTCAATAATCTATAATTTTAAAAAAATAATTCATATACCATATCCCCTTTTTTTTCTTAGACCATCAACCATTTATCATGAAAACAAATATTTAGAAACAATATTTGGGGAATTTAGGCTTATTTTTCTATTACTACTTCCTGCTGACTAAGGGGCATTGAAAATCTCACAGATTGTTGAGACTGGATCATAATCTCCAGTCTTGAAGCTGATATGGCCATCTCTTCCCATCAGAGATGTTTTCAGGGGGTCTTGGTTGCTGAAACCATATTTGTCTGGAAGCAATCCACAGGTTCTCATCTTCTGTGGAAACAAAAGCAGAACTCTTCCAAAGCAATAAATCCTTAGACACAAATTTCAAAATCAAAATACCTTTAAAACATATACTCTTGTTTAATTTAGTAGCCTTTGCATTTGCAATCCATTGTCTTTCTGCAGCTAGCTCATTAACAGTTAAAAAATTGAAAGAAAACAAAATAACAACCAAAATCCAGATTTTGTGTCTATGTTCCATCTTTATGTGGCTTATTATATTTTTTTACTCTATTTTTCTCTTTAAAGACTTTTTCTAACCTCATTGTTTTCTCTCTGAAGCCTATGTACCTTTTATACACATTGTAACCCGTTTACAGGTTTTTCTTTTTATCTGAATCTGTTTTATTGTGAATCCTTAATTACCTTCTAACCATAAGAGCTTTTAAAATACACTCTCTAAAAGATCAGCATAGTTTTTGCAGATTAGGCTGAATCACTAAGTTCTCTTAAAGGGACCGCGTCTCTATTCGAGGTCAGCGAACAGAGCAGACTAAATAAAATGCTGCTACTAAGAAACTGTCTTTGTTTCCTTTTTGTTCAAAATAAGCAGAAATATAAAATCAATCACATGCTACTGAGTCTTTTGTGAGATTTCAGGAACCCTCCTGATTGCAGCTGCAGCTTACACTGCCTGCCGCCAGTCCACCGGTGCCATTTTGAATGTGACCCGGACACCACGCTTTCTTTGTACAATGACCTGCTTTGTATACACAATTTGGAAGCTGCCTTGGCTCAGTTTCTATGATCTGGAACTCTTTCTAATCTTTCTCAGACTTTAAGTGGATAATCGACCCACATTCGATGCACCATCTGTAGTAGTGGGGTTTCTGGGTCCCAGGCAGCTAGAGGTCTGAGACCCACAGACCTGCTGCACCAGACCCCTTAGCCTCCCAGCCACCGCTGCTCAGGCCCCCAGAAATGACTCAGACACTTATGTTAACTTCATGCTGTTTGGCCTATGGCTCAGGCACATTGCTGGCTAGCTCTTACATCTTAAATCAACCCATTTCTATTAATCTGTCTGACACATGGCCTGTGGCTCACCTGTGTTCCTTACATGTTGTTCCTTGGGCAGCTTCAGCTCAGTCTGCCTCTGACTCCACCCTTCCTTTCCTACCTATCCTGATTCCTCCTCCTACTTCTTCTATGGTGCCTGTTATGGCCCAAAACAGCTCCTTTATTTAAAGTTTGAAATTCACAACATACATAAACGCATTCCCACATTAGGTGTTCATCTTTTCCTTCTGATGGCATCAAGGTACTCTATGCTACCAAGGAGCTACTTAGGCTTCTAAGGGATGTGATATTCATTTAGCCAGCAAATAAATTGCTATGCCAGCAGCATAAAATATACACTTTCTTAATTCTGCACTATGGTAGGGTGAGAAACAAGTTGATGTTCACAGAGGATAATCCTGTTAAAATGAGAAAAATCATTTCATATTTTGGGTCATTAATCACTTTTTCTTAAAAGTAGAGGTTTCCATCCAGCTTCCTGTTTTGTTGAAAGCTATACAGCACTGTGAGCACAGTGGTCATTCCTCCATCCACAGCCTTGCCTGTTTGCACAGTGGTCACTCCTCCATCCCCGCCCGGCCTTGCCTGTGAGCACAGTGTTAACTCCTCCATCCACAGCCTTGCCTGTGAGCACAGTGGTCACTCTTCTACCCACAGTCTTGCCTGTGAGCACAGTGATAATTCCTTTATCCACAGTCTTGCCTGTGAGCATAGTGGTCATTACTCCATCCACAGCCTTGCCTGTAGTTTTAAGGGCAGTAATGTAATCTTTGTTTAAAATGATTTGTTACCTTCTGGTAACTTTAACATGAGCTGTATGAAGTCAAAAAGAAGATTCTTCAGTAAGAATACAGTTTTTCCCCACCATTTTCTTGTGCTGTTGTTCTGTAGTCTTTTTCTTTTATCTATTCTCATTTTTTAAAACTTTTTCTATCTAAAATCTAAACTGTACTCCATGCTTACCTTCCCCCACCAATCAACTAGACAAGTTACTTTAAATTTATTTAAAAAGCACCATTCCTAAGTTTGATGACAACATTTCAGATGACAAAAAGAACAAAATTATATAACATATATACATGCTAATAGGAAAATAATTGTTTAGTATCCACTTTTGAGGTATGTCTTAAAGAATTGGCTGCTTTTATGTCATTAATGGTTTCTCTCTAATAGTAATCCTTCTAATGTTTTCCTTATATCTAGTTTCCATGGCTTCCACATACTTATCTTTGAGTATTCAGTTATAAACTGCTTCTTCTAATGACCTATAAGTGTCCATTTAAATGTTGGTTTTACTTAAAAAAATGATCACCAAACTTGGTCATAAGGGATATCCATATCAAAACCAATTTGAGGTGCCATAATACCTTAATTAGGATTGATAAGATCAATATATAAACTATAGTACATTGCTAGTGAGGATGTAGAGGTATGGAGAATCCTTATTCACTGTTGGTAGAGAGAAAAACTTGTGTAGGTACTTATGAAATCATTATGCAGGTTCCTTGAAAAACTGGGAATGAATATATCTAAAAATTCTGCTATGCCACTTGGGCATATGCCTAAAGGATTCTATATCATATAACAGAGAAATTCACTTGCCCATATTCATTGCTGCATTACTCATATTAGCCAGAAATAGAAAATATCCTCAATATCTAAATAACAATGAATGAATAATAAAAATGTTGTCATTTACACAATGGAGTATACATCAGCTATTAAAAATGAAGTCATAGAACTCATAGGTAAATTGAAATAGAAAAAAAATTATCTTAGTGAAGTCCCTCTATACTTGATTATATCTGAATGATGAATTTTCAGGTTTAGAAAGACAAGACATTCAAATCCATGAATTCATAAATTTAAGGTATAATATAAGTGAATATGAAGAAGGGAAGTATTTCTCAAGGAATAAATATACCATACATTATGATTAAGACAATCAGAGTGATACTGAAATTGCAATCTTAAGTGGAGAAAGGAAAGAAAGAGGGGATTATGTTTTGAATGTGAATAGGAAGAGCTAAAGTTATAGACCCTCCAAAAGGTGTTATAGAAACCTACTACAGTATATTTTTTATTATGTAATTTATAAATGAGATAAATATGAACCAAATCACCAAGTAACTGGAAGGGAAATCTTCAACCACATTTCTCTCTGCACCTGCTAAAACCACAAATCACAGGTGTGGGTTATATTTAATTTATTCTTTTTTATATTGTATACAAATTGTGTATATTGATACAAAGTTGAGATTAATTTTGTTGCTGTACATATATTTCTATGCTTCTTCAAGGTACTAATACAGTTAACAATGTACTTGTACAGTAATAATGTGTACTTGATTTTATGTACATATACTTTTATTAAAAATATTATTTTTATCTATGTATATCCCCCTACTCTCCTGCCCTTCCTTCCTCCCAATCACTCCCAGTCAGGCTTCAGCCTCAACCTTCCCCATTCACCCATCTTGTCTCACAAAAGAGCAAGAAATTTCAAGGTTGGTCAGCTTAGTGTGGCACATCCACTCCAGGAAAGACTGATTTAGTCATCCCAAAATCAAGGCTGGGTTAGATGTTCTTCTGAAGGGAATGGGCTCCAAGCTTTCAGCCCACACAGGAACATAGTGTGATCCCATCTCTTAAGGCTACTCATACTGCTCATGCCATTCAACACTTGAGTACCCTTGGAGGGCCTAGCTCAATTTCCCAATGGATCTCCAATGGCTATTCTTGATTCAGTGAGCTACCCAGAGCTCCAGAAAGCCATCACTATGGGAATTTCCATCACATCCTATCCTTTTTCTCATACAGGTTCTCTTCCCCTGCTGTCAGCTGGACCAGGAGCTTGGCTCAGTGATCTATTCTTTATTGGATTAGGTTCTATGATGACACTTAGGGTGATTACTCATTTGATTATAGGAGCAGTCCTGTTTAGGCAACACCTCCACTATTGTTTGGAGACTTGGCCATGGACATCCTGTAAGTTCATGGATGTTTCCTTAGCACCCAGTCTCTTTCCAGTCCCACATTGACATCCCCTATTAGGATATCCATCTCTTTCTATTTCCATCTTTGTTCCTCTCACTCAACCATCTTTTTCTATCAAGATCTGTTCCCAACTCTTTTTGGTTGCAACCCATTATGATCCCAATTTGGTAAAGTAATCTTCTCTATTTTCTCTTCCTAGAGGAATTGCTGGATGTTTCTTTTAAGTTCCTTTTGATCTCAAGCTGTTCAGGGGTTGTGGTTTATAGCTTGAATATTCTTTGCTTTTTGTCAAAAATCCACTTATGAATGAGTTCATTCCACACCTACATTTCTGGTCTTGTGGATACCTCTTTCAGGAAGATATTTTCCAAATCTATCTACTTACCTGAAAATTTAGGGATGTTATTTTTTTTTTTTTTTTACTGCTGAGTAGTAATCCATTGTGCAGATGTACCACAGTTTGTTAATCTATTCTTCAGTTTGGGGGCATCTAGGTAGTTTGGAGGTTCTTGTTATAAATGTAGTTGAGCCTTTGGGTACAAACGAGCATCATTTGGGCATATACCCAATAGTGGTATTGCTGGATCTGTGGGGAAATTGATTTCCAGATTTCTGAGGAACTGCCATACTGCATTTAAGAGTGGCTGTACAAGTTTACATTCCCACCAACAATGGAAGAGTGTTCCCCTTATTCTGCATCCTCTCCAGCAGATCTTATCCATTGACAGGTGTAAGGTAGTATTTCAAAGTTGTTTTGATTTGCATTTCTCTGATGGCTAAAGATTTTGAACAATTTTTAAGTACCTTTAAGCTATTTGTAATTCTTCTGTTGAGAATTCCCCTTTTAGATCTGAACCATATTTTTTGATTGGGTTATTTAGGTTTCTGGGTGTTCTCTATATATTTTAGAGATCAGTCCTCTGCCAAATGTAGGGTTGGTGATGATCTTTTCCCATTATGTAGGCTGTCATTTTGTCTTATTGACTACGTGCTTTGCCTTACAGAACTTCTTAATTTTAAGAGGCTCCACTGATTGATTGTTGTTCTAAGTGTCAGTGCTACTGGTGTTATATTTAGGAAGTGGTCACCAGTGTGAATGCAATAGAGGGTACTTCTCAGTTTTTTCTATCAAGTTCAGTGTAGCTGTGTTTATTTTGAGGTCTCTGATGCAATTATATTTGTGTTTTATGCATGGTGATAGGTCTGGATCTATTTGTATTCTTTGACATAATTACCATCCAGTTATGCCAATTCCATTCGTTGATGATACTATCTTTTTTTCCATTGAATATTTTGTCCTCTTTGTCACAAATCAGGTGTTCCTAGGTGTGTGGGTTAATGATGGAGCTTTTAATTTAATTCCATTGATCCTCAAGTTTGTTTTGGTGCTAGTACCCGACTGTTTTTATTACTGTAGCTCTATAGTATAGCTTTAAATCAGGGATAGTAATTTCTCCTGAAGTTGTTTTTTGTAGAAGGATTGTTTTGGCAATCCTGGGTGTGGAAGATTGTGTTGTTTCATTGTAAATAATTATCCCACCCACTGGTTTAATAAAAAGCGATGATTGGCAAAAGGCAGGCAGGAAGTGTGGGAGGGGCTACCAGACTAAGAAAACTCTGAGAACAGAAAACATAAAGAAGGCCAGAGAGAAGCCGGAAGAAGCAGAGGACAACCATGTTGCTGTGAGAAAAGGTACCGAGCCCCATGGCTGAACAGGATGAGTCATGGGTTAGATGAAGGGTAGAGAGCTAGCAAGTTATATGCCTGGACCATAGGCCAATCAGCCTAACACTATCGTATGCATCTGTGTGTCTCTGCGGGACTGCGGGACTATGGGTCTGTGGTTCTAAATGTTGAGGTAAGGCCAAAAGTCCGAGAGACATGGGTTAGTTTAAAGGTAAAGAGCTAGCAAGTTATATGCCTGGGCCTTAGGCTGATCAGTCTAAAACTACTGAAAGTGTCTGTATGTCTCTGCAGGTCTTGGGATCTGTGGGTCTGTGGGCATAAACCTTGAGGTTAAGCCCGAAAGTCAGGGCCAGAAAGCTCCTACTACAAGGGACAGCCCAACATGGGGCAATGATACACACAGAAAGCTTAAAGTAATGGTCTATAGCTCAAAGCAGCTTCTGAATTGTGTCCCCCACATGAGCAGTAGTATAGATGCCCTTGTGAGGCACATGGGCTTGAGCTACAAAGGCGGGCTTTTGGAGTGCAGCTTAAGGTATGAAATGGATGGTTCCTGAAGTCTCACAGGACTCTCAATATAAGCAAAAAGTTGTAAATGATGTATTTAAGGTTTCTGTTTATAAGGGCAAAAAGGGAACTGAATCGAAGGTGACTTCTTAGTGCCGATATTTTCTTGGATAAGCTCTGTTTGCCAGAGGCAAGCAGAGGCTTGGTTTTTTAAAGAGAAACTTCCTGATTCAGCCTTAGAGGTGAAACATTTGTGAGTTTTTTAAGAGGCCCTGCTGACAAGTATGTGAATGGAGTCAATAAGCAGTGATGGCAAACTCTACTTGGTATTTATATTCCCAAGTACCTGGGCTAAAAAGCTAAATTCTATGAAGCTGGAGCTGGGTGGAGCCATCCACCTATGCTACCAACCTTGAATCTTGGCAGATTAAAAGTGTGTTCAGAAACTTAAAGAAATAAAAGAATCTGAGTGGAGTCAACCACCCTAGCCAAGCAAAGGTGTGGTCAGAGAGAGAAAAAGTTAAGAAATAAATATACAGTAAAGACAGTTTTTTAAAAAAGTCTAAGTGGTTTAGAGTGTGTTGAAAATATAGATACATAGGCTTAGAGAAAAAAAAGGTAGAGAAAGCCTTTAAAAAATAAATAGAGTAAAATACATAAATAAAAAATAAATAAATAAATAAATAGTAAATAGCCACATAAAGATGGAAAATACAAAGAGTGTCTGGATACTGTATATTACTGTCTTATCTTTAAGCTTCTTGACTGAAAATGACTTAGTAAATGCTGCTAAAAGACAGTTGATTATAAATGTTGTTAGATTAATTCAACCTATATATTTTGTAAATGAGTTAACTTTAAAACTGAAATCCAATGATATGCTACTTTAGAGAAGATGTTTTCCTTTTATTTTCACAGAAAATGAGATGCTGTGGATTTATTCCTGGATAAAGAACATAAAGTTTTATAGAGGAAGACCCCCTGAAAAATCTCCAATGGAGATGGACAGCCCCAATGATTCAGCATTTTAGAACCCCTCTGTTGAAATTTCCGGAGCTCTGTATTCAGAACAATTTCAAAGGGACTGGCTGAGATGACCTAGCCTTAAAGACTACTCCACTAAAGACTTTTCCATAATCCTAAATTTTTCTTTGGATTCCCATGAGATGCCAATGCCCCTGTTCAGCAGGAAGAAGTCTAGAGAACGACACCCACATTCCCAAAACATGGATTATGGATGTTTGTGCTTATTTACAGTGTTGTTTATAAGTTGTTATAGATAAGAAGGGAAAAGAATATTAAATTTGGCGTTCTTTTTGTTTTAATAATAGAAAAGGGTGTATGTGAGAGATTGTGTTGTTTCATTGTAAATAATTGTCCCACCCACTGTTTTAATAAAAATTGGTGATGGCCAAAGGCAGGCAGGAAGTGTGGGCGGGGCTACCAGACCAAGAAAACTCTGAGAACAGGAAGCACAGAGAAGGCTAGAGAGAAGCCAGAAGAAGCAGAGGACAACCCTGCTGCTGTGAGAAAAGGTACCGAGCCCTATGGCTGAACAGGATGAGTCATGGGTTAGATGAAGGGTAGAGAGCTAACAAGTTATATGCCTGGACCATTGGCCGATCAGCCTCACAATATTGTATGCATCTGTGTGTGTCTCTGAAGGACTGCAGGACTGTGGGACTGTGGGTCTGTGGGTCTAAATGTTGAGGTAAGGCCCAAAAGTCTGGGCCAGAAACCTCCTACTACACATGGGTTTCCTATTATTCCATATGAAGTTGAATATAGTTCTTGTAAGGTCTGTTAAATTTTGTGTTGGGATTTTGATGAGGATTGCATTGAATCTGTAGATTACTTTTGGTAAAGTTGCCATTTTTACTGTGGGAGATTTTTCCACTTTCTGATATCCTCTTCAATTTCTTTATTCAGTGACTTAAAGTTTTTGTCAAACAGGTATGCTACACCTTTAGTTAGAATTACACCAAGATATTTAATGGTATTTTCAGCTATTATAAAGGGTGATGTTTCCCTTATTTCTTTTTAAGCCCCTTTATCTGTAGTTTATAGGAGGGATACAGATTTTTTAAAATTAATCTTATACTCTGCTACCTTGCTAAAGATGTTCATCAGCTGTAGGAGTTCCCTGGCAGAATTCTGAAGGTCACTTAAGTATACAAACATATCATCTGCAAATAGAGATAGTTTTACTTCCTCCTTTCCAATTTGTATCCCCTTAATCTCCCTTTCTTCTCTTATTGCTTTAACTACAACTTTAACAACTATATTGAATTGTTGGAGGCATCATATAAAGCAGTGACCTTTTTACGGTCTTTAAGCACACTGCTCTGCTGGCAAGAGATTCTTTCCTGGTTTTGCTAAAGGCAGTTCTCTAAAGAACCATAAGATGTCCTTTTTAGGCTATTTCCTGGTATTGTTAAGCACAGTGGCCAAAAATAGCAAGTCACTCACCCCTCCCTGCAACTGACCATTCCCATTCTCCGCTCCTTCCTGGTGATTATAAGCGCATACGGAATTCAAAAAATAGCGAGTTGAGAACAAAACTAGGAAGATGGGTTCCTGCCTTCTCCTTAAACCCCTCCCCAGGGGAGCTTTGCCCCCTAGGCTCTTATTGGTCGGTGCACACATACACCTAATTTGCATTGGCATGCCCCCTTTGGGGTATAACTAGTGCTGCCTTTCACTCAATAAATGAGACCTTGACATGATCTTGACTGACTCTGCTTTCTTAGCGAGCTTGGTCTCCTTTCTCTCTCACCCCCATTGGTATTTCAGGTGGCACCTCTTCTAAGACCCTCGAATAACTAGTCACACTGGTCAAGACATTGAATAGATAAGGAGAGAGAGGACAGCCTTGTATTTTTCCTGAAATCAGTGGGATTGCTTTGAGTGTTGTTCCATTTAGTTTGATGTTGACTTTTGACTTGCTGTAATTTACTTTTATTATAGTTAGATATTTTCCCTGTATTCTTGATCTCTCCAGGACTTTTATCATTAAGTTGTGTTGTATTTTGTCAAAGGCATTTTCAGTATCTAATGAGATAATCCTTTTTTTTTTTCTTTCAGTATGATAGACATTCACAGGTTTTGGTATGAGAGAAAGAATAGGCCTTCTCAAAATCCCAGCAGCCCCTTGTCAATGGGGTTGGCCACTCACCGTCCAGGTTAGCCTCACCCCTCCAGGAGCACGGGACCCTGGATAAGCGTCTTTGGACCTTATCGGCTGACACCTGAATCTCACTACATTAGACTATTGTGCAGATAAGATACAGGCAGTTATTATATTATACAGACAGTTTTGCTGGGTATAGCAGTCTGGTTTGCAACCATGCTCCTTTAGTGCATGTATAATATCTGATTAGAACTTGCTTGCTTTCACTGTTTTGATGTGTCTGCCTTTGTAAGTAATTTGGACATTTTACTTAGCATCTCTTAGTGTTTTTTCCTTGTTCTACAGGTTTAGTGGCTTGATTATTATTTGGCAATCAGATTTTTTTTTGTGCAAGAGGGCATTTAATCTATTTGGTGTTCTGTAAGCTTCTTGTATCTTTATAGACTTTTTCTTTTGGTTGGAAAAGTTTTCTTCTATGATTTTTGTTAAATATATTTCCTATGCCTTTAAGCTGGTATTCTTTTCTTTCCTTGATTCCAACAACTCTCAGTTATTGTCTTTTCATGATAATCCAGATTTTTCTGGACATTTTGTTATGACTTTTTTGGTTTTAGTGTTTTTTTTTTAAACAGAAGTATCCTTTTCCACTAATGAATCTTCTACCCCAGAGATTCTTCCATCTCTTGCATCTTGTTGGCTATGCTTGAATCTGTGGTTTAGACTCATTTCTTCAAGTTTTCTATTTCCAACTTTGCCTTGGTGTGTGACTTCTTCATTGCTTCTATTTCAATTTTCAATTCCTGGAATATTTCTTTCACCTTTTTAAAAAAATCATTTTCTTTCTGGGATTTGTTCCAATTTTTTGTTTTTATTTTCTTTTATTTCTTTAAGGGAATTTTTTTAATCTTCTTTTAAAGCTTCTATTATTTTCATAAAGTTTTAAATGCCATTTCTTTCTGTTTCCACTTTATTGAAATGCTCAGATCTTGATGTTGTAGAGCCATCAGCTTCTTTCGGTGGTGTCATTTTGTTCTTTATATTCTTATATGGCATCTTATCATTGCTTCCTCAGCTCACTGTTTTTGGGCTCTTAGTCAATTGTGAGCCAGGAGGCTGTTAGTCTTTTCTTAGTTTGTTCTTAGTTAGCTCTTAGTTAGCTGTGGACCATGAGGGAGGCTTCTGTGTATCCAGTTGTTAGTGGGTGATGAAGTAGGTTGCAGTTTAGGCATGGTTTAGACTGTGGGATGTCTCTAATACTGTGATTTTCTGGGGACTGGGCTGTGGGGGACTCTCCAAGGTTTTTTTTTTGTTTTTGTTTTTTTTTTTTTGTTTGTTTTTTTTTTTTTTTTTTTAGAGAGGAGTTGGGTGTAGATGGGGTGCTGGAGGCATTGTTGCCAGGCCAGGGTTCAGAGACCACTGTCTCTGCTTGACCTGAGGGTCAGGGTGCCTCTCACCTCTTAGTTAACTGTGGACCAGGAAGGCTTCTGTTTATTCAGTTGTCAGTGGACAAGAATCAATTTTTCAACAAAAGAAAAAAATAAATTCAAACACCATTTTTGTATGAGAAATTTACTGCAAACTAACAACAACACAACCAAATTAAGACACCTTTTGTTGACTTGTTTGTCAAAATTGGCCCAAGAAATAAATTCTTCACATCATTTGCATATTTTTTAAACTTCATCTAAAATAGAGATAATAGCACAATGTTTAAGCTGACATTTCCAACGTTCATGTTAGTTCACAAACAGTGGCTTAAAGTTAAGCCCATATAAGTAAATGTGAAAAAAATTTATCATTTAATGTACTAAAAACCCTTTCAAATAAAAACAACAAAACTAATGGAAAACTTAAGGAGAAGACAAATAAATATGATGCCTTATAATTTTCCTGTATATGAGTATTTAATCATAAGAAAGAATAAAGATGAATCCTTAAATATCTGTATTGTTTAAAGTTAGACATTAAATGAGGGACATTGCTGACTTTCAAAGAAGGGGAGAATGTACAGAGTAATAAGAACTATGCAAGAGGTATCGTGGATCATATATGTGGTGGAGGATGGGAGATTAGGTTAGAGGAGGAAATATGATAACAAGTAAGCAGTGTTGAAGACCTTTGAAAATATATATGAAAAACTATTATTGCATAGCTTCCTAAAATTACATATACATACAAATATAAAGAGTTACAGTGGAACAGCACCTATTTTCTTTTTCTTTTTTTCTTTTTTGCCAAAACCATCGTATTTTTATTACTGTAGCTCTGTAGCACAGCATGAATTCCAGAATTGTGATACCTCCATCAGTGATGTTTACCATTGTGTTAGCTATCCTGGGGTTTGTTTTTCAATTGAAGTTGACTATTGTACTTTCAAAGTCTATAAACAATTGCATTGGAACTTTCATCAAGACAGTCTTTAATAGTCAGATTGATTTTGATGAGATGGCAATTTTTACTATGTTAATCCTACTGGGTGGCCTCATCCAGCCTTGGAGGATTAGTGGTTACTTTTATGGTATCTTGTTAAGCTCTGTTTAGTTAATATCTCTAGAAGTCCTGCTCTCTTCTGAAAAGAAATGGAGGAAAAGTAGATATGGGAGTGATGCATGGGAATGGGGTATGTCTGGAAGGAATATAGACAGTGAAAATTGTAATAAGGATATATTTGAAATCTAAATATAATTTTATTAAAAGAGAAAAAATAAGGATTTAAATGGAATTACTACATAAAGGTACAACCATGCTCCAATTAATGTCCACCTAAAAAATTGTTTACCTTCTATATTTGTTGTTGCTGTTAGATAATAAAGTTTTAAATACCTACAGTTGGTGTTATTGTTTATGGTTATCCTTTATTCTTGGACAAGAAATCTATTGTTGAACAAATTGTATACTGAGTAATAAAACATGGAGAAATAATCTGGTATCTAAATGGAAACTTTGTTGTTACTGGCACTCACAGTGCTAGAAGATGCTGTTCTTACCACCAGAGGAGAGAAGCAATCATGATTCTAACACAGACATGAACTTTGTAAACCATAAAGCTTTGTGACACATGTTCAGTGCCTTAAAAGTAGCGTAAATTTAATGAGAGTATAAAGCCTGTTTCTTATTTAAGATTCTCCCCCTGTTGTAAAATATATGTTACACAATTTTCAGGATCCACTACTGTAGGTATAGTAATGATATACAAATGTTAGAATAAAAGAGATTATTGAATCTAATTAAAAAACAACTTTTAATTTCAAAAATATGTTATATTTGTATTAATTTTGGTTTATTGATACAAATTTAAGGCTAATTTTGTCTTGCCATGTGTATATTTCTACTCTTAAAGTATGCTTATATAATTTATTAAAAATTGCAATGTATCATTAAGAAATATAGGTTAATAGTTACAAATTATAATCAAACACATAGTCATGTTAGTTTTTTTAGGTATGCAAAGATATACTTTAGATAATCTTCAAACATCTCAAAGATCTACAAAATATATCATACAAATTTTAAAAACTTAATTTTTTTTGACATTGGGACATATTTTGCTGGCAACACCAATTTTCTTTAAGAAGATGATGAACATCAAAGAAACTCCATATGGTGTTTCCCAGGAAAGAATTTGCTCTTGCCTTGACTACTTGACAGTATGCAGGACATACAGGAAAGTGACAATTGAACTTTTCCTAATCAAGGCAAGATGGCCCTAAGTTTCCTGCTTCATAGAACACAGGACACAGGCAGAAACAATTGACAAAATTTGCCAGAATGGATGGAACAGTCTTAAATTTACAGTTTGATTGAAATGTATGCTAGATTCTCTAGGCCTTTAGGCTGAAGATGGAAGCCTCAAGGTTGTAGAGAAACTTTGAGTGACTGTCCAGGCAACTAGATGTCTCTTTTATTTTTAGGATTTTGAAAGTTTCTTACAATACATTTCCTATTTACACAGGTATTGTTATATTCTCTTGGGTACTTTAATGGATCTGAATATTAGATAGTCATAATTAAGATTTCTTTGGTTATGATAACTGGTAATTTAGATATGAAACTTTAGAATCACAATAATAGGATAGATGATAGACTATATATATTATTTTTGATAAGTACAAATAGACTAAATATTGTAAAGGTAATATATGCTTGATAATTCTTCTGCTATATATAATTTTACTGTTAAAATAAAAATCTATTTGATTATCCAGAAAAGCAAAAGTACTATGGTATGGTCTTTCTCTATTCTGTGAGTATATATTGCTACCATTAGTTAATAAAAGAAGTTTCTAATGACCCATGGGAAGACAACTTTTAACCAGGTGGGAAAACCAAGAGAGAAAGGGGGAAGAAAGGCAGGGTCATCAAAACCTTGTGAGCTCCCTGGAGAAGCAAGACATGAAAGTTCCAGTAAGCTACTTGCCATGTGGCACTACATAGACTAATAGAAAATGGGTTAATCTATGATGTAATATCTAGCTGGTAACATCTTGAGACACAGACCAAACAGTCTATAATTAATATAGGCTTTTATGTACTTATTTAGGAACAAAATATGTGGGACCCACGAAAACTTTGGGCTACAATTGGGCTCCAGTTTTTGATTATAGATAAATCACAGAGCTACAACTGGCTTGTGATTTGTCTATAATAAATAAATTTATAATTGTTTCGTATGCAGTAAGAACCTGACCCAAATAAAACAGGAGTGAATGACTATTACCATGACTCAATAAATGTTTAAAAGAAACCTCAGATGTATAGAACATGGGCCTTTTGCTGTAGCAAACTTGAAACAGTAATTAGATCTTTACATGTGTTTTAAAGGAGAGAAACAGGGTTTCCTGATGCAGAAGATTGGCTTTCTGTTCACACTCCAAACCTAAGTAGACTTGTAATTCAATTTTTAAATTTTTAAGACAATATTACACTTCTTTTCTAACCTAAAGAACATTAACTTGATGTTTTCTTTTATTTATTTTATATTAAATATTTAAAATTTTTGGTAATACCACATGTAAGTAAGATATTGTTATCATTTCCACTCCTCTCACCTGACTCTCTTATCCCAATTAAAACCTTTCATCCCCTCAAATTTATGACCGCTCATTGTTAGTTATTGATATACTACACATACAGAGAGAGAGAGAGAGAGAGAGAGACAGAGACAGAGAGAGACAGAGAGAGAGAGAGACAGAGAGAGACAGAGAGACAGAGATACAGAGATACAGAGACAGACAAACAGAGAAAGAGAGAGACATAAAGAGAGAGACTCACATAACATATTGAGTGTATTTTGCTCATATATACTTGTGTTTAAGACTAATCTATTATGATATAATTTTGGTGCAACTTGTTCAATAGCAGCTACTAATGGCCAATAAGTTTTCATCTATATATTAGGCCTTGTGAAATTCCTCCAATCATTGTGGCATGTTTGGCTGTGTTGTCAGTATAGAGGGTTACTCTTAGCAAGCATATTATTGAGATTTATTTTGTGCACCTTTACTGCTATGTTTAGAGGTCATAAAATATTACAACAGACATCCTAATTCCCTGATTCTTTATTTTTTTCTGCCTCCCCTTCCATGAGGTTTCTTGAGCTGGGTGTCGTCTATCACTGGTTATCATTGGGGACATATTCTTTCCTTTTTGATTACCCTAAGAAAACTGCAATAATCTCTGTTCCATATAAAAAGATTTGTTGATGAAGGCTGAGAGGTACAAATATTAATGATATAAAATATCTCAAATGAAACTTAAGTTGGTAAGAAATTTATAGGATGAGTGTTTGTTTCACATGAGAGACCAGACACACATACTACCAAATGCCACACTAGAGTTTATTCAGGGGAGTTGCCAAGTGAGTATGAGGGAGAGAAGCAGAAGATAAATAGGAAAAAATATAGCCTTTTACATAGTGGCTCCTTTTTAATAGAGCAGGTGGGCACAGATTTATGCCATGTATTTATGTAGGGGCATGTCCTCTGTACATGACAGGTTCTGCCAGGGGCATGTTGGTTTTAACATGTGTCTGCTATGTACAGGGAATCCATACACTGGGGAGTCTGCTAACAAACTCTAGTTTCATTAAGTGCCACACTCCTATCACCAGGCTTTGTATGTGGCTGTAAGTTTCCATAGCAGAGCTCCCATCTTAAGTTTTCTTAGCAGGAATTTCTGCCAAGGGTCAAGCTAAAGATAAATCAGGCATCTGGTTTGGAAACAGCTTTCAGATGAGTTCAGTTATCTAGGCCAAGGGGCATTCTCCCAATAAGGGCAGGAAGTTATGTTAGAGGGAGGGAGATCCATGTTGCTGAGCTATTGAGATAAGCTACCAGGCCATGGGGAGCCTGAAATATCTACCATTGTGCACAGAGCTTCCAACATGTAGGTGTCCATTGCTTGGATTACCACAGGGGTTCTTTTAAACCCTATGTTGAAACCATTTGTTAAACCATATGTTGAAATACCAAGCCCTGTTGAACTGACTTCCTCTTGTACCAGAGTAATCTGTCCCTACCAGTACTGAAGGAGTGCTGATCCTAAACCAGCCTGGCACTGAGATAATGTACCCTAATGATGCCAGCACTTGCACCCACACTCTAATAGGAGAGCTTGCCCCTCATATTTGAGAAAGCTCACCTCATGCCTTAACATGTGACTGGGTGAGCTGTTGTCATCCCTCAGCTTAGAGTGGTCCCAGTGACCTGAACTGACAAACTCACATACCACCCAGACACATATCTAGGGCTTGCAGTAGACATACCTCAACGTCTACACTAACTATATTCTCAAAGAGTGTGAGAAATGAATGCTTAAATAGAACCAGTGTGACAGGATCTCCATGACATGGGACAGGAGAAGAATGTCAGTGGGTTTCAAGTACTGATTGTGTACCAAAGACAGATGTTGTACAAATCCAACTGTTCTTATAATAAAAACCTAGAGGCAGATATTGAGCTAGATGCTAAAATATCAGAGAAGCCAAAGAACAAGCCACTAGAGAAACTTCACCACTACTGAATCAAGCCATAAATCATCAGAGTGAGTGCCTCTCAATCTTCCACCAAAGAAAAAAGCAAGGTTCAAGGATCTGAACTCCTGTCTCCTCCTACCTTATATTCCTCTGACCAGCCATATTACTGTCTGTCTCATCCTTTCTAGTGCCATTACTGCTTGGCTCTATTTCTCCTCCAAACTGGATGGATGAATCTCATGTAGTTCAGGGTGACCTTGAACTCCCAGATATCCAGATGAACCTCTGCCTCTGGATTGCCTCAGTAAAATTTTATTTGTTATTACATGTATAATACTAGAATAAAATTCATTGCAAAATATTTTATTTGTAATAGACAAATTACAAATGCAAGTTCTAAAAAAGTGTCTGTAGGTGAAGTTTACTTAGAAGGCACCAGTGCAGGATAGATATTTATTAAAATATAAACCAACACTCACGGTACAGGTAACAGTTTATAGTAGCACCTGAACAGGGACTGGAGTCTGGAATGGTGGATGAGCAATGGACGGAAGATGGATTCTGATCTTGTCTTTCCAGCTGCCAGGAACCAGGAAGCGGGACCTCATGTCCCAGAAGCCCCTTCTCAATGGGGTTGGCCACACCCCATCCAGGTTGGCCACATCCCCTCCAGGAGCTCAGGACCCTGAATAAGCATCTTAGTACCTTATCAGCTAACACCTGAATCCCACTACAAGTGTCCATAGTTTCTTATAGCAATGGAGGTCACTTACTGTTGTCACCTTTTAACTGATAGTTTAATAAACTCACACTGCATTCTATCATTAATATTATTTGATGATTTATTATTTGGAAATCTGATATTGTTCTTCAATTTTCTTGAAAACAATTGGTAAGAATTTCTGACTTGCTATGGTGGTGTGGATTCATTTATAGCACTAGGGAGGCAGAGACAGATGGATGGATCTCTATGAGTTTGAAGCTGTTCTGGTCTACAATGTGTGTTCTGGGACAGTCAGTAATGTTGCACAGAGAAACCCTATATGAGAAAAACAAACAAACAAACAAAAACCAAAAGGAATCTCTGATTTTGTAAAGTGGTTTGTTTCTTACTTTGTGAGGTGACTATTTAAAGTAACTCAGTCTGCAAAATGTTACTTATATTTCAAAGTATAGCTATTTTGACACTCCGGAGTGATTATGACTGAACTTAGAAAATGCATTGAAAATATTTTATTTAGAAAAGGGAATTTATGATGTTGCAATGGTAAATAAAAAATACTCAGATACATTTTACAACTAAATTCAGAAGTGAAAATTTCTAGAACTGTGCATTCAAAGTAGTGTCTGTATGGTATTTCTTTCTTTAAATGTTGTAGAAAACCACTGCAGCTCCTCAGGACACTCTTTCATACTGCTGATACTAGTGTAAGTTCAACAAAGGACCAAAAGCTTTTAAGACAGCACTTATGCTTACACTGTATTTGGGAAAACAGATAAATGAATAAATGTATAAAAGTTCTGTGAAAAAAAGTGCCTTCCTGGTGACTGGATATATTTAAGATTCATGTCTAGAGTATTTTTGCAGAAAATATGGGTTACATTTTCAGTACCCACACCATGGTTTAAAGGTCTCTTTAACAGAGATCTAATACTCTCTTCTGAGTTCTATGGTCACCGGGTCCACATTTCATGCATAAACATACAGGGAAAGAAAAATACTTATACTAAAAAGACTCTATAAGTAAAGGTAAAAGGGTTTTAGAATAGAAAAGTTGAAATATTTTTCCCTTTTTAATTTCTTGTGGATATCTGGTTGTTTTTCCTATAATGAAAATTGAAAGTATTTTTTAAGTGTGTTTCATAAAAATACAGGACTACAGTCAAGAAAGGGCTGTCTAATATTCCTGTTTTTTTTTTAATAGAGGGATTATAACTTTTAATTTGTTCATATATGTATGGAATATTATATAGCACATTATAATGATTGTCAAATATGAAAATGTTAACCAAAATATACATGTGAAATAGTCTCAGTATTATAATAAAATAAATGAAAATGTAGTACTTATAGAAATATACATAATGTTACAGGGCCATATTAGCCTGTTTATGAGAAGAAAGCAGTAGAAGTACAATGCAAGCAACTCAATGACTTTCCAATGGCAGGTTCATAGGCACAATGGAGAATTTCCATTACAATTTCTTTCTCCATATTTTTTCTCACCATTAGCATATAATTCTTTTAAATCGGAAAAATAATTATCATGGCTATAAGTACAGCAATATAGACAAACTGATAGATGAAATAATCAGGATGGCAAGTGTTAGTGATCTGTATGCTAATTCCTGCCCTTTCTCTTGTTTTCTCAAATACTGCATAAAATATATAATGGGCATTACAAGGTTCCATATTCTAGCATTAGTTTACCATGAGCAAAAATCTTCAAGGTTAAGAATCAACTTGCTTCTTGAAAGCTTCAATTGGTAAATAACTCTTTAACTGGATAAGTTCAGCCTCTCTCAGGCTATTCCATTTTCATGTGATCTATCATTGTTTTCCTGATCCACCTCATAAAGATCAATCACCCACTACATTTAACATTGCAAGAGAAATGTTGTTAGTGAAAATATGTCCTATAAATTGCAATGTTTGGTTTCTACATACCTAATGAAAAATCCAAAATTTTGAGAGCAACAGAATTTGAGATATGAAAGGACCAACTGGGAAACAGGGTTCAGAGATGAGGGGTCATTGCAAGTGTCACACAGGAAAGCAAACCCTGCTAAGAGATAGGAATGAAAACCTGGTGAAGATTGACATGGTCTACTTATCTCACATACTGATGAGTCTATTAACAAGCAGTTTATTCCCATTAAACTGATTAATAGAATCCTCAGTGCAAAAATAAGTGCAATTCCATTGAAACCCAAGTCAGGGTACATGCCATTTACTCCAAAAAGATGGGCTTTAGAGATAAGCTACCTTCACTGGATTAAGATCCTAAGGTTCTGGCCTGGTCTCTCTCATATAGATAACACAAAAATTATCTAGGCTATTAGGAGCATCTGGACCTATTTGTGAGAGCTAAGGAGAGCCTCTGGCTATAAGGGCTATTCAAAATACTAGCTGCCTATCGTCTTGTTGTTTAAGAGCTTGTGATGGTTTAGACAGATAATGCAAATTATTAGACAGTTAATCATTTTT
This sequence comes from Phyllotis vaccarum, assembly GCA_033318265.1. Classification (NCBI taxonomy): domain Eukaryota; kingdom Metazoa; phylum Chordata; class Mammalia; order Rodentia; family Cricetidae; genus Phyllotis; species Phyllotis vaccarum. The sequence goes on along the minus strand of JARWLC010000009.1, from coordinate 124,248,525 downwards.
AACTTCCTTCTTTTTGGATAGCAGAATATGGTTTTCATCTTTCCCATTGGAAAGTCAATCCTGTATGCTTAACACTCTTTGTTTCTCTGGAGATCTGTGGTCAAAGGACCTTAATGTTATGCTCCCAACATGATGCAACATATTAAGTCAGATATACAGAGTTACAACCTTAGTAATTGTTTAAAAACAGAAAAAAAGTTCTTTGAAACTTGGGAATCTTTTAATCCTATTATATAATGAGTGACAGTATGAAGAATTTGACATTGAATCAGAAATTTATATTAAATTAATTTGTTGGTAAAAAGACAAAATAATAAAAGAGAAATAGTTTTTAAACAAAATAATAAGAATAATAGTAAGACATGACATGATTTGTAAAAGAGCACTGAGTTAGTTCTCTTTATTAGACCAAAACAATATAGATAATGAAAATCTTTAATATTGAAGGATATAGAAATTTTTTCATGTTAGTAATTCTATATTAAATATATGGTACTTATAAACCAGATATATTTTTGGTGTTTAAGTACATAACTAATGTAAAATTAACAAAAACTTACTAGTAACAATGATCAAAACTGCCATCAATGAAAATAATTAAACATTTCCCTTTGGCTACATGTTGAAGACCTGTGAGTGTATGAGACCAAAACATCTGAGAAGGCATCAGGTGTGATTATGTTGTTCCATTGTAAATAATTTTTCTGCCAACTGGTTTAACAAAAACACTGATTTGCTAAAGACATACAGGAAGTATGGGCAGGGCTACCAGCCTAATAAAACCCTGGGAACAGGAAGAACAGAGTGAAATGCTGCAGAGTAGTCTGACAAGCCAAAAGATGAAGAGGAAAAGCTACTGAGCTGCATGGATGAACAGGATAAGAATCATGGGTTAGTTTAAGGATAAAGAGTTAGTAAGTTATATGCCTGGGCAGCAGGTCAGTCAGCGTACAATTAATGTAAGTGTGTGTTTCAGTTGGACTATGGGACTGTTGGTCTGCAGGTTCAGGCCACAAGGATAGACTGGAAAGTCTGGGCCACACGGCTAAGCTGAAAAGTTCAAGCCAGACACCTAATACAACAATCAGAGTATTCTAAGGAGAACAAGTGTCTGTGTAGGGCCACTCATCAGTGAATGCATTGAGATTTGTTTTAAGCATTAAGTACCTAAAGAGAACATGAACAGAAAGCTAAATGCTGTGCTAGTTAGCTTCGACATGCTTTAAAGACTGTGAAACAGTTTATAAGAGACATAAGGAATAAACAATGATGATGATACAGACTAAGTTTGAGGCTGGGTATGGTAACACATGTTTTTAATCCAATAAAGAACCACAGGGAAGATCTCTGTTAAAGCATACCCTGGTCTATATAGTGAGATTAGATTATCCTAAGTTGCCGCGGACCAGCCCTCCTGGGGCACCAAGACCGAGGGAGAACACGGGTTGAAGGAGAGGAGAATGGGATTCGGCGAGTAAATGACAGACAGACACACTCAGAGGGTTGAGTTAATGCTGCTGCAACTTTACTGACTTCTTTAGGTGCTTATATACAGAAAGCAAAAGGGAACTTGGCAAGGCATTTAACCACGACATTTATGAGAACAGAACAATATGGGACATGTGCCATACATTGAATCTATTATGAGTACTCCTTGTGGGCAGCTGTAAACAAGCATTTGCTGGCTTGTGGTTAGGGGTAGGTGAGGCATGGTTAATGATTTTTAAGAGAATGATTACAACTATTTATTAATCTTTCATGGGCATGGGCTGTGTCTTTTTGAGAAGTTTTTTTGTATGTCCATTTTTCTTCTCATAGCCGAATAAACAGCGAGGGCATGACCCCAAAAGGCTTTTGAAAAAAGGGGGCCAACTAGTTTGTTCATTTTTGAGTTAAGCAGACACCAGGGTTTTTGCATACACTTTGATCTTTTAGAAAAAGAGGGAAGTGAGTAATAATTTTTTTTTGTCTTTTGTATACTATTCACCTGTTGCCATGTTCATCATAAACTCTGTTACATTGAGTTGCTCTTAAGAATAGTCTCATTAATTTTTTGTCCTAGGTGCTGTCTACTGTTTGCCATTAATCTTATATTGTACATATCTCCCTGGGAGAGCCCTGGAGAGAATTCTTGCTAATGCTTGTTTCTCTGAGTTACTGTGTTGTTTATGAGAATTTCTTACCAGTTGTTCTATTTCTACTAAGTCATTGGTTTCTTAGGAACCTTTTTAATTGTCTGAAATAAAGGAGGAGGTTCTTCCTCCTGTTTCTCATCATTGACTGTGCTAGTTTTATTCCTGGCATTATAAATGGGTACATTTAGTCTCTGGTATAATACAATTAGCAGGAGCAATGCAAACAAGAAAAAGATTAAGGGAAAATAGACTAGGTGCATTGTGGGCGAGAATGGGGTGATGAGGTCATTACACAGGCGCTGTATCAAGGAACCGGGGAACCGTTTGCTCCAAGAAGCTCTGGCTCACCAACATCCCACCATGAGGGCCACCTGATAGGCATTGCAGCTTACACCGGAGGCACGATGGATGCAACACTAAGTTACCCAGCAAGTATATTATCTTCTGAAAAATAATTTTACAGATTAAGTTTGTACTATGGGCAGACAAATATATTTCTCAGAAATCTCAGTGTAAATTTCTTTCCTACAATAAAAAATACTATTGAAAGTTATTAATTGCACTGCCCCAGGCCTTTTCTGTGGTCATTTTGGTCAATGCAAAGGCTTGTTTCTTGTTACTTTCCTAGAACCTGTGAGAGGGACTAAACTTGTTGTTTGCCATGTCAGGCTGGAGTGTAGTTCTGATGGCTTGTTTATAAATGATCCCAACAGGTTCTGGTTTTTGAATATATTGGCTCCCTACTGGCTGTTTGGTGTGGTTTAGAAATTTTAACATTTTTGAAATAAGTACATCACAGAGCATGGAATGCAGGTTGGAATTACAAGACTCATACTAATTCTATTTTCCTCTCCAGTCTTACTGTTAGATATTTATGCTCTGATTTCACCTCTATTAGAAGATTTGATCTTTTAGCATTATATACCTGCCACCACACAACACTGAATAAAGTGTAATTTAGTGATAGAGTTTATAAATGTTTCAGAAGATGTAACTGCTAACAAGTTTGTTTAGATTTATTATATATGTATATATTTAATTATTATACTATGATATATATTATTCTATTGTTCCAATACATATGGATATTTTGCATATGAAACTAAGATCTCTCCTCTATCCTCTCTCTTTCTCTCTCTTATCACTTTAAAATGACAGATGAGTAGTGTTACTGTGCAATCCTAAAAGAGAAAATAAAGGCGGTCCACTGACTTTATATCATTGACTTTATATGGTTGTAATTGATGCACACCACATAGAAGCACAAAACTACACATGCATACATATACTCTAATAATTCATACCACAATAATTTGACATTTATTTTAAAAACATATATGATATATATGCATAGCAAAATAATGTTTTGTATCCCAATGTGGCTGAATTTGCTACAATGTAGGAATGAACAAATAACTGTGCTCAAACTTCAATTCATTCAATACTATGAAGACAGAATGATCACCCTGAAAGCTGCAATGATCCAGCATTACAGTATGTCCATCTAAATCTTATTCCAGTGTTTGACAATTTTAAAGTATACTAAAAAGGTTTTCCTGTTATCCTGCATTCTCAATACATGATTCAATATTGATTCCCAATAGGGCAAAACCAGGAAAACTATAATACTGTAGTTATGTGTTTGACAAAATTGTTGGAAGATGTCTGGCAGCAAGTTCTCAATAAGACCTACCTGTTTAGTTATTATTAAAGACAACATTTGCATCAATAAATTTATCTGGCCAGGAAGTTGCTTTGTAGAATATGCTGGCTTTGAAGTTATACAATTCAATTTGCACGTGTCTTGTAATCCTGAGCCAAAAAAAAAAAAAATATCAAGGATTACATATAAATTAGCAAAGATTTCTTTGTATCCATTTATTTTAAATTAAAAAAATATTTTCAATCATGCAAGTTATGACCAATTGGGCATATATGTAAAATTGTCAATGGTTTTGGAAGCACTGAGTTATAGATTTTCTGACTGGGACACAGAAAGTCTTTTTTTTTTAGTGTAAAGACCAGGGATAAGAATCCCCAATTTGGCAAAAAAGTTCTAGAATTTAGCATCTTATTTTAAAGTATAATTTTCTTTCACACACATATATGAAGTATAATGTATACATGATTCTCTTTTGTTGCTATTGTATTTTATTTAATACATGGTTTCTCTGGGCAACCCAAGATGTTCCAGTATTAGCTCTACAGACCAGGTTGGTATTGAACTCATAGATATCCCTCTGCTTTAGCCTCTGGAGTTCTTGGATTTAGGAAAGGTAACACCAATTGTTGCATGAATAAATGGGACTTGGGGATATATCTTTGAGGAAGTCAAAGATATTAGAGAGAATAACCACAGTCAGATCTTACCCAGCTGCCTTCCAGCTTCCTCAGCCTTGCTTCCCTTGGCTTGGCTTCCCCTCCTGTCTTTCTAGCCTCATCTTAAATACCCTTTTGGTAAATTAAGGCATGGCCCCACCACTGCCTGCTTGGGAGCCTGGAATTCTTTCTGTAATCTAAAATGACCTCAACTCAGACTTAGTTGGGATTAAGGGCATAGGTCACCACTCCCAGGATACTCCCTGTGCAGAGATTAAAGTTGTGAATCACCACTCTCTGATTCTCCTAGACTGACTGTGGTTAGAGCTCTGGAACTTCTGGAGCTTTTATTAATTCCCCACATAGACTGTGGGTAGATTCCCTCTGATATCTCTGAAACTTCTAAAGTTTTTTATTGAATCCCTGCAACCACTGCTTGTCTGGGAACATTGTTCTTATCTTGTAAGTGAATAGCTATCCTAGTTACATTTTCTGGTCCTATGATGGATTTCCTATCACTTAGGTAAGCAAGGTTAAGTTTGGATCAGTTATCTCTCCTTTGGGAGAAATCCCAGTGCCAGAAACTTGATGAACTTGGCCAATCCTTATCAAGAACCAGAGAGCAATGAATTATAGAGCTCAGTTACCATTCTTCATTTTTGTACAGTCCTGGACATGTCTTCCTACTTTATTTGAATTAATTTAGATAATTTTATTACAGCATGGAAGAGTGATGTCTCCCAGGTTGTTCTAGAACTCATCTAATAGAGAATAACCACCTAATAACCATGAAATAATAAATTTAGTTGAGTGCAGGGTGTGAAGGAATCTATACTTTGATACTCTACATATGAAAACATTCCTTTGTATTGTGAATCTTTGTTTCCACTTCTAGAATTGTCAATAGTGTCAGCTACAAAAGATACTAAACATTCTGTGTACTGCTCATTATATATGTATAATGAAAAATAGTTATGCTGACCTAGTTTCTTTGTTAGTTAAAGTGGATATTTATAACAGTCCTAGCAGAATAGAATTAGTAGATCTTAAAATTCCATCAAAAGATACAGGGTATACTATCTAAGAATAAAAAACATTTTGTGTATTTAATATGGTTGTCATTCCTGAAAAAGAATATAACTTGTGTAGCCACAATTTTCCTCAAATCTCTCCTTTTTATGCACTGAGTACTAGCTGATATGTGACAGTCATTTTATTTATGTCTCTTTGGTTTATGCTTGCCTCTGAATATTGATGGTCTCACCTCCTCCTTCTTTTCCCATACATAATTTTTTTTTCCTCTCCTCCATAGTCTATTTTTAGAATTTTGTAGAAGAGTCTTATTCTCTAGTCTAGGGTGTCCTCAAAACTGTAGTAATATTTTGTATCTTATCTCTTGACTTATATGCTTACATTTGTGAGCCAATATACTCAGAATGCTTTTCCCTTTTTTGTGCTTTTATCTTTACTTACTTTTACAATTAAAATTTTAGTAATTGTATATGCTTTTGTATAAACTCTTTAGAGGCAGAGACAGTTCATTTTGAGTTTAACTCAATCCTGGTCTATGTTGATGATTCCAGGTCATCTAGGATTACATATATAGATCCAGTCTCAACCATAGCAGAAAACTTAAAAAATAAAATTACAGTAAAGTAGAGAGAGCTAACATTAAATTTCCTGATATTTTGAGAGATCAATAACACATAAAGGTAATGCCTTATGAATGTCTATCATGAAAAATTCATTAGTAATATTTCATATAATACATTAATATGTATTGAGGAGTATATGAACAGTCACGATGTAAACTGAACCTTTAAGAAACTTCTTGAAGATAGGAACTGTCCCACCTTGGGATCATGATCCATTCTCTGAGAACACAGGAACAAAACAGGAAGGAGCTCAATGTCCTGATATGTTAATGTGGTCTGACCATTCCCCATTCAGATTCCTGGTACTCCAGAGACATGCCTCCAAGCTTTGCCAGCTATCACCTGAATCCCAACATCTCCTCCTTTTGTCTAACTAAGAATGTTCTAAACTAAGTATAAGACTATATACAATAGGAATCACTATAAGGTAATGTCTGGGGGAGAAAAAAGGGAAAACATAAGCAAGGTCACACTACAACTAAAGACTAACAAATATAAGGTACATACTACATGTCTAAAGTATTGCTAAGTGGTGAAGTACAGAAATTACTTTAAAGCTGTTTATCTTGAATAATAAAAATTCAACTCTGAAAGTTTTTGGTAAGAGATAAAATGATAGTAACATTAACTGTCTAGTCTTCAACTCTATCAGATATGAGAAGCAAAATATATTACCTGAAGGTTGGAAGCACAGTAGAGTAGATTCCAAAATTTAGGAGAAGTCAGTGTCAGTCAGCTACCTGGACACTCACCCATGGCTTTTCTGTGAAGTTGGAGCATCCACCATTTTGGCTACACACCTATGATATCTGATAGATCTTTTCAGAAGTAGGGCATTTTTGGAGAAACCATCTTATCCTGTTCAGGCAAATTTTGGAAGTCTCTATCCTTCACTCTACTCATATGGATTGGAAAGCACGCATACTGACAATAGTCAAGGTAAGGGTAGTTCTTAGCACAACAGACCATTGTCTGCCAAGGAAAACAACCTTCTAGTGGAGTGTCCTTGATGCTCAATACCATCTCAGGAAAGGAACAGTGATGCCAGGAGTTGTCATGTCTCTCATGGCCAAATTCTGAATAACAAAACATTAAATGCCATATTCTCTAGGTCTATGAAGTAGATGAAGTAGTATATCTGACATATACTACCATATATCTGGGAAACCTAAACATCATGACTATTACATGTCAAACCTATTCAGTTGTGACATCCAGTACTTATTATCCTAAGGACTGAAGCTTTACACTGTAAAGTTAGACAATCTATAAATGGGGGTAAAGTCTCTGAATGATGACTTCCAGCATGACTATTATATAAACATTAGCAGAGGTACATGTACTGTGCAAAATGTAACAGAATCCTAATCATGTATTATATACAAATATCTAAACAGAGGTATTCAAAATATCATATATATAATATATTATGACTAATGTAATTATATATTATGAATAGTATAATTAAACAGAGATAGAAATTGCATAATGGAAATGACAATAAAATGTTTAATGTGTATCAATGTGCAAAATATTTTAAGTAGAGGTAGAAGCATGCGCAAAATATGGCAATTAAAGATTCAATTTTTATCAATCTATAAATTACCTTAGACATATAAAACAATTTCAGATTTGTTTGTATCAATATACAAATTATCTGAATCAAATATATAAAATGATTTCACATTTGAATACAAGCATTTACACCAGTGCAAATTGTCTTTGGCTCATATTTGGCTAATAATTGTTAACATTTAGATACAACAGTCTACCTATACTATTGTATCTATTCCCCTTTATTTTCTTTAAAAGGGATCCTTGAGTCTATATTATTGTTCTACCCTCAACCCAATTTTAACCTATAACTACCCTATTAGAGTGATAATTAGCCATCAACCTCAGAGGACAAAACTTATCAGGAGAGGGACATAGTTTTTCATAAGTTTGCTTCCTGCTGAGCTGTGGGTGGTGGCATCTTTGTGGGATCCTGTAAAAACTAAGACAGTGTTTAGGTCTTAAAGGACTGATTATAAACATCTATAACCATTCTCATAGTACTGGGTAAGCCCATGTGGGAGTCTTGTTAAAAATGTGATATGAAAGATAATCATAGAGTGCTATTTTGCAACTGTCCTGAATAGTCTATATTTCAAAAGCAATCATTGAGTGGTGAATACCAAGTTCTCTCTCTCTCTCTCTCTCTCTCTCTCTCTCTCTCTCTCTCTCTCTCTCTCTCTCTCTCTCTCTCTCTCTCTTCCTTCTCTTCCTCCTTCTTCTCACCAGATGAATAATTGAAGTTAGGGCCCTATATTCATTCTGTATGCTTTGGAGATTGCTGGTAGGAGAAACTGTTTTTTATGTTGGAAAATTTAAACATTAATAATATCAAATGAAGATTTTGTGTTGTTTATGTTTTCAGGAGAGAATTGTATGCAGAGAAGATTTTAAAGTTAGGAAGGAGGAAATACACAGAGAAGTAGGGTTAAAAATAAAATTACAATAATCTTGGTCTCTATATATTCTGGCTATCATCTGTTCCAAACCAGGTGGCTTTTCTGATATGAGACAGAATCTCTGAAGTTTTCTTTACCAACGTGCTTTGGTTTAGAAAGGAAGAAAGCCATTTACTCCAACTCTACGGTTAGCTTTATTGTAATCAAACTAGCACCATATTTTTTTTTAGAGAGATATAGATGTAGAGCACTGAGAATTGAGAAATTACCCAATAATGCATATTGGTATCAGCTGTCCTTATATTTCTTTGTTTATAATCCTCTCATAAGTGATCTCCCTTCAGCTTTAGGTGTGTAAAGTTTCAGCATCAATTTAATGTCTTAAAGATGTTTGTATCTATTGTTCTATAAAAACAAAAATGAGACCCTGCCCCAGCTTTGTTAAATGAGTTTTCTTTACCATGTATCCAATTGTCATATCAGTGGATGAGCCATTACTTCTCCTCCTCAGGAAGGGTCTTCTCTTTGAATCAGATCTTTATTAATTCCATTGGTACCCATATATTTTCTTCTCCTGTGGAAAAGAAAGGAAAATCCCTACCCATTGAAGCACATATCCCAGATTCCATTATTAAGGCAGCACATCCTTGAAGTAGACAGTTTGGTTAATCTCCGAAGTTTTTTCTATTACCCAATGTCTCTCTGCAGCTATTGTTCCTTTCTTATCAGCAAAAAGAAAATGGAAGTTCTGTAAAGCATTGCACAATCTGATATGTGTTTTTATTTTCCTTTCTGTTTATAAAGCATCTCTTTTAAGGTGTAATAAGATCTCTCCATAATTGCTTGTTCTGTTGTGCGCTATCCCTGTAATGTACTTTATATTATAATATCATAAAATCTGTTTCATTTTCTGTGAAACATATGCTGAAGCATTGTAAGTCTTAATTTGATCAGGAATTCCCATTATGGTCATGACTTCCATGTGAGTAAATACAGCATCAGCTTTTTAAGAACTCAGGGCATTCACCCATTGCATTCCTAAATAAGTGTTGATTGTATGGTTTACATATTTTATCTTTCTAAATTCTGGAAAGTGAAACACATCTATATGCTATATCTCATTTATCTGTGTACCTTTAGGATTACTTCCAGTGGGTAAAGATAGTTGGTCATAGAAGGAACAAGTAGAACAATTGCTTAGAATGTCCTGGGCCTTAGGCCAAGTGATTGGAAAGTTCTTTTTCACCCCTTTGCTATTAATATGATGTCTCATGAAATTCTGAGGCCTCTATCATGTTTCATATTAATAACCAGTCAATTTCATTATTACCCTGTGTCAGAGAATTAGGATGACTCATATGAAATCTGATATGTGTTATATATGTAGGATGAATTCTATTTCTAGTGATATCCTTTATTTGTATAACTAATGATGTTAATTCTGTACTGTCAGGAATGAAACCACCAGATTCAATATATGAAACAACTCCTTCTGTATATTGAGAATCAATTAAGAGGTTCAGTAAAATCCATTAATACCATAATAATCATGTATAGTTCTGACCTCTGAACAGAATTGTAAGAGTTTTTAAACACTTTACTCAAATTTCCTGATTTGTAACCAGCTTTTTCTGATTTGTTTGCATCAGTATAAAATGTAGGAGCTCCAGAAATATGGTTAGCCCATGACACATAAGGGAAGATCCAATTAGTTTCCTTTATAAATTGATTCTTTTGCTTAGGGATATTTTTTATTCATCTCTCCCCCAAAATTACTACAGGCTTTTATTTGCCAAGGTTCACTGTCTTCTCATAATCAATTTCTTCATTAGTGAAAGGTACAACAATTTCTGCTGTGTCCTTTCCAGTCAACTGACAAAGTCTTAATTTCCTTTAATAATCAAATCGGAAAGCTTTTTGATATATGTTTTTAACTTTTTATTTAGTCTTTGTGGCAGAAATATCCATTCTAATATAATAATTTCCCTTTGCATTATAAGCCCTGTAGGAGAATTCTTAGAGGGCAAAATAACCAATATGCAATTGAGGGGTGAATCCACATGATTCATGTGTGCTTCTTGTAATTTCTTTTCCTCCAAATCTAATTCTCTCTCTGCTTCATCAGAAAATTCTCTGGGACTATTTAAGTCCCTATTACCTTCTAAGGTTTTAAATACATTCACTGCTTCATGCTTTTTTTTAATCCAATAATGGTGATATATGAATGTTACCTCCTAGAAGCTTTTGAAAATTGTTTAGAGTCCACAGTCTATCTCTTCTAAGTTGTACCCTTTGGAGTCTAATTTTCTGTAGGCCTATTTTACATCCTAAATCTTTGATAGGATATTCTCTTTGTATTTTTCGAGGGCAATTTGTAGCCCCCAACATTTTCTTCATTTCTTCAAACATTTTAGAAATTTAGTATCTTAAAGAATATGCAATGTTTTTAAAATCAAAATCTTCCATGAAGTTCCCACATCTCATATATTAAAAAGTTTAGAATCTCTCAACTGTGGGCTCTTATAAAATTTAAAAAAATATTTTCTTACATCAAGAAGAAAAAAATAAGGGATAATCTGAACAAAGCAAAATCAAACTCTTAAGTGTAAACACCCAAAATCTAATGTCTGGGAACTACTCACTGTCCTTGCTGGTATCCCTAAGGGTCTGGGCCTCTTCTCCAGCACTGCCCTTTGCAGCACACACAACTTGTTTTCTAGGCTCTGGCCAGCTCCAAAAATTTGCCTCACTGGTCTGAGTTATTTCACTCAATAAAATTATTTATAGTTTCATCTATTTACCTTATAAATAGATAATTTCTTTTCTCTATAGAACTGAATTTTATTTTAAATGTATACAATACATATTATATTTGCATTTATTAGTTGAAAACATTTATAGTATTTCTGTATCCTAGTTATAGTGAGTAAAACCGTAATGAACATGGGTGAGCATACATCTGTGAAGTATGATAATGAATAATTAGGGCATATACTAAGAAGTGTTGTACCTGGGTCACAGGTCACAAGGTAGATTTATCACTAGACTTTATTTTCACACTGATTTCTGTAGTGTCAATATGAGTTTCCTGATTCACTGAATAAAAACGTGGGCTCATATTCCTCCAGATACTTAAAATATTTTTTCTAAATTTTGATAATTTTCCATACTGTCTGGGATAATAATTCTGAATTGCTTTGGTTTACATTTTTTAACTTTCTACTGACAATCAACATTTTTCAGATAATTCTTACTCCCTGTTTTCTTCTCCTGAGAACAATCCTCTTTGTTTAGGCCTCAGTCTCATTTTTGAAATGATGAGTTGTTCTTCGGTGTGTAAAATTTTTTTCTGTTGATTTCTTGTGTTTCTGTATGCTTTATATATTCTGGATATTAGTAATCTAACATATGTATTGAAGTCTAAATTCTAATACATCTTAATAATAAAAAGTGGGAGCCAGATATTGGGGTAAATGTTAAAAGTTCAGAGAGATAAAAGAGCAAGCCACAGCTAACTCTTATCTCTATGACTTTTCAGACTGAAATGGGGGCATGTTTCTGTCTCTGTCTGCTTTACATTCTTCTTTATGCCCAGTATTATCACTTTCTGTTTCCACAGAAAGTGGTTAAATTAAAGCTGTGTTTCTTCCACATACTGGGATCAAAGACATAAGAACCCACGTGCTCTGATTAAATATCTGATCATTCAATACCTGACTCTGTTTTTCTTTTACACTGGATCAAAGTGATATTGGACTTCTGATCTTCCTACTTTCTCCTCCCAAGGGCTGGAATTGAAGGTATAAGTCACCAGTGCTTGGCCTCTATAGTTAATTAATTGCTAGTTCTGCCCTGCCCTTTGGTCTTTAGGTGACCCTTATTTCTTAGGGAACAAGCAAAATATTACTACAACATTTATTTGGCAATGATCCTTTCCTAGTCTGAGACCCTATGCTTCAGTTGGCTGATTTTTCCTTCATCTGTGCAGAAGCTTTTTAGTTTTATCAATTCTGACATGTCAATTATTGGACTTAATTTTTGGTTATTGAGTTTTATTTAGAAAATTATTTCCTCCAATTATATAATGCAAATTATTACCTCTGTTTTCTTCTAGATGTTTCAGGTTGCACATTTAAATTTCTGATCCATCTGGCATTAATTTTTATATAATATGATTGATTAATATCCAATATCCTTCTTCTACATGTGGGCATTTACTTTTTTCCAGTATCATTTTTTTTTGAAGAAGCATGTAGTTAGACAGGTCATAGACCCTAAAGAAAAGTGTACTAGTATTATCCTACTAAATGAACATAGTGTTATTAAGTTCATTTTTATACAAGTAGATTAGTGTATCAGTCAACCCTCATCAGAGAAGTTTCGTTTATCACTCATAGTGCTTAACTTAGATGCTTGGCCTGGTCAAGGAGCAGAGAATAAGACATTACTCAGTGTTACCCTTCAAATGAGACACCTATTGCATACTCAACCTTCCATGTTTCAGGGCTCATAATGAAACACAGAGTGGTACAATTTAAAGATCCATGGACACTTAATGACTAAGGCTATAGGATAGAAGAGGGAGAGTCTGTTTTCTTTTTTAATCAGTTCATTTATTTTACATTCATGCTGCAATTACTCAGCCCTTCTCCCATCCCATACCTCTCCTCAACCCCATCTGTTTCTACATACAAATCTATTTCCTCTTCTCCATTTCTGTTTAGGAAAAGGCAGGTTACACATGGGGTATAGATCTAAACATAATTCTCAATAGAAAAATCTCAAATAGTTGAGAATCACTTAAGAAGATGCTCAACATGGTTATCTATATGGAAAATGCAAATAAAAAGACTCTGAGATTTAATCTTGTACATGTCAGAATGACTGGGTTCAAAAACTGGAGCAAAAGCTCACAGTAAAAAGATATAGAGCAAGGGAATTACTCCTTCATTTTTGGTAGAAGTGAAAATTTGTATAGTCATTTTGGAATTCAGTATTGTGCTTTGTCTAAAAACTGTCAATCTACCAAAAGGTACAATTATACCAGTCTTGTACATATACGTAAAGAATACCCAATCATACCACAAGAACATTTTTTTCAACACATAGCAGCTTTATATGTGATATAGAACCTTCTTTCTTGAATAATAAGTGCTCTGTTGTATTGGTCATTATTCAATGAATGTCCCATAGTCATTTTTATACTGTGTGAATCTCTCTCTCTCACTGTGTGTGTATGTGTATGTGTCTCTGTGTGCATGTGTGTGCTGTGTCTTTGTGTGTGTGTGTGTGTATTGACATATGTAAATCCCAGAGAAAAATTTTATGGAGTTAGTATTCTACATCCACTTTTATATATTTTCCAGGAATCACACTCAAATTGCCAAGGATGAACATCAGCAACCTTATTTTCTGGGCCATTTCATTAGCCTTAATTTTCTTGTTTGACAGTCTAATTCATGTACATAATGCATTTTAGTCATTTGCATCTCCATTACTCTCTTTAATCTTCATACCTTCTGTAGGGGTAGTGTTGTTTCATGGAAAATAACTGTCCCACCCACTGGTTTAATAAAAAGCTGATTGGCCAAAGGCAGGCAGGAAGTGTGGGTGGGGCTACCAGACTAAGAAAATCTCTGAGAACAGAACGCCAAGCAGAACACCAGAGAGAATTCCAGAGAGAGGCCCAGAAGAAGCAGAGGAGAACTATGCTGCCCTAAGAAAAGGTACCAAATCACATGGCTGAACAAGATGAGTCATGGGTTAGATTAAAGATAGAGAGCTAGTAAGTGATATGCCTGGGCCTGAGGCCGATCAGCCTAAAACTATAGTAAGCCTTTGTGTGTCTCTGTGGGACTATGGGACTGCGGGTCTGAGGGTCTGCGGACCTAAACTTTGAGGTTAGGCCTGAAAGTCTGGGCCAGAAACCTCATACTACAACCTTTCCCAATGAAGCCATTATTTCAACAAATTTCTCTTCTACCTTTATGAAATATAAATTCATGAAGTTGTGAATGTTTAACTTGTTATAATATAGTTGACATTTAAACTTAAAAAATTTTTAATATAAGGTATGTACATAATATGATATAATAGAATAGAAAATAGAATATATAGAATAATATGTGCTTGAGTTTAGAAATAATTTCCAGGGGCCGAGCTGAGGTACAAATTTGTTTATCCTATATTACCAGCTATTGATTTCCTATAGCTCTTTATGTGTAAATTAGACCTTGTGAAATTACCCTGTAGATGGAGTTTTACTTTCAAGGTGCCAGTCCAAAATTAATATTTATTAGAATATAAATTAACACTCACGATATTAGTAACAGCTTATAGTGGCACCTGAACAAGGACTGGTGTATCCAAGCGATGGACTAGCGATGGACATGCAATGGAAGGACGATGGATTCCGATTCTGTCTGTCCAGCAGCCAGGAACCAGGATGAGAGCTCCTCATGTCCCAGCAGCAACTTATCAATGGTGTTGGCCACGCCCCCTCCAGGGTCCCGGAAGCTTCTTCTGACCTTATTGGCTGACACCTTAATCCCCGCCACATCTCCCCTTTTGTCTAACTAAGAAAGTTTTAAACTAAGACTATGTACAATAGGAATTATTATGAGTTAGTAACCGTAAATACCTATTCTTCAACCCCTTCAAGACCTGAGAAGGAAGATATATCACTTGAAAGTCAGAAGTACATGGAAGTAGTGGCTTCCAAAATTTGGGAGAGGACAGCAACACAGCTACCTGGACAATCACCATTGGAGCATCTATCATATTGGCTACAGGCTATATGGTATCTGACAGATATTCTCACAAGCAGGGCAATTTTAGAGGGACTGTCTTATCCTGTCCAGGGAGGTTTTGTCAGTCTCCATCCATAAACTTGTTCATCCAGCTTGGACACCATGTGTGTACTGTCAGCAATCAAGGTAAGTACAGTTCCTTACTCAACTGGCCATTCCCTGCCAAAAGGACCAACTCCAATGGAGTATTCTCGATGCTCATATCATCTCGGGAAAGGAGCAGTGACACCAGGAGTCGTCGTGCCTCTCATGGCCGAATTTCAAATGTTAAATGCCATATTCTCTGTGTCTATGAAATGGTTGAAGATTTCTGTCTATCTAACCTGTATCTGAGATGACTGGGATATGGTACCTTAAGTAATGTTGACAGTAGTTTTTATCATCCTAAGGAATAAACCCTGTACTAAAAATTAGAATACCTATATAAGGGGTGTACAATCCCTGAACAATGACTTTTAGTATGACTATCAAACATTAGCGACGGGTATATTACTATGTAAAGTGGCCACAGCATTTTAGACATGTATATACATATATATCATCTAAACAGAGGTATATAAAACATCTTGTGCATCTATCATAACTAGTG
This sequence comes from Phyllotis vaccarum, assembly GCA_033318265.1. Classification (NCBI taxonomy): domain Eukaryota; kingdom Metazoa; phylum Chordata; class Mammalia; order Rodentia; family Cricetidae; genus Phyllotis; species Phyllotis vaccarum. The sequence goes on along the minus strand of JARWLC010000009.1, from coordinate 124,232,565 downwards.
CAATCATACATTATATCTAGTATAGTTAAATGAAGGTAGTAATTGCATAGTGTACATGACAATGATGTGCAAATATTTTAAACAGATAGAAGCATGTATAAAATATAGCAATTACAGATTCAATTTTACATAATAGTTACAGATTCAGATTTATATCAAAATACAAGTTGCTTTGGTTATATAAAGCAATTTCAGATTGAACTTTGTACCAATGTACACATTATCACAATTAAACATACAAAATTATTTTACATTTGTATCAATATACAAATACCTATGCCATTGCAAATTGTCTTTAACTTAGCCCATACATTCAGCTAAAATGGTGTATAAGTAGGCAGAACAATCTACCTTTATCTATCATATCTATCCCTCTTCTGTTCTTCAGAAGAGATCTTTGATGCTATATTATAGTTCTGTCATCCACCCAATTTTCACTTAAAACTATTATAACAGAATAAGAATTACCCACAACCCTCAGAACACAAATCTTATTGGGAAAGGGGGTATAGTCTTTTATAAGGTTGCTTCCTGCTGACTTAAGGGTGATGGCATCTCTTTGGGATCCTGGAAATCTAAAACAATGGTTAGATCTTAATGAACTGACTATATACATTTACAGCCATTCTCAGAATAGTGGTTAACTCCATCTGGAATTCTAATTAGAAGTGTGATCTGGAGGATAATCATAGAGAGCTATCTTGCAGACATTTTTGAATAGTCTATTTTTCTGAAAATAATCATTGATTGGTGCGCACCAGGTTCTTGATTTTTCTAATTTTGCCTCTGTCTGTCTATCTACCTGTCTCTGACTCTCTCTCTCATACTCTCCCTTTTATTCTTGTTTCACTAGTAGGAGTTGTTGCGGTGGGGGCCCCATCTTCGTTCCAGATTCTTTGTAGATAGCTGATAGGAGGAAATGTTATTTACAATGGAAAACTTAAGCATTGTTGATACTCAAAAGAGATATTCATTTCTTTTATGACTTTAGGAGATTGTATGCAGACAGGATGTTTGAAATGTACAGAAACAGAGAGAAATGAGGTTTAAGATAAAGTCACAAAATATTGGTCCCTAAACATTCTCTCCTCTGTCTCACACAAGGTGGCTTTTCTGTTATGAGACAAAATACTTCACATTTTCTTTACCAATATGTTTGGGTTTAAAGAGGGAGAAAGCCACTTGCTCCCAATCCGAATCCAGTCCTATTAATAGTCAAACCAGGACCACCTTTTTTTTTTTTGAGGAATAGATGCAAGATGCAAAGCAGTAAATATTGAGTGATTACCCAGTAGTGTATATGTGTATTAGTTGGTCTCGTAGTCCATCATGTACATTCCTTAATCATCAGTCTGTCTTCTATTGCAGGTGAGTAATTAGTCAATGTCTTAAAAATAGTCTAAAAATAGTTGTATCCATTTCCTGTAAAGACAAAATTGAGACCCTGTCCCAGGTTTGTTAAATGTGTTTTCCTTACCATGTATCCATTTGTCATATCAGGGGTGAGCAATTACTTCTCCTCCTCAGGAAGGGACTCCTTTTCAAAGTGGACTTTTATTAGTTTTGTTGGTACCCATATCTTTTATTTGCCTGTTGAAACAAAAGCGAAACCCCTACCCCACCAAAGCACATATCCCGGCTTCCACTCAGAAGTCAACACATCTTTCAAGTAGATGGGTTGATTTAACTCAGAGGTTTTCTCTATTACCCAATATTTGGGAAACATAAGCTGGAGCATTGTCAGTCTTAATCTGAGTGGGAATTCCCACTATGGCCACATTACCCCATATATCTTAACATATCTAGTGATAGAGCCAGAGTAAAGGGTTTCTTTAGGAAACTATATTGCTGAGATTTAAAGGGTGTACCTTTCCTATTATGTTTAAAAGTAATAAAATCTTGAAGCACGGTCTTGATCCTCTGATTTTTAATTTTTTCCTTCTTCCACCTGCATGAAGTTCTCTGAGTCCCGGGTACAGCCATCACATTCTGGATGCACTGATTAAGGTTGAGCACTTGTACTTCTCATTTTGATCAGCTATAGACAAGTGCAATATTCTCTGATGTAAAAAGAGTATTCATTGCTGTTGGATGGAATGTAAAGTTATCAATGTGGTAACTTGAATGGAATTGGCCCTCATAGTCTCATAGAGTGGCACTATTAGGAGGTGTGACTGTTTTGTAAGGGCTTATTAGAAGATGTGTGTTTAATTTTGGGGTGGGCTTTGAATTTTCCTTGCTCCGGATACTACCCAGTGTTGTAATGTGGTTTCTTGGCCCTGGGTAGCCAGAGGTTCAGACTCAAAGACCTGCAGCCCCAGACCCCTTAGCCGCCTGCAGCTGCTCAGGCCCCCAAAAATGACTCAGCTGCTTATATTAATTTCATGCTGTTTGGTCTATGGCTCAGGCACATTGATAGCTTTGTCTTCATCTTAAATCAACCCATTCTCATTAATCTTTTTGCCACATGGCCCGTGGATCACCTTTGTTCTTTACATGTTGCTCCTTTGGGCTTCCAGCTTGGTCTCCCTGACTCCACTCTGCTTCACCTACATATGCTGTGATTTCTCCTCCTACTTTTTCTATGGTGTTTGTCATGGGCCAAAACAGCTCCTTTATTTAAAGATTGATATTCACAGCATAAAGAAAGACATTCCCACATCAACCCAGTGTTTCAGCTGACTTCCAGTTGCCTGCAAGATATAAAACTCTCAGCTACTTCTATAGCGTGTAACCATACTTTTTACTATGATGACAATGGACTGAATGTCTGACATTGTAAGACAGCCACTCCAAGTAAGTGTTTTCTTTAAAGGGTTGCCATGGGCTTCCTGCTCCTGCCACCCTGCTAGAGGTCCCAAGGGTAGCCATCTGTGTCATAGTCAATCTGGTGCCCCTGCCTCTACTGCAAAAAATAAGTAAAGATGCAGATCCCAAATCTGTGGTGTCTGCATTTTTCAAATAAGGACAGTGTACAAAAGGGGATAAATGTAAATTCTCTCATGACCTCACTTTGGAGAAAAAGAAAATACTAAGTGTTTACATTGATGCAAAAGATAAAGAACTTGTGAAAAGTACTATGAACAATTGGGATGAGAAGCAGCTGGAGGAAGTATTAAACAAGAAGCACAGTGAGGCAGAAAAGACAAAACTCAAAATGAAAATAGTGTGCAGACACTTCCTTGAACTTATTGAAAATAACAAGTATGGCTGGTTTTGGATATGTCCTATAGGTGGCTTCAAATGTATATCCATGCACTTCCTTCTGGATTTGTGCTGTAGAAAGACAAAAAGAAAGAAGAGAAAGACGATGAAATTTCATTAGAAGATCTAATTGAAAGAAAGTGTTCTGCCTTAGGTCCAAATGTTAACAAAATCACTCTAGAATTTTTTCTCACATGGAATAAAAGGAAAAGACAAGATTGATAAACTTGAACAAGATATGGAGAGACAGAAAGCTGACTTCAAAGTAGGGAAAGCACGAGTGATCAGTGGCCATGAGGTGTTTGAATTTCAACCTGAGATAATCAATGATGTTGAAGAGGAAGCAGATGATACCTGTTGCATCCAGGGAGCCAGTGGTGATGAAGGTGATCATTCTGCGTGTTTAAATGACATAGATTTGAGCCTGTACATTCTTGGTGATGTTGAAGAGACAGGTATCACTGTCACCACTCTTGAAAGATTCAGCACATATGCTTCAGATAAATATGATAGCAAATTATGTGAAGCTTCTGGAGGTCAGGCTGAAAATGTTGATAGAAGTTATTTGGACAAGGACAATGCGGGAGGCACAAGAAAATAGGTCAATTGATGCTGTTCCTATTGATGAAAATTTATTCACTGGAGAAGATCTGGATGAACTAGAAGAAGAATTAAACATACTTGATCTAGAAGAATGACACAAAACAAATCAAGGAAGAAAATTATGTCAGCTCAATATGATCAACATAATTTGAAATGACTATGGTAATTGTTTTGCCACCCACAATCAACAGGATGTTTATTTTTCCATGATAATTATGGAGGGATACTGTTCTCCAAAAAAGGAATATTCTCCTAAGGTCTTTTCTTCTGACTTTGACTGCATCTCATATTAAGTTCACAGTAGTTGATAAGAAATTGAAAATAGTCATTATGGAAGATGATTGTTGCTGTAGGTGTCCACTTCAGGAGGAAGTGTAACTGCTTCTCCAGCTTTTGGTTTGCATTGGCACGTGTTACATCCAGGAACAACAAATTCTTATTCAAAATACTTTCTGTTTGATGCAATTTTTAATGAGTGATTTCTTTTCCTTTGTATTTATAAGTTTTAAGGACTACATGAAAGGTGAGCACTGTTCTTGATAAGGGAAACTTTGTGTGTAGGTTCAGCACATCTGGACAAGTAGGTAGACCCTGGGAATAGGGCTTGTTCAACTTAACAGGTGAACTGCCCTGTGTGAAAGCTGGCTGAGGTTCTCCCCTTTATTGCCAATGAAATTGTAAATAAAAACTATTGCATATCCAAATCACCCCAAAGAAGTGTTGCCATGGTTATGTGTCTTTCTCTCTAGCACTAGAAACCATAAGATACAAATTAGTACCAGGGACTAAGGTATTGGTGAGATAGGCCTGACCCTGGTTTTATTTAGAGTAATATAGACTTTGGGAATTTGGGTTAGGAAAACTCGTGTGATGCTTTCAGTATTGCTTAATGAGACTTACTAGTAGGTACATAGAAAATAGTGGTACTGGATATCATTTGATGAACTGTGAGGGTCAAGTGGTAATCTAGGAGAAAAATGTTAGTGTGTTTTTAGGGACTGGTTTTGCAATATTTTAAAGAAAGTAAATGATTTTGCCCTTATTACAAGAGTCTCCCTGAAGCTAAAGTAAAGAGATTTGGATGAATTCCATTGTCAGAGGAAATATCAAACATCCTACTATAGACTCTGTAGCGTGATTATCAGTGGTAATTCTAATTAAGATTTATAATGAAAGAAGCAAATTGAGCAGGGTAAAGTATAAAATGTAAATTTTGAGAAGAAAAAGAAAACCAGAAAGTGGAATGAAGCTAAATCCTTTGATGAAAGTGATAAACAGAGTAAAACAATGGAATATAGGTAATGGTGACTTTAAAGCAAGACCTCACCCAGCAAGTTTTCCTCTTGAGAAGTAAAACTAAAGAAAAGCTTAGAGACAGATGTGAAATGGCAAACCATTTAATGTTATTACTGAGAAAGCAGATGCTGGTGGATCTCTGAGTTTAAGGCCAGCCTGGTCTACAAGGGTAAGTTTTAAAACAACCAGGCATATACAGTTAATAAGACTGGAAAACAAAAAGCTGGTGACAATGTTATTGAATGAGGAGGTCATGTTTCATACCCAAAAAGCATATAACCTGGCAGCTTTGGGTATGTGGTTCTTGCTTTTAAAATTTGCATAGATAAAAAAGGGGTTATAAAGTTTGTCTGCACACCTAAGGAAAAATGCTGAAGTCAGGCATGTGTCAGGAGTGTCCCTAAATGGAAGCTAAGAAAGACCATTTTCTAAAGCTGTAAAGTTAAAGCTTGGATTGCCTTAGAGAACCCAAGACAGTAGAAATTTCAGAATCATAAGATACCTGCTGAGAATAGCTGATAGGAGGAAATAAAACCAGTCCAAGATTTTTAAAAAGTGTGTCGCAGTCAAGAAAGCTGAATGGAATTGGAGATTTGAAGAAGATTTTGACATTAGATATGAAGAAGCAGAGTTTGGAGTGTGCCAGATATTTTTTAGTGAGCCACCTGATGTAAATGTTTTTATTATAAGAGTTTCTTGGATCATGGTATCTTTTCATAGCAATAGAAACCCTAACTAAGATACTGGCAGATTAAAAAATCCAAATATTCACTTTTTGGTTTCATAAAGAAGAAATCTTAAGCCAAAGACTTGGAATGATAAGAAATTATTCCTTCAGTTAATTGACTCCAGTGTCATGTAGAATATTCTATTTTTCCTGTTCATTTAGACTTACTTGCTTTAGGCATCTTGCACCTTGTAAAATGTGTTTGTTCATTAATGATTCCAATATTGTCTGTAGGCTAGTGGTTGGTTGTAGTCTGTGCCTTAAAAGCCAGCCTCTGGAACTTGTCCTCAATCAGTCTAATAGAATATCACAGCTAATCATGAAAATTAGAAATAGTATTTATTTATTATAGTTAACATCACCATGAGTCTCATTTACAATATAAGTGACATAATGATACTGACAAAGATTTATTTTTAAGATCAAACAAACTATATTCAGTTTTTTGACCCTGATTTAGGATCCATCTATGTGCTACCCTATAATATCCAGAGTTATCAGGATTATATATTGAAGTTATAAGAAATTTTAGCAATAACTATATTCTTGACAATGTACTGATCTCTCTTCTAGGATATATACAAGCTTCCCTTTTCTTTTTACTTTGGAAGTATTGGTGCCACTCACACTGTAGCTAGCTAGCAAGTACTAGCATCAAAAAATTCTGTTAGGTCAGTTTAGACTGCTGGTGTAAAATTCTGGTTATTTTCAGTCTACTGAAATCCAAGGCATGTTTAACTAAAATCCTACTTTACCACTCTGTGAATATTTAATATTCATGTTCACATACATATGAAAAGTTGAAGTATTTGTACATATGAATATATATTTACAAAGAAAATCTATAAATGAATTAACAAAAAATTAAAGCATTACTTGATGACTGATGAGAATATTCAAAATTACACATATACCTATATTTATACATGTGTGGGGCCATTTAAAAGACAAGAAGTAATGTAAAGTAGCTCAAATAAAACCCCTCAGGGCTGGGCAATAGTGGTACCCACTTTGTGAGGTTGAAACCATTCTAGTCAACAGAGTGAGTTCCAGAACAGGATCCAAATCTACAAAGACACCCTGTCTTGAAAACAAAACAAATAAAAAAACAAATGACAACAGGAAAAGATGGTTCAGAAAGAAAGTGATTTGTTTTTTACACATTTTGTACACTGTTTGATTTCAATTACCCAGGAATCAAGTGGTGGAATCAGAAACCTGTAACTCAAGTTTATTTTCAAGTTACAATACATGATTATTATCATGCATTCTACTCACCAACATAAAGAAATAAATAAGTGAATGCATATTAAAAAATTAAATATTTATCAAATGTGTATAAATAGTAATTGTTAATAGTAAAAATGATTTCATATTGTTATTTCTTAAATATTTAAATCTTTTGGATGTGCAAAGTGGTCAATAAGATTTGCTGAGTGAACAATTTGTGAAGTATAATAATGCATACACAGAGAGACTAATAATGCGCACACAGAGACTATCTGGTTATCAGGGCCCTGATATCTTTGGTGACGGTGATGTCTCTCATTATTTTTTTTCTGTACCAATACATGATTTAAAAAATAACACAAAAGCCCTTTGGTTACTTTGTCCTATGTATCTTTTCTGAAGTGCAGCCAGTATTGAGCTCCTTTGAGCTTTTCTTATAATGATGTGAAATGTCTATCTGTATGCTGTGAATAATAAAGGAACTGTCTTGGCCTATTGTAGGCATCTTAGAAGTAGGCTGGAGTATTGAAGTATATATATGGGAAAAGGGGAGGGGTCAAAGGAGACACCAACCAGCCACCCAAGAATCAACATGTAAAAATTACATAGATAAGATATGGGTCATGTGGGAAGACATATTTATGGAAATGGATTGAATTAAGATGAAAGAGGTAGCTAGCCATAGGCCTAAGCCATAGGTTACTCAGCATGATAATAATATAAGCATCTGAGTCATTTTGGGGAGGTTAAGCAGTGGCAAGCAGGTCTGGACTGTAGGGCTAGTCAGTCTAGGACTGCAAGTCTAGGAGCTAGTCTGGACCAGAAACCTCTTACTACAAATAGTGCACCAGCTTGGGTCATATACACCCACATAAATCCTGAAAAAGCTTAAAAAGGGTTCTAGAGAAGAAAAGCAGGAAGCCAAAAGCAGCTTCCAAATTGTGTCTCTCAAGGGGCCATAGTAGAGAGATTGAGTGGCATATGGGCTTGAATTTCAAAATGGTGGGTTTACAGTGGGAAGCTTAATCTGCAACAAGGCTAGTTCCTGAACTCTCACAGAAGACTTAGTATAAGCATCAATCTGCATATGATGTATTTAAGGCAAAATGGAACATAGTCAAAGATGATTTCTTGGTAGCAGCATTTTCTGGGACTACTCTGCTTGCTGGTGGCAAGTGGCTTTCTGACTCATTTGACTCAGTGTTAGCCATAAAAATTGCATGGCTCTTTAAGAGGCCATGCTGCCAAATGCTTAAGAGGAGTGAGCAGTGGGCAACAGTGCTCTACTAGTGGTAGTGTGGAACCTAAAATTTTCTAGTGTATGTGTGATTTAAAAATGCTTAACAATATTTAATACTATTCTAAGAATTGGGAAGGTAACAGTGGCTCTGGTACCTCTGCCATGTTGTAAATCTGTCAAGTGAGGTGAAGTAAGCAGTCAAAGAAGTGCTTCATAGTGTAGTATTTTAAAAGCCTTTATGGTTGGAAAATGATTAAGGATATGCAATAAAAGAGATTCAGATGGAGAAAACCTCTAAATGGGTTACAATTTGTGTGAAAAAGAATATATAGTCTGGGAAAAAAAGAGAAGGGTAGAGAAATTTCTTGAAAAAAGAGAAATAGAGTAATAAAAAATATAATAAGCCATGTAAAGATGGAAAATAGACAGTATGGATTATGGTTATTATTGTGTTTTGTTTTAATTTTTATCTGTTAATGATCTAACTGCAGAAAGACATTTGATTGCAAAGGCTGCTAAGTTAAACAAACATACATATCTTAAATATATCTCACCTTTGAAGTTTGTAACTAAGGATATGTTGCTTTGGAAAAGATGTTCTGCTTTTGTTTCCACAGAAGATAAGAACCCATGGATTATATCCAGGCTAATATCTTTCATTAAGGAAGAGTGCTTGAAAAGAATCTCTGATGGGAAGAGGTGTCCACATCAGTTTCAAAGCTGCCAACTAAGATGGTCCTGTCTCGGCACCTCATAAAACTACCAGCACCCCTCAATTGGCTAAAAGTAGTAATGAAAAGTTATCACAAAATTTCCATAGTAACATTTGTAACTTTTTGCTTTCATTATAAATGGTTAATGATCTTAGTCAACCTTTTTTTCTAAGAAAAAAATGGGGGTATGATATAAGAATGACTAAAAAGATAGATTATTGAATTTACTTTAATCCAAAAATCAGCTGTTAATCTCAAAGTATATTACATTGGTATGGATTTTAGTTTATTTATACAAATTTAATTTAAGGTCAGTTTTGTTATAAATTATGTATATTATACTCTTGTTAAAATATCATGCCTATGTGATTCCTTTAAAATTGTAATATGTAACTAAGAAATGCAGATTAATAGTCATCTATGATGACCAAACATAATGATATTAGTTAGAAATTTTAGGTATATAAAGATATATTTCAATTAGACAGGTAATCTTCAAATACTTAAAAGACCTACAGAATATAATATTTAAAATATTTTAAGAACTTAGATTTTTCTGGACAGTGAGATAGGTCTGTACCTGGCAACACCAATCTAATTCAAGAGAATAATGGCCACTGAAGAAACTCCATATCGAATTTATATTTTTTGTGGAAAAAGTTAGTCACTGGACAAGAAATTTTTCTTGCACTGACTGCCTGAGAGTATGCTATATAAACAAAAGAATATGGACATGAGGATTCATAGCAAAATGACCTCTGATCTTTTGCAGAACAAGCTGAAATGATCTTTCAGTTTCCTGCTTTGTTGAGAAAACTGCCAGACATCCTTCAGGATACAAGGAGAAAGTGACTAATGAACTATGCCAGAATGGGCAGAGAAGTCCTTTAAATTTCCTCCTTCTCTGAAAGATACTCTAGAATTTCTAGACCTGTAGACTGAAGATAGATGCCCTACCATTAAAGAGGAACTTGGTACCTTCACCTCAGGGAAGACGAGATGATCAATAACATGACTCTCTTCAATTTAAAACTCTCTGATTTGAAATTAGAACACTATATAGTTTAGTACTTTAAAGTTATGACAATAAATATCACTTATTCTTAAGAATTATTGATTTAAGAGATGAGACGAAAGATCAATTATATATTATTAAGGCAGAAACAATGAATTATTAAGAAAGACAAGTTATTGGGACACTTCCAAATATTGAAATGTGTGTGTAGTCAATATTCCAATGGGTATTTGAGAATATATTACCTGTCAGCTTCAGGTTTATTCTTTGAAGATCCTATGTTTAGGAGACGACAGTCCCTAGTAGCTGTGGAGGAAAAACAGAATCTTCAGACTAATATGTGGAGTGACTAAAATGCATAGTTAAATCTGAAAAGTGCATTGGAAAACTAAGTAAATATTAGGATGATAATGATATTGTTAAGAAAATCAAAATTAAGAAAATAAAAATATTGTGATATGTGGTGGGATTCAGGTGTCAGCTGATAAGGTCCAAAGATACTTATCCAGGGTCCCGGCCTCCTGAAAGGGGAGTGGCCAACCCCATTCAGTGATATCTTGTATATTTAATAAAATAGTCTGAAATATCTGAAAGACAGGAAACAAACCACAGCCATTTTTTACCCATCCAGTTCTCAGGACAAATGAGACAGTTCTTATCTCCATGAGTCTTCAGCATGACTGACCTCAAAGGCAAAAGGAAGACCTTCTGCCTTCTCCTTCTTTAATTTCTTTCCTTGCCCAGCTAATTCACTTCCTGGATTAGCTTTCCTATTGTTAGGATTAAAGGTGAGTGGTTCTGTTTGGACTTAAACTTACAAAGATTCAAAGAATTTCTGCCCTTTAAGTCATAAGTTATAGGATTACAGGCATGGGTCACCACTCCCTGACCTTCACAGCTTGACTCTGGTTTCTGGTATTCCAGATATTTTTTAATTAAATATATATCACCACATAAAAACCAATGAAGTCTATAAGTGTTACTCTAGATTCAAACCATACAAGACCCCCAAATCATCAACATTATGATTAATAACTCAAGAAGCATTCAAAGTAGAATGAAAAATACCCTCAAAACAACCAAAGAACCTAGTTCTGGTAATATTGAAGCAAATATGAAAGCATGGAATAAAGTTATTTTCTTCCCAAAGTGGACATTTATATGAAGAATAGGCTCTAGATGAATGAAAAGGAATGTGTTCAAGACCTATGCCTCAGTGAGAAGAGCTTTTGTTGTTCTTGTTGAAAATATGGGTTTGATTCAGAGAATTAGTGCATTAAATTTTATATAATTCTGTTATAGGGATTTAACACATCTTAATTTCATGGGCTATGGGCTCACATGTAGGACACAAACATACATGCAAGCAAAACAAACTCACATGACAAAATAATCTAAATAAGATTTTATGAAAAAATAAATAATTTAGATATACTCTTTCTTATTTAATTTCTTCAACAGTGGGTTTCCATAATACAAAATGGTAGTATTCTCTCCATTTGTTTGCTAAATCTCTCTAGTATTTGTGGCCAAGAATGTGGTCTCTAAAAATTCCTGCTTTGTTTTTTAAAAAGTGTAACTCCTCCCTTTACCTTTTTTTGTTTACGTATATATAGAATGCTATTCAGCACATAGTAGTAACTATAGTCAGAAATGAAAATTTTGACAAATATTTAAGTTAATAAACTAAGTATTTACTGAAGTAAAAAAATATATATAGCACTCATAGAACAACATACAATCATATATTGCAATATAAGCATGGTTATGAGACGAAAGTATTAGAAACCTAATGTAGGTTATACACTGTCTGTCCAATGATAGGAATTACAGACACAACAGAGAATTTTCATTTCTGTCTTTCTGCCATCATTCCTTAATGTCATCATTAGCTTATTTTTCTCATATAAAAATAGAATAGTTTACAGAAATAATTGTCTAAGAATTTATAAACAAATGATAGATCAGATAATCGGGGTAGCAGGTCTTAGTGATTTGTTAACTTCTGCCCTTTTATCTTGTCTTCTTCAGTTCTATTGTAACGTTTCCTTCCCAAATAAGATATTTAAGATAAAATAAAAGCTTTTAAAATATTACAACAGTCATTACTTCAGGATTACACACTCTACCATCTGCTTTTAATGTTTAAGCTTTTGCAAGATCAAGAATTAACTTGGTTCTTCATGGCCTACATTGATAAGTAACACTTTAATGGGAATCATTCAGTCTTTGACTGACTACTCCATTCAGATGTTATCTATCATTTTTCCTGACCCAGTTTATAAAGACCAATGTTCCACAATGATTTAACCCCTTACCAATTGACCCTTTGTAACTAAAAATATGTTGAAATCCAAGTGATAATATTTAGTTCAAAATTTCTTAGATAAAAAATTCAAATAATTTATTTCATTAGAATTGACAAAATTAAAGAATTCATTAGGTGCCAAGGTTCAGAAAAATCTCAAAAGGTTAGATGCCATTAAGTATAAATATGCAGCTTTGATCCTTCAGCAATTGTTTCAAAAAGAAGGGAAAAAGTTTTTTGAAACTAGGTTTAATTTGAAATGGTGATTTATAACAAGTGTTTGAATCCTTGGTTAATTTTGATACTGAATAAAAAATCTCATATAGATCAAGTTTTTTGGAAATTACAAATTACAAAACAGAATGAAAATAAAAATCACAATTCAGCATCTAAAAAAACACTGATGTTACTCATAAGATTTAAAATTTTCAGATTAAGACAGTATAGATACACATTGAAGATGTGGGATAGAAAATTACTTTAGTGTCTTATAATTTTACAGAAATTAAACAGTGCTTTCTCCAACAAATATTACATATTTTTCATAGATAAATATGTAACTAATATGAATTTTTTTAAAAAATAAGGAACAAAGGTCAAAACTGTCTAGAAGAAATGGTTGTAAAACTTTTTGCTGTGGGCTACATGTTAAAAGACTTGCCAGTATATTTGAGACCTGTAGGAAATTTCCAAATGCTTGTTTAAACTGAATCAAGATGAGAAAAAAGGGAAATGGAGAAAGTGATCACCATTCTTCTCATCATGTTCACATAGTGGATAACCGAAGACTGAACCTTCTATTTAGTTTTAGATATCCCCCATCAAGCCCAGGATCTTAAATTACCCAGTAGGATTCTGGAAACACTTAAAAATGTTGCTTTCTACCTCTGCAATTATCCAGTGCAACTGATTTCAAAGAGTGTCAGAAGCCTGAACACCACATGGAGACTTCAATGAATATTCAGCCAACTTTATGACATTCTTCTCACTTGAAAACCCTTGAAAGCTTTAATTTAAGAGATTTTCTTAATCTTGTGAACCATGGAACAACTATAGAGATAATTAATATTTATGGAAACATACCATCAGAAATAAATATGACTGGACAAGATCATCTGCATAAATTTTATGTTAACTATGAACTGCGTATTTGCCTTTGTTCCTTCATATTGTTAATTAAAATAAATAAAGCCTGATATTTTTCACTTGAGTGTTAGCACCCAAAGTATGTATAAGAAATGAAATGAGTGTTTGAGAGATTGCTTAGCAGTTAAAAGTTATCACTGTTTTTCCAACTGATACAAGTTAAATTGCCAGCATCAAAATTGAAGTTCAAAGCTGTCTATAACTGCTGTTCCAGGGAATCTGGCTTCTCCACACAGACAACATGCAGGCAAAAACCCAATGCATATAAAAATAAATAAATCTTTAAAAAAGGAATAATAGGAAAAGATGATATGATCTAGTATTCCTTCTTTATAAGAAAGCATGAATCAGACTTCTATACTCCACCATTTACTTGTACATGTCATACTGAAACAAAAATTTAAAATGACATTTCTAATGAACACAGTAATTTTTCCTTAGCCACCATCTTTCCTTTCATAACTTTTAAATGAATGCTCCTTAAGCTCCTTCACTTTATTGAATGGGAAGTGGAACTGTGAGTACAGGAGTCTCTGATTCCCTTAATGGGCAATAGAAGTCTGAAATGTGACAGAGGCTTGATGTTCTAACATTATTACCTAGTACCTTTATCTTAATGCAGATGTAAAAGATTTTAAGCAAGCTTGCCTTTTCTCAAGAAATAAAGAGTTAGCCCATAAGGATAAGACTTACAGAATTAAACATTCTAAGTAATCAGTTACAGATTCTTATTTGAGAAGTAAAGATTGGAGTAAAAGTCAGTTGTTTAGTTCACTCTAAGTCTCAAGACCAAACTTATTACTTGTCCTCACTGTTATATTTAATGTAGTGATGCATATATTCCAAGGACCCTAAATCACAAGCCAAAGAAAAGACTTGACAAAGTGAAGTCCTCAGGGTGAAAGTGCCATCTCAATTCCTATATGTTTGTAGATCTAGTCACTGCATGAAGCTTCCATGCTATGACACGAGGAAAGAAAATCCCTAATGATTTTGGGCAATAGTGTTTGGAATGATTGACAAATTACTACATAAATTTATTGGGGAACATGAATCTACAAAACACAAAACTATATTGAGAAAAGAATAATATGCATATTACTGTATTTCAAAATTCATCTAAGCATGTGAACATCAGAAGTTTTGGTACTTGTATAAAGACTGACATAAAACAATTGAATATGTTATTCAAAAAATATATAATCCATCTTGTCAACCGAAGGTATAAAAACATTATTGTTGCTTATTGGAAAACTATGGTATAGGTAATAGGGGAATATTTTATTAAAAATTATTTGAATTATTGGAATGGTATTGTCAAACAGTAGAGCATTTGGCATCAGTACCATGAAAACTGAAAGAGGAAAATCAAGTATACAAAACTGCAAGGACAACAACAAAACCTCTTAAGCCTCCTAAAAACAGCAGCATTCTTTCTTTTCTCAACCAAATTCCACTCAAGATTGTAGAAACTTATTTTAGGAAATCTATGTAATGTTACAGGAAATTATATCTAACATGAACCATTTTTAATTATGCAAGAATCCACCTGCCTGCACATCTGAGGATTTTCCTCATCTCTCCCCATTTCACCATGATGTCTCATCACTCTGATGCTTCTTGAGACAGACTCTTCCTTAGTACTTAATAAATTTTCTTTCACAGGACCCTCACCTGTTTCCTGGCTACAAATGTATTCCTAAGAACTCATGAAGTATTTTTATATAAACTCCATCTCTGTTATGAGAAGACTATGTTGAAATTTCTTTTCCTATCATAATGAACAGTTCTACATATAGTTATTTTTTAAAAAAGACTATTGATTATTTTGAAAAAAACCCACAAAATTGTCCAAACACACACACACACACACACACACACACACACACCGAGAGTGAGAGTGGGGGAGCTTGATACTTGAAGATGAATTGTATGGCACTGAAATAAATATCTCCTATAAAACTTTCTTTCTCACTTTTCTGTTTAAAGAAATATTGGTAGAATTATTCACAGAACAGTATAATTAAAAGCAATTCGTGTGCTATACATCCACATTGTATTTAAAGAACCACATATAAATTAACTTAAATGAAAGAGGAAGGGAGGAAGGAAATAAAGAAAAGAATCCCACAAATTTCATGCAATAATTTCATATCAAAAGTAGAAGGCCAACTGACACATACAACAGAATTAACAATGAACACTCTATTTCCTTATTTATACAAAACAAAATTTTCTTTAGGACTCTTTTGTAAATCTATATCTAAAGAAAAAAAAGTCAGGAGAATAACAATGGACTTATAAAGTCCATATAACCACAAATTCACAGTTAAGACAATGAATTCATAAATTTGAAAACAGATAAAATGTGCTCAAGCTAACTCTTCTGCAAACAGAGAAACTTAAGGCTTCTATGTTTGGTGGTAGGGGAAGTTGCAAACCAAAAAGAACTTTGGTCCTTGTAGTTTGGTCATGTTTCCTTTCTCTAGTGGTTGGTCTGCAGCCAGGGTGCCTGACGTGTGTGTGTGTGTTTCTATGTTGATATTCCATAGGAAGCATCTTTTGCAATTTGGTAGATTTCTAAATATACTTATCAAGACATTCTAGAAATAAATTTAAAAAATAAATGTCAAACATAATAGCTATTGAAAGCACCCTTTCAAGAAATAGTTCGTGTTGCAATGGGGTTTGCTGGTCCTGGGCAGCCAGAGGCCTAGACCCTGCTGTGCCAGACCGCTTAGCTACCTGCTGCCGCTGCTCAGGCCTGCAGAAATGACTCAGACGCTTATATTAACTTTATGCTGTTTGGCCTGTGACTCAGGCACATTGCTAGCTAGCTCTTACATCTTAACTCAACCCATTTCTATTAATCTGTCTTCCACGTGGCCGTGGCTCACCTGTGTTCCTTACATGTTGCTCCTTGGGCGGCTTGCTTGATCTGCCTGACTCTGCCCTGCTTCTTCTACCTATGCTCTGATTTCTCCTCCTACTTCTTCTATGGTGCCTGTCATGGCTCAAAACAGCTCCTTTATTTAAAGATTGATATTCACAGCATACAGAAAGGCATTCCCACATCAAGTTTTCTAGAAGCAGTTAAATCACTGGTGAAATAAAAAATTGACATAAAGTGTAACACCATAAGTTTTGATGAAGTTTACTAATTTTGTAACTTAATATTGTGACCCAAAATACTTTCTAAATAATTATTTCAACATTTTCCCATACTTGACATTTAACAAATAATGCTGTACGATTTAATTTTATTATAATTATTCTCTGCACATAAGATATTCAGAAAATAAATGATTTTATTATTTGTTTTTTAGACACAACTTTTCTCTGTGTAGCTCTGGAGCCTGTCCTGAAACTCTGTTGACCAGGTTGGTCTCAAATTCATAGAGATCCACCTGCCTCTGACTCCTAAGTGCTGAGATTAAAGGCATGAGCCACCATCACCCAGATATAAAATGAATTGTAAAAAGAAAATAAGTCATTAATTTCTTTGTCATGTTAGGTATATTCAGGCTAGTCCACTAGCCTATTACTAATCTACACTTCAAAATACATGTACATTTTAAAGTTTAATTTTGAATGAAAATATACTAAATGGTATGCTGTAACTACATGTATCAAAAGTCTACAAAAGTTTTTCATGAGTTATTTATCAGAAAAATTAGCCTGTGTAGCATAGAACAACTCAAAAATCAGTGGATTTTGTGTGTTTACTTATATGTTGTGTGTGTGTGTATTTATATGTGTGTAACAGAAGAAATGGTATGAGTAGAGTATTCCCAAAAATTTTCATGAGTATTCATTATATTTCCTGGTTCTAGGGATTTAACCTAGGTCATTACAGATATTTAGCAAGTTCTCCACATTTGTCTCCAGACCTCTGCATTTAGATGTGTTTTCATAACTTTGGCATTATTCCCTACTACTAAAGTTACTAAAAATCATGGTATTCACCATCCACACACATTGCACAGAATTTTGAAAAGTTAATCCTCAGTAACACCTAAGAATACAGGACTGAGTCTTAGGTTCATAGGAATCTAAAGAAATTAGGTCATAATATTTAGGCTCCTGCACCCTGCAGAAACTTCAATGTTATTCCAGGCAAGTTGGTAAACCCTGTGTCAAATGAGAAAAGGATATAAATGTAAAGCTGACAAATGATTTTAAGATCTTATTTTCAGATCTTTCAGATTTGTATCTTCAGATCAGTAACAAATAGGTCAAAAAACTAGTAACCTAGCATGAAAATGTATTTTAAGGGAGGGAAGAAATGGGAAGGAAGACTTGGGAGAACTATGGTTTAAGGGTTTATGAAACATTTATGCTACATACTAGTTTAAATGATGACAGGGATGTAAGGTCAAGTAAGAGGAGAGAATATTGGTAAAGATGAATAAAAATAGAGACATCTTGAAAAGACACATGGGAAGATTCTTTTTAAAAATACCTTAATATATGAATACTTTTAAAATGTCTTACAAATGACCCAAGTTTGGATTTTATAAACAGTGTTGCACTGACACTGATGAGCTTGTGGTCTATGACTGCTTCTGGGAGAAGGTTTATTATAGTTTGAGGAATACCATTTTCTAAGAAAAACTAAGTATTAAGAGAGGTGGGGGAGATAATGTAATTGGACTAATTTTTAAAAAGTCTCTTAACTAAGTAATAAATATTAAGATCTAGGCTATTTCTATGTGTTTTTGCAATTCAGAACACACATAACTGATGTGTGAATGTCTTTCTGTATGCTATGAATATTAACCTTTAAATAAAGGAGCTGTTTTGTCCCATGACAAGAACCATAGAAGAAGTAGGTGGGGAATCAGAATAGTAAGAAAGAAAGGGTAGAGTCAGAGACAGACTGTGTCAGCCACCTAAGAAGAAGCACGTAAGGAACACAGGTGAGATATGGGCCACATGGCACACAGATGAATGAAAATGGGTTAAGATGCAAGAGCTAGCTAGAAATGTGCCTGAGCCATAGGCCAAACAGCATGAAGTTAATATAAGCATCAATTCATTTTTAGGAGACTAGGCAGCAGCGGGCAGCTAAGGGGTCTGGGGCAGCAGGTATGTTGGTCTGGACCTCTGGCTACCGGAAGCCAGGAAACCTCATTTTAACATGTAACTGTCTTTTTAAACCTTTGTTCAACATTATGTGCCTTTTTAAAATAAAATGAAATATTAGGTAATCTGTTGAGAATTCCATGAATGTTTGGTCTTGAGTTCTCTGCCAGTCATTTCAAAAATGTTCCCAGGAATTCATTGTCAAATGTTAGATGAAATGAATCATTGACAGTTCTAGGTGTGCAGACATTGGAATGTTTCTTAACCCAAACATTTATAGTTATTGATGAACAATTTTACTACTCATTATACCTCCTGTGATGTTGCCATCAATTATTTGAAGTGTCTTAGCTTATGATTTTCTATGCTTATTTTGTATGTGAAGCCAATAAAAGAACTTCTACATTTAAACTTGGTAGTCTCTCTAAGTCATGGTACATAAATTTTGTTTGACAAAATACAAACAAACAAACAAACAAACAAAAAACCAAAAACCAACTATCTCTCATCTCTTTGAGATAAACCTTATGTTAACATGTCAATATATAAAACTTGACACAGTAGAAAGACGCAGAGGATCGTTATAGAAATATAAGGATAGACAGGGAATAATACAGTATTCTAATTAAATAAGAAACAGACTAATCTATCAAAATCTTCATTGTAAAATAACAAAAGTGAAAAATATTAATATTTAAGTTTATGAACTCAAACTCATAGCCTTAAGCTTCACTTAATGTAAGTAAATATAAGAGGAAAAGGGTATTTTAGAAACTTAATTGACTGTAGTCTAGGAAAAGCATAGCCTACAAGCAAAAATATGCAATTATAAAGGAAGCTCAACAACTATAGGCAAGTTAATCAGATCATTTTTAGCAGAAGAATACCTGTTAAATCCTTTGCATAGAAATCACCCAAGGAGTACTGATCAGTCATTGCTTATGGATGAAGAGACATGTCCCATCCACAGAACAATAGAAACCTAAGGAGAAGCTGTTCTGAGGCTGACTTCTCATCCCTACCTACATTCAAAGGCAATCAGGATCTACCCGCTGAGGCAACTATCCTTTTATCATACAGAAAACTGCTCAATAGTACAATAGTACAATTTTCTATTCCTCTAGAAACCTAGCACATTTCTTCTGGGCCATTTGGAAGTGCTAATGGCCAATACTGTGGGTGGCATCTGCATCATGGGCCCACAGGAGCATTATCCTCTACTTGGCATCTGAAGCGAATATACATAGCCACTCTCACACTGAAGAGATGTTCTAAAGACCAACAAGCTACAAAGTTTAAGCTAATGAAATTCTTTTTGCTATATGAATTGAAAAGTATATGGAATAAAACACAGCCATAAAGAACCAAGCATAAATATCACATGCACAATGGTTAGCCCATTAAGTTATACATTTGAATATGCACTATGTATGCCCTATGACCAAATATTTCTCTTGGCCTATTTTGTAAGCCAGTCAGTCAGAAAAGATTCTCAATTATGTTTAACTGTTGTGCTGATTTGTATATGATGTGACAGCTAACAGAGGCCTAAATAAGTCTTTCCAGTGCCATTAACAGGGAACATACATTAGGTATCCCTTGTAGAAATCAGCAAATAGGCTGTGGCTTTGAGAGTACTGTTTACATCTTTTGGAAATGAGCTATAATTACATATTTTTTGTGGGTTCCCCTAACCTTCTAGTTTTGGAGAAATATAGGTGATGCCATGTTCACAGAGGCAATTACTTCTTCAGTTCTTCAAGCATATGTTGGCATGTGTTTCTAAGGGCAAGAATAAAATATGTGTGTATGATGACTTGTCCATTACTGATATAATTTAAAAGACTTTTTTGAGGACTATGGTATTCCAGAGCATATGAACAAGTTGTTCTCTGCTTTTTATGTCTGCTCTTGTTGCATTTTCTTCAATTGGGTTGCCTTGTAAAGTATCAATATGTTGATTTTTTATTTTGTTATTAATATTTTTAATAATATTTAATTATATATTATTCTGTCATATTTTACTTTTAGTTCTTAGTTGTCTGCTCTTTTTTGTCCCTTACTTTGTTCCTTCTTTCATTTATTCCTCCCTCCCTTTATTTCTTTCTATTTTTAACATAATTTTTATTATCATGCACCTTGATACCCTCACTTTCCATACCTTTCAGTATTCCACCCCAACCTTGTTACCGAGAAAAAAGTTGGTCAAATTTGTTTTTCACCTATACTCCACGTAACATGGTTAAACTTCCAGTAGTGAGCTCTTATAGAAAGCAGAGTTCTTCCCCACTTACACCCAAGCCAGAGACCATAGTTATATAGAGTCAGATTTCATCATTATTATCACTGTTTTTAAGACTTCTATTTGGTGGTTTCTCATATAAGTTTTTACTTAGGGAGGTGTGTAGCCAGTGGGACAGGGGTATCACTGAAGCCTTCTTTATATTTTCTTCTTAACAGTGAGTGTTCAGTTATTGATGCTACTGCAAAAGTAGCTTCATTGCCCTTTACAATGAGTGGGAGCATGGATCATAAACTTCCACATTATTTCTGAAGACAGTATAGAACCCAGACATTAACATGGTCTTTGGAAGTAAGAGACAGCAAGGTAGTGGATCTTGAAGGTAGGGAAGACAGAGAGGAACTGGGAGGAGTATAGGAGATGGAAATTTTAAGCGTGTGTGAGAAAAGAATCAATTTTTCAACAAAAGAAAAAAATAAATACAAATACCATTTTGATATGAAAAATTTCCAACAAACCAACAAGAACTCAACCTAAATAAGACTCATTTTCTGGACTTATTTGTCAAAAATGGCCTAAGAAATTTTTTTTTATGGCATTCACATATCTTCTAAACTTTATCTCAAATAGGGGATTAGAACACAGTGTATAAGATGGCATATCCAATGTTCATGTTTGTTCACACACAATGGTTGAAAATTCATACCATATAAGTAGAAATGGAATAAAAATTACCATTTAAGATTCTAAAAAAACTTTCAAATGGAAATAACAAATTTAATGTGAAGTGTAAAGAGAAGACATGTAAGTATGATGCCTCATAAATAACAGCTGTAAGCAAAGAAATAATAAGATACTTTAACTTTGCTGTATAAAAGAACAATGTCATAAAGAGTGATAAGAAGTATGCAAGAGGAATCATGCATCAGGTAGTATTACATGTGGAGGAGAACGGGGGAGTAGATTAGAGGAGGGAATAAGAGAACAAGTAACTAGTGTTGAAGACTTTGGAAAAATGTATAAAATATAATACTGCAAACCTTTCTAAAATTACATATACATGCAAATGTAAAGAGTTACAGTGAATAAAAATGTCTGTTTTTATTCCAATACTATCTAATTACTGTAGCTTTGTAGTACAGCTACAGTTCAGGGGTTGTGATACCTCAGTCAGTGTTATTCACTGTCCTGGGTTATTATTTTTCCATTGAAGTTAACTATTGTCTTTTCAAAGTTTGTAAAGAGTTGTACTGGAACTTTGATTGGGAAAACCCTGAATATTCAGATTGCTTTTGATAGGATGGCCATTTTTACTATGTTAATCCGACTGAGTTTCCTCACCCAGTCTTGGTACAAGGGTTTGTGGGTACTCTTATGGCATCTTGTTATGTTGTGTTTCATTGATATCTCTGGAGGATTCTCTTCTGAAGAGAAATAAATGAGGAGAGGATACGAGGGGGATGCACAGAAATGGGGTGTGGTTGGAAGGAGTAGAGACAGTGAAAATTTTAATAAGAATCTACTGGAAACCAAAAAATTTAGAAAATTTAAAAAAAGAGAAAAATAATGATTTGAATGGAATTACCACATAAAGGGACAACAGTAAATCCAACTAAAAAAATGGTTTACATTCTATGTTTGTTGTTGATGCTGGTTAATAAAGTTTCAAATACATATAGGTGCTTTTTCATTATTTATGATTACTCTATAATTTTGACCAAAAAAAATCTAGTGCTTAGCATACCACAAATTGAGTCATAAAACATGGAGAAACAATATGATACCTAAGTAGAAACATTGTAATCATAGGCTGACACTCACAATACTAGAAGTTGCTATACTTACTACCAGAAGAGAAAAGCAATCATGAGTCTAATGTAGCCATGAAATTTGTAAACTACAAAGCCTGGCAACAAAAGTTCAATAAACTTGATGGAGTATAAATTCTGTTTTTAAAGATCCTAGGCCCATTATGAAACTTACATATTACACAATTTTCAGGATCCAACACTACAGATATAATAATGAGATAAAAATGTAAGGATAAAAAAATAGATTATTGAATCTACTTTCATCCAAAAACTAATTGTTAATTTAAAAATACTTTACATTTGTATGGATTTTGGTTTATTGATACAAATTTAAAGTTAATTTTGTCATGCCATGTATATATTTCTACTCTTAAGTTATGCTTATATAATTTACTTAAAATTGTAATGTATCATTAAGAAATACAGGTTAATAGTTATATATGATTATCAAACATATAGTCATGTTAGGTTTTTTAGGTATAGAAAGATATATTTCAGATAGGTAATCTTCAAATACATCAAAGACCTACAGAATAAGATATTTTAAAAGTTTTAAGAATTTAGTCTTTTCTGTCAGTTGCTCTCAGTACCAATTTAGTTCAAGAAGATGATGGGCATCAAGCAAATTCTATATGGTGTTGTGGGAGATTCTGTTGTTACATTGTAAATAATTGTCCTACCCACTGGTTTAATAAAAAGTGCTGATTGGCCAAAGGCAGGCAGGAAGTGTGGGCAGGGCTACCAGACTAAGAAAACTCTGAGAACAGGAAGCACAGAGCAGAATTCCAGAGAGAAGCCAGAAGAAGCAGAGGACAACCATGCTGCTCTAAGAAAAGGTACTGAACCCCATGGCTGAACAGGTTAAAAGTCATGGGTTAGTTTAAGGGGTAAAGAGTTAGCAAGTTGTATGCCTGGGCCTTAGGCCAATCAGCCTAAAATTAGTGTAAGCATTTGTGTGTCTCTGTGGGTCTGTGGGTATGTGGGTCTAAACCTTGAGGCTAGGCCCAAAAGTCAGGGCCAGAAACCTTGTACTACATGTTGTTAACTGGACAAGACATTGTTCTGGCCTTAAATGCTTGGCAGTATCCTGTATAAAATATATATGAAGAATACATAGGAAAGTGACTACTGAACTTTGCCAAATCAAAGCAAGATGGCCCTAAGTTTCCTGCTTCACAGACTGGACTATCAGAAATTTTGCAGGACACAGGGAGAAGCAGTTGACAAACTTTGCCAGAATAGATAGTCTCTGCTTGGTTTGGCAGTCAGAGGTAACACTCTCCTCTTAGTCAGCTCTGGGCCAGGGGGCTGCCAAAGATAAAATTTTAAGATGAATCAAACTACATTCAGTTTCTTGATTTTGAATGAGGACCCATTTATATGTTACTTTCTAAAATCAAGTTATTATTAACCTAGGTAATCAATTTTAATAAAAACTTAAACATGACAATACATGAATTTTCTGTCTTCCAGAGTGTAGATTAGGCTTATCGTCCTTCTCTTTAATTTTAAATGTCATGGCTACCATCACCACCTTAGACAGAAAATAGTATAACTAAAGACTTTTGTTCATTCAGTTTAGCCTCATGACACAAACTTCTGCTCAGTTTCAGTCTACAGAAGCCCAAGGAATGCTTGCTTATTTCCCACTAACACACCCTGTAAAAATATGACATTCATTTCCCCATAAATCAAAACAGTTGAAGTTTTTGTCAGGTAATATAAATTTCCAAAGAAAATCTATATAGGAAATAACAATAAAGGTAAACCATAGCTAAATGACTGGTGAGAAAATTCTCAATATATATATATATATATATATATATATATATATATATATATATATATATATATATATATACATGTATACACACATCCACACATGAATTCACTTTGAAAAACAAAAGTGATATAAAATATCTCAAATGACTCTTAAGATGGTAAAGAATTTATGGGATTGGGGAGCCTGTTGACAAACCCTAATTTTCACTAAGTGTCACATTCCTATCAAGAGGATTTGTATGTGGTGATATGTTCCCATAGCAGAGTTCTTATCTTAATTCTTCTTAGCAGAAATCTCTGCCAAGAATCAAGATAAAGATAAATCAGGCATCTGGTTTTGAAGTAGCTTTCAGATGAGGTCAGTTCTCTAGGCCAAAGAACATTCTCTGCCCAAATAAGGGCAGGTAGAGCTGGAAGTTATGCTGGAAGGAGGGAGCAGCATGTTACTGAGCTACTAAAATAAGCTACCAGGCCATGGAGAGCCTGCAGCATCTAACAGTCTTTAAAGATCTTTCAACATGTAGGTGTCCATTGCCTGGGTTACTAAAGGGGCCCTTGTAACTCCAATTTTCAACTATTTGTTGAGCCATATGTTGCAGCTCCAAGGACCTAATGAGATGGCCTTATCCTACACTGTCCCAGAGTGACCTGCCCTCACCCACACCTAAATATATATGACCCTGAAGCTCCCTGTTCCTGGGATAATGTACACTGATGAACCCTGAACCTGGCTTCACACTCTAATGGAAGAGCTGGCACTCTAAAGATAGTTGGCTTAGTGTTAGGTCGAATTTAAAACTTTTATAAAGTGTAAGTAGAATATTTTGTGGCAGAATCATTGATGTGGAATTCTTTGTAATAAAAATATCCAAGAATACCACTTTAAATTACAAAGAATTTATTTATTTTTAAATTAATTTAACTTTGTTTTATGTACATTGGTGTGAATGTGTCAGCTCCACTGAATCTGGTATTACAAATAGCTGTGAATGGGCATGTGGGTGTTGGCAATTGAACTTGGGTTCTCTGGAAGAGCAGTCAGTACTCTTAACCACTGAGTCATCTATTCACCCAAGAAATGTTTATTTTGTTTTCTAGCATTAGTCATTTTATTTCATTGTTAGTTGATCTCTGTGTCTAGTGTGAGATAGGAAACCAAAACTGATTGTTTGTGTATGGTTGATAAATTTGTTACCACATAGCATTAATGACAAATAAAAATAGGAATTAGGAATAGGCATGTTTTTATTTCCATTGTTATGAGAGCCTTCCCAGCTAAGAACATTTGACTTTAAAGTGATTTGTTACTTTGTAAGGTGATTGTTTAAAGTAATCTTCAAATTGTTACTAGCATTTCAAAATATAGCTATTTTGACACTTCTGAACAAGTATGACTGAACTTAGGAAATGTGTTGCACATAACTATTTTAGAGTATATGAGAAGAAAATTTGTGTTGTTGCAATGGTAAATTAGAGAACTCAAATACATTTTCAAACTGAATTTAGAAGTGAAAAGTTCTAGAATTGTGTATTTCAAACTAGTGTCTATAAATAACATTTATTTCTTTGAATGCTTTAAGAAAACCATTGCAGCTTCTTGGGACACTATAGTGTCCCAAGTTATTGATGCTAGTGGTATGCTCATAAGAGGACTAGAAGCTTTTTTGATAGTGCTTGTGCTTAATCTCTATTCTGAAAACCAGGTAAATGAATAAATGTATAAAAGTTCTATGAAAAAACGGCATTCTGGATGACTGATTAGGATCTATTTAAGATCCATGTATAGAGCATTTATTATTTTTGCAGAGAACCTGTATTCCATTTCTAGCACACACACCATGGCTTAAGAGTCTCTTTAAAAGAGATCCAAAACACTCTTCTGAGTTCTATGGGCATTTTCATGCAAATTTCATGTATAAATATACATGAAAGCAAAATACCTATACATACAAGACACTGTAAGTAAAGTTAAAAGACTTTTAATATAGAATATGAGAGAGTTGCAATATTCTGTTTTTTAAAATTTCTAATGGATATCTGGTTTTATTTTCAAAAATAAAAATTGAAATTATTTCTTGGCTGTGTTTCATAAAAGCCAGATATATTTCTAAGAGATTGATGTTTAGAATTCCTGTTTTAACAATCACTGGAATTCTACCCTTTAATTTCTTAAAATTTTTCTCTATATAAAATATTATATAGAACATTATAATTGTGGTCAACTATTGAAATGTTAACAAAATATTTATGTGAAATAGTCTCAGAATGGTAGTAAAGTAAAAGAAAAAATAGTACTCATAGAAATATACATAATTTTAAAGGACAATATTAGCCTTTCTATGATAAGAAAGCAGCAGAAATACAAAATGAGCAACTCAGTGACTTTTCAATGGCAGGTTCATAGGCATAAGGGAGTGCCATTACAATTTCTTTCTCCATATATTTTCTTTCACCATTACCACATGCTTTTCTAAACTAGAAAGGATAATTATTATGGCTAAAAGTATAACAATACAGACAAAAAGATAGATGAAATGATCAGGGTAGTAAGTCTTAGTGACCTCTGTGCTAATTGTTATTTTTTCTCTTGCCTTCCCAGTTCCTGCTTAAAACATATTATAATGGAGTTACTTCAAGGTTACATATTTTAGCATCAGTTTACCATGAGTAAAGATTTGCAAGACTATGAATTAATTTGTTTCTTCAATGTCTCAATTGGTAAATATATTTTTAATTGTATGAGTTTAGCCTCTCTCAGACTACTCCATTTACATGTGATCTATCACTGTTTTCCTGATCCTACTCATTAAGATCAATAGTCCACTATGGTTTACATTATAAGAGAATTATTGTTAGTGAAAAATATGAGCTATGAATAATTAAGTTGTCTCTACATACTTAAGAAAAAATGCAAAGTTTTGAGAGCAAAGAATATGAGAAGTGAAAGAACAAGTTAGGGGATAGGGTTCAGAGATGAGGGTGTCACATAGGGAAACAGAACCTGTAAAGAGATAAAAATAAAATCCTGGTGCAGATTGACTTGGTTTATCTGGCTCCTATACTGGGAAGTCTATTAACTGGCAATTTATACCCATTACACTGAAAAAACCTTTTTCTCACGTAACAGAATCCACATTGCACAAATATGTGCAGTTCCATAGAAATTCATGTCAGGGTACATGGCATTTTCTCCAAGAAGATGAGTTTTAGAGATAGGCTATATTTACTAAATAAGTATCCTAAAGTTCTGTTCTAGTTTACCTCATTGAGATAACACAGAAGTCATCTGGACTATTAGGAACATCTGGACCTGTTTGTGGAGCTTGTGGGAACCTCTGTCTTTAGGAGCTATTGAAAATACTAGCCATCTGTGGTCTTGGTTTTAAGAGTTCTGATGGCCTGGAGAGATAATGCAGATTACCAGACAGTTAAATATTTTTTAACTCTCTTCTTTCTGGATGAAAGAACAGGTTTTTAATATTTCCCATTGGAGAGACAATTCTGTGTGCTTTACACTTCTAGTTTATCTGGAGACCGAAGGACTTTTGTGCTACATTCCTAACATGATAGTCCACATTAAGACATGATAGGCATAACTGCCACTTCAGTAACTTTTTAAAAACAAAAGGAAAACTCTTCTTTGAAGTTTGAGTAATTTTTAAATTCTCTTGTATAATGATTGTTTGAGAGTATGAAGAATATATGACATTGAAGTAGTTTATATTAAATTAGTTTGAAAAATCACAAAATAAAAGAAATGTGTTATTTAAAGAAAATAATAATAATAGAACATAATACAGCTTATAAAAGAGCACTGGGTTACTTTTTGTCTAATTAACAAAATATAGAGAAGGAAATGCTTTTATATTATAGAAGAAAGAATATTGTTTCAGTTTGTTAATAGTTCTATATAAAATAGTGCCTTTACAAGCAGACACTATATTTTTGTTGGGCATTTACAAAAAATAATTAGGAACAATGTTCCAAACTCTCAGCAAGGGAAAAAAATAGTAAACATGTTGAAGACTTGTGAGTGTACAATACCAAAACATCTGAGAAGGCATCAGGGGCTATCCTAGGAGACCCAGTGTCTGCCTGGGGTCACTCATTAGTGAATGCACTGAGATTTGTTCTTAGAATTAGATGCCTAAAGAGAACATGGGCAGAGAGCTGCATGCTGTGATAATAAGCTTCCAGAATGTTTTCAAGACTGTGAAGCAGTTTATAAGAGACATAAGGGATAAACAATGATGGTGATAAAGACTAAGTATGAGGCTGGATTCAGTGATGACATATTTCTTTAATCCCAGCATGGGAAACACAGAGAAGTATCTCTGTGTGTTAAACCATGCCCTGGTCTACAAAATGAGCTTAGATTACTTAGAGTTACATAATAAAATTTTTATCTTTTGAAAAATTGTTTTACAGATTAAGTTTGAGCTACAGGTAGGCAAATATCTGCCTCAGAGATCTCAGTGTACATTTTTCTCTCCTACAAAAAGATGTCCTGTGGAAAGATATTTGCCCAACCTTAGGCCTTTTCTTTGACAATTTTTGTGAATGGAAATGCATGATCCTTGTTACTTTGCTGAAGTCTGTGAAAGGGATTGGACTCTTTGTTTGGGAAGTCAGGCTGGACAGTAATTCTTTCGGCTTGTATAAAAATGATAAAAACAAGTTCTAGTTTTTGAATACTTGGTTCCTTGGTGGCTGTTTGGTGAGGTTTAGGAGTTGTACCATTTTTGAAGGAAGTAATCACAGGGTAGTAATGGGTTTGGGGATTATGAGACTCAAGATACTTGTGGTTCCCTCTCCAGACTCTCTGCTTGATATCTATACCTTCTGCTTTCTGCTTGTACTTGAAGCTTTGACCTTCCAGCTTTCTACACCAGCCACTATGATTGCTGGGTAAATTAAAGTTCAGTAACTTAAAGAGTTTATGGATGTTTCAAAAGATATAACTGTTAACAACCGTGCTGAGTTATCAAATATATATTTATATATATAAATCATAAGTGTGCAGGAGTCAAGTTAACTGGGTAAACCATAACCAAGGATATATGATGAATACATATACATATATGTATATCTATGGTTACAACACATATGTATAATTTATATATAAAAATAAAATCTCTCCTCTATCCCTCTTTATTTTCTCTCTCATCTCTCCAAACTGATGTTAGCTGAGTATTGCCACTGTGAAATATTAAGATCACAGGCAGTAGAATGAGAAAATCAGGATGGTCCTCTGACTCTATATGATTTCTATTGAGGTAGACACACATATAAGCACACACCTACACATAAGTACATAAATGCTAATAATTCATAAACTACTTTGACAGAATTTATTTTAAAAGCCTATATAATGTTTTGCTGCAAAAAATTACATCATTAAGTTTTAGGGGTAAAGGATGGAAAAGGAAATAACAACCACACTGAATGATGTAACTGAAGCCCGGAACAATAAATGGTGCATGTTCTCATACATGTGAAAGTCCTACTTAAATTATTTTCCTTTATTTGCATATATGGAGCTTATGTGGAAAGTAGAAAATCAAAAATGTTCATTTACAGAAAGGGATGAACTAAGATTGGAGCTGTAGTATAATCCTTAAGAAATGAATGTGGAGAGGAAATTTTTGGAAAAAGATGGTAATAGAGTCTGTGGTATGGTTAGTGAGATTTAGCCAAATGAAATGTGCATGAACAGGTTACATTTGAGCTTACATGGTTGTTTTTATGCTAGTTCACACAATATTTTGTGAGAATTTTAGAGTATATGTGACAGAAAAGACCATAGAATCATACTGGAAGCTAAGTATTTGAGTAGGATTGGGGACAGTGCATGAAGCATGCAGGAATCAAGTTAAGGGGGCAAACCATAACCAAGGATATATGATGAATACTTGTGTAACCCCAACACACACATAAACACACACACACACACACACACACACACACACACAATTTAATTGGTTTAAATAGAAATACCTAACATTTTAAAAATCACTACTTTTATGAGGTATGGATCATTAAATAAAAATCTCAGTGACGAACACTTGTTCTTCTAAATGCTATTAATTAGGTAAATGCAGAGAGCATCTAAAAGTATACAAGCTATTTCAAATTGTTCTTGGTGCCTCTCAACACTTTATGGTTAAGACATAAATTTTGATAAACTTGGAGAAATCAGTTTTGAACTATCTATGAAATTAACTTTTCTGGCTAGCTTTCAGAGTGCTTTTCAGGATCTGGACAAGAAAAAAAAGGATTATTTTTTCATCACTTGTTTAACCTGAGATTCTACAATAATCAGCTGCCAGGCAAAATATGCCGACAGCATAATAATGTCGAGACTGTTTCTGACAGTAACCAAACATACTCCTGATTGGAATTGATGCCTCCTCCACAGAAATCATAGTATTGAAAATATGACAAAAAAATGACTATGGAAGCTATAGGTCCTATCAGATGTTATTATTCTATATAACCATTTTGTCAATTTTTTTCAAATATATATGTTTATGTCCATAGATTTGTACTTGCCAATCTAGGTTAGACAATATTTGTTGATGTTTTTGAGACTTGGTTTCTTTTTTAACCTTGGCTGTCTGGAAACTAGCCCAATCAACCAGGCTGGTCTTGAACTCAATGCTATCTGCCTGTCTTTGCTTTCCTTAGTTCTAGAATTGAAGGCATGTTTCATCACTGCTCAGCTTAGAAAAGAATGTTATGGCGGGTGGCGTTGACTAATGCTTAGATGATTACCTACTTAAAGCACTCAGAATAACAACTGTGGGTCCTTAACCGTAGATGAGATATCTAAAACACTTCCCTTCAGGTTTCAATAATATAAAGAAAAAAAGGAGCATATAATCAATATATTAAAATTTCCAGGAGAGTAGAAGGTATCAAACCTGGAAGAATAATATTTAAAAAATCAAGAGAGGATGACAGAATTTGGCCTCGTGTCTATGTTACTGCAGCACTCATGGAGCATTAGTGTAGTAAGGACATATTTGTTGCCCTTAAGGTTTTTAAATTGGGACTAAAGAAATACAGGGATATTTCAGAATATTCCTTGGCTTACAGTGACTATCTTTCTCACCTTAATGAGGTCAATAATACCTGAGTTTTGTTTGAATGAGTTTTGATATCTGGAAGTCTTCTATCTGAGAAATCTGAAGAAATTTGGGCTTGATTTCTTGCTTTTGAAAGTAGTATTAGTGATTCACTTAGTATGCACAAAGTGGGAAAAAAAGGGGTACAGCATTCAGAAAAGAGTATGAAGGCAAAGAAACAGCCTTACTGGTAAAAAGATACAAGTTTGTGGATCTATAACTTTGTTCTTCAAGTGAATTCAAAGCACTGGGCTATAAGGATGTCTCCTGTGCTAAGCTAGTAGCTATCGTTCTGGACCCATTTTAGCATCATCCATAGTGCCTGCTCTGAAAGGTGAAGTGCATAGAAAACCAGAGTACCCTAATCCTGACACTCAACAGATGATTCCATTTTAGCCAGGGAATTTAGCACCTCCAGGGTTACACCATGTCCCTGGTGGCATGTTTCTAGTGTCTCCTTCAGCTGTTGTTCTGATGAAACTGTGCCCTCTCCCTATCTTCTTCCAGTGTCTGTTTCTACAAGTGGATTACTGATGGAAAATAACCAACAGTGCAAGATACCAAACACTGTTGAGGAAGCCATGAGAATTATCACTGGTGGGGCCCTAGAGATGGCTGTGCCACGCAATGGCACAGAAGAAAGTAGTACTGTGCTCATCAAGGCTTTCAAAAGACTGATGAAGAGTAAGATTAAGATGAAGAAAAGGCTGGCTGTGGTTCTCCCTGACAATAACATTTATAGTCCTCTGTAGTATGAGGTTTTTGGCCCGGACTATTGGGCCTAGCCTCAAGGTTTAGGACCACAGACCTGTAGACCCACAGTCCTGCAGTCCTACATAGACACACAGACACTTTCATTAGTTTTTGGCTGATCAGCCTCAGGCCCAGGCATATCACTTGCTAGCTCTCTACCCTTCATCTAACTCATGTCTCTTGTTCAGCCATGCGGCTTGGTACCTTTCTTTAGAGCAGCATAGTTGTCCTCTGCTTCCTCTGGCTTCTCTCTGGTGCTCCTCTGGCATTCTGCTCTCAGAGATTTTCTTAGTCTGGTAGCCCCGCCCACACTTCCTGCCTGCCTTTGGCCAATCAGCGCTTTTTATTAAATCAGTGGTTGGGGCAATTATTACCATGAAACAACACAATACCCCTACAGTCCGCTGTAGCAGAGGGGATTTGATGAGGCAACGTCAAGATCTGCTACCTCTGAAAGAATAAAACTCTTACTTAAGAGTTCCTTTTTGGTTCTTAAGTCATGTTCAAAGAAACAATGCTTTGTTGCAAGGTTTTTGGAAACAAAGTTTTATTGTTATTGGTGCCTCTATCATATTGTTCTTGAGAAAACAAAAACAAAGCCTGAATGGATTTTAAATATGGAACAAACCTATGTTCTAAGTTAGATTAGGTTTTAACAGGAGAACATTACAAAATGGCAAAGCCACATCTTGTTCCTGTTCAAAGGTGTCTTGGATTTGCCACTTTACGAACTTCAATACCCAAAAGAAAACAAATAAACAAAACACCAATGAAATATGTCCAGAAAATCATTTGCTCTAAGAGGAGATAGAATGTTTCAAGTGAAATATGTAAAGCAACCTCAAGATGATGATTGATGATAGAGATGATCATTATAAATATAATGATGTAGGTGATAATTGTGTTGATGAAAAACTTAAGTAAAAATACCACTGAATAATTTAATATGACACACACCAGTATCAAACTAGAAAAGACTCAAAACCATCAGTATTATGATCAACAATTTAAGAATCCTTCAATGAACATGGAAAATCTATGTTTAAAATCCATTTCTCAGTAGTTAATAGTAATTGTTTTTCTTGCAGAGAGCAAACAAACTTGCAGGCCAAACACCAAAAAAAAAAACAAAACAAAAAAAAAACAAAAAAAACCCACAAAATAAATAAATCTAAGACAGGTTTAAAAAGGAAAATTGTTTGGATACATTAAAATATTCTGCTTCTTTGAGATCCATAGTTAATCACCAGGTCGAGCTACAGGTTCAGCTGAAGAGAATGGAGAGAGTATACGAGCAAAGGGATGAGGATCATGAGGAGGGGATCCATAGAGACAACTGACTGCAGCTATTGGGAGATCACAAAGTTAAAAACAACTGTTGTGGAACCTTTTAGAAAAGAAACTAAACCCTTCAAAGGTAGACCACTGTCAAATGGATTGGGCAGTTTGTAGAGCCTCTTGCAATAGGATCAGACTATACTTCAACTGAAATCTCAGAGCCCATTCCCTATAGAATAAAACCTAACTCAGCCTTAATACTGGCATGAGTTATGCAGACTTACCTCAACTGGACATTCCAGACTAAACTGACCCACCTTGGGACTCTTGTTCTCCATGAGAAATGATGGGGTGATGGGGTGGGGAGGCTAAGGGAGGACTGGGAGGCACTAGGAGAGGAGAAGGTAGGTATGTATGGGGAAAACCTCTTTAAATAAAAAATAAATAAAAATTAAAAATAAAAAAAAGGACTAGCTACAACTAAAAATCCATTCTGCTTCCTTTATTCCTTCAAAAATGATTATGTGGTTGTCTTTCCTGTAATATAAAATGAGAGCATTCAGTAAGTATTTTTAATAAAGGTTGTTCAGGATGTTGTCTCCAAGGGCAGAAGTTTCATTTTAAGAATGGAATTCCACACATTGCTTGTTTTGCAAATGTATGAAATGTCATACAGAGAATTGTAATAATTGTGGTCAGATATGGAAATGATCATAAAGATATACATGTGAAATAAAGTATCAGAAATCTAATGTAGATAATGCACTGGTTTTCAATGGTAGGAATAATAGGCACAGGGAGAGTTTCTATTAAAATTTTCTTTCCATTTTCTTTCTTTTCTACTACCATTATTATACTCTTATCTTGAAGAGATTAGATAGATAATGTAGCAAAAATCATAAAAATTTATAGTAAAATGATACATCAAAAAATTTGAGTAGCAACTCTTAGTGGCTTGTGTGAATTCCTGCAATTTTCTTACCTTCTCAAATATTATAATGTTTCCATCCTAAAGAATTAAATTAAGGTAAAATAAAATATTTAACAACTATCTGACTTTATCAATTATTTGGGGGATTAAGTAGTAATTGCTTCTTCAGAGTCTTTATTGGCAAACAGGTCTTTACTAGGAGACAACTTTTAAGTCTAATTAATTAACTTGTGGTTTATCATTGTTTTCCTGTCCTAACTAATAATCAATGTCTCCCAAAGTTTCAATTACTTACTAAGTTATGTTTTGGAACAGAAACAAAGCATTGAACACTGAACTATAAAGTTTACTTCAAATTTTCTAAGAAATTTTAAATAATTCAAAGCTTTGAATAAAAATGAAGTGGCAAACTGATAGGTCCAATCAGGGAGCAAAGTTCCTAGAAAGCATGAGAAGTGATAGTACTAAATGAGTATAGGAAGTTCTGTGAACCCAGGATTTGTTATAAAACACAGAAGAGAAACTTCATTGAAACTGGGACAATTTGCTCAGGAACCTACTTACCTACTTACCTACTTACTCTCATGAAAAAATACATAATTTTTGTGAACTGCCATCTTTTAAAATATTCTTTACATGTCCTTGTCCTCATCTAATTACCAATCCTTTCCTTGTCTTTCCCATTTCTAATTTGCACTTTTTAATATTAAAAAAATCAATTACTTATTCTGAATAATTAGTAATGACATTTAAATGCTGTTTGCATACCTGTGAATCTGAAAAATCAATGTTCTTTTCTAATATTTTATTTTAATGGCTCCTGTAGAAAACATTTTTTTTTTAAATTTTATTTGTATTGTCTATCTTTGGGAATCTTTCTTCAAGAGAGAAATTTATCATTTTATGTTCCGCGCCTTCTTTGCCCGCAAACAAGACGCAGTACAACAGGATCCTTCTGCAGCAGGTTTATTGAAGCTTCACACACTAGGGCAAAGAACGGAAGACCTCGAGCCTCCCAGGCAGGCCGCTTTTATAGGCAACATTGTTTATCTCTGACGTGGGCCTTTCCCATTGGTCAGCACACCCTCACCCGATATGATGTATCTGTCTGGGGGCCAGGCTTCTTGCTGGAACATTACAAGGTGTCATGCGCAGTGACTTGTTTACTAAGGAGCATCCTTAAACCGCTTAGTCATAGGCCTGATACAAGCGCCATCTTTAGGGTGCGGCTGGCTCCCTACATCTCCCCCTTTTCTTATATTTAAAATGAGGGAGGCTATCCAGTGGATGGAAACAGAGGTTTGTCCTCCCAAAACTTCTGGGAACTATGTACAAAGGAGACGTTCCTGATGCGTCCACCAGGTACACCTCCCGACCAGCCCGGCACCTTTGTGGGAGATGGGATTTGTGTGCCTTGCCCATATGCAGACAAACATGTTCCATGGATCCCCTCAAACTCTAAGGTGGAACCATTGCAGTGCTTAGCCTTACAATCCACATGGAAACTATAACAGGTATGCTCTAATGAGGTGCAATGGCAATTAAGCCTCTCAGTGCAAGAGCCATACCTATACAGTATATACAATCAACCATGCTCAATTCCAAGCAATAGGCCAAAGCCTGCCCAAACTTCCTCACCAATCAGGGAGAGGCATACCTTCCGCAAGGTTAGGTGACCACAATCAGTCAAGCTTAAAATTTTTGTTCATTCAGAGCTGCCAGCCAAATCGTAGGGGATTGTCCATCTTCAATAGCCATTAAGGCTTGGGTTAAAATTGTCCTTTCTCTCTTTCTGGACGCTCGTATCTGGCAAATCAGCCAAAGACTGCCTCTGAATCCCACGACCATGAGGATCCCAAGGGTTCCCATGCCAGCCCATTCCTCAGGTACGAAACGGCTGAGGAAATCCATGTGGAAAGGATCTCTGTTAAGGACAGGTCGAGACGGGTAGAATTAATCTGAACGATGGCAACGCGGAGCTCTCGTAGCGTCTGCTCAAACTCTGAAGACCAATTCTGTAAGATAAACTGAGAAAGGCTTTTCGACAAGTTAGCTGCCCTAGAAAATTTTTCATACTGAATGGAGGTAACACAAAGTCCAGGAAGCTTTTGTTCACATCCCAATTGGGCCATTTGCCATAAAATGTCTAATTGTTCTTGTACCAAATCAATACGCTGGTTAACCAGCATAAGTCCTTCTTGAACTTGGGTATTAGCGGATGCTTGCCTATCTAAGGCCATTGTTACCAAGGCTGATAAATTATTAATAGCCAGAGCAGTTTGCACAGTGTTGGAAAGGGCGAGGGCTGAAGCGGTTGCTGTGGCCCCTACAGCCGCGACCGCAACAATCCCAACAATTATAGCAGAAATGTCAAAATCTCTTTTAGGTTGAAACAAACTCATGCTGCTAGGAGCCTCAACCGGCACAGGCACAAATCGTGGCATGTGAGTCACCATCGCAAAGGAATACTTCTGAGCATCCCAACAAAGGGTATAAAAGCAGGTGCTCTGGGCACACTCTAAAACATCTTTATCTATAGAAACATTACTTACAATCCAAATAAAGGGTGGCCATACACACACGGGGGCAGCCGATATTGCTTGTTCAAAGACAAGTTGCTCTATAAAAGGAGCGACGGAGTCAGGGTCTCTAAAGATCCTTCCTGCTGCCTCCATCATACGTGCCACAAAGTCTGCAAATGGTTCATTTGGTCCCTGGATAATCTTAGTAAGCTGATTGCTACCCTCTCCTTTTTTAGAGAGTGCTTTCCAAGCACGAATGGCTGTGGCTGAAATTTGAGGGTAAATCCCCCAAGGAAATTGGGTCTGCTGTGTAGCATACTGTCTTTGCCTAGTCAACATCTCAAAGGTCCATTCCCTCTGTTCAGGGGTTATGGCCACAGCATTTATTCTAGCCTGTTCTTAAGCTACCTCATGCCATAGAGCCTTCCACTCTAGATACTGACCCATGCTTGACAGGGAAGCTTTAGCCACCGTCTGCCAGTCTGATGGAGTCAGGTTCCACAAGGCAAGCCGATCAAGTTGTGTAACAGTGAAGTTGGCATTTACACCAAACTTGCGGACAGATTCTGCAAGCTCTTTAATCTGACTAAATTCTACTGGGGCATAAACCCGATCATTATTTTGGCCCTCATATACCGGAAATGCTAAACTAAGTTGTCGCCTTGTGGCCTCCGGCAGAAAAGAAAAGTTTGTAGCACCGCTCACACCATAAGGAGGAGGAGCTGTAGGCAGAGGTCTGTGCACTCGCTGGCTTTTTGCCTTGTGCCTGTTCTTTCTGATTTGGTTATGAGGAGGATCATCAGGGGAGTATCTTTCTGCCTCATATTTGGCTGCCTCCTTTTCCAAATCAAATTCATCTCCTGGGTCTAGTGGGTCTTCCTCATCTACATGGCTGGATTTAGAGGAAGAAATAGAGGACTCTGTCTCATCCCTGATCTCTAAATTAGCCAATTCTTTCCAGGGGTAGGTAAGTTTGGTCTCTTTCTTTCTTCTAACCTCTGAATTTTTCTCATAATTTTTCTCATAATTTTTCTCATAATTTTTCTCGAAACTTTTCTCCCCCATACCAGTACCGGGGGGTCCTTTTTCCTTATGTACAGTTTCCTTGGGGCGCGCTCCCAATCTCTCATCCCGCTCGGTTTCTGATAGGCTATCCTGAACCTCTCTCAACATTATCTGTCCCTCCATGACCACTGGCAAGCAGGACTCATCCTTTAAACAATTCTTGATCATCTTCCATATAGCTTTGGTGCCCATCCTTAAATCCGAGATCATCGACTGCGAAGTACCCATGATACCGTTAGCAGCGCGGCTTATCCGCGTCCGGCTTATCCACAAAACGAAACCAAAGAGCGCTGCCGCTTACCTACGTCGGTCTTAGGCACTCAGCACCGAAATCAATGAAAAAGAAAGGCAACCACAAGAAAGATGATCAGGGTGACTAGAACCAAACTTAATCCTGCCAAAACCTTTTGCCAGTAAGCACTAAAAACCAAACCTCAGTCAGGGACCATACCTCTCCGAGCAAACACTCTGCAGTTCTGAATCCTCCTCGTCACCGAGGGGTCTCCGCTGGTGCAGCTGATGTTGTCGTCCCGGGTTTCGGCACCACTTGTTCCGCGCCTTCTTTGCCCGCAAACAAGACGCAGTACAACAGGATCCTTCTGCAGCAGGTTTATTGAAGCTTCACACACTAGGGCAAAGAACGGAAGACCTCGAGCCTCCCAGGCAGGCCGCTTTTATAGGCAACATTGTTTATCTCTGACGTGGGCCTTTCCCATTGGTCAGCACACCCTCACCCGATATGATGTATCTGTCTGGGGGCCAGGCTTCTTGCTGGAACATTACAAGGTGTCATGCGCAGTGACTTGTTTACTAAGGAGCATCCTTAAACCGCTTAGTCATAGGCCTGATACAAGCGCCATCTTTAGGGTGCGGCTGGCTCCCTACAATTTTAGTCCTTTGTGCAATGCTTATTTACGGTAATGTTCATTGTAAATATTTCAAGTATCTTCAGTTTTCAAGATAAACAGCTCAAACCTAGGTTTATTATTATATGTCAATAAGGAATAACTGTACTAAAGTTAAATATTTGTCATTTCTCTCTCTATATATTGTATATTCATGAAGATATTAATGGTAAGCTTGAAAATCATATTTTGTACAGTGTTACAATGTAGTAGTTTCTCAGTCCTGGGCAGCCAGAAGCCCATACTCAGAGACCCTGCAGCCCCAGACCTCTTAGCTACCCGCTGCTGTTCAGGCCCCCAGAAATGACTCAGACACTTATATTAACTTCATGCTGTTTGGCCTATGGCTCAGGAACATTGCTAGCTTGCTCTTTCATCTTAAATCAACACATTTCTATTAATCTTTCTTACCACATGGCCCGTGGCTCACCTGTGTTCTTTACATGTTGCTTCTTTTGGCTTCTGGCTCCTTCTGTCTCTGACTCTGCCCTACTCCTCCTACCTATTCTGATTCCTCCTACTACTTTTTCTATGGTGCCTGTCATTGGCCAAAACAGCTCCTTTATTTAAAGATTGATATTCACAGCATACAGAAAGGCATTCCCACATCAGTACACCATATAGATACAGGAAATATTTAGTAGTAAAAATAAAAAAGATTTATGGAATTGTTTGTGTGTGTACACACTTCAATTTATTACTTAAATGATAATTTAAATTATTTATTAAGAATATAAAATATACAGGACAAAGTGTTCAAATATTAACATATAAGAAAAATAATAATAAAATCAAAATGTGATGTATAAAAATTATGCAGAAGCACATTATAATATGCTAAGGTAAAAACTATCACAAAGCTCATGATCTTTCTAAAAATGAGGTAGAAGGAGAGAACTCTCTCCACTAAACTTTATCTCTGACTTCCTGACACAAAATGTGCAATGTATGAGTTCACACTTAAGCACTATATATATTATATATAACATATATAATATATATAATTATGTAATATATTTTATATATTATAATATAGATATATAAAAATTAGACAGGGCTCTCTGTGTATGTTTGAGGCTATCATGGAACTTATACTGTTGACCAGGCTTTCTTTGAACTCACAGAGTTATGCCATCCTTATGCTTAGATTAAAGGCATGTGCTACCACCACCCAGCAAATAAGTATTTTTTAACAAAAAAGGAAGAAAAAACAACACCTAAAAACTGCAAGGAACAAAGTGACAGAAGTCAATATACACTTTTCAATGATAATGATCATAATGATAACGATCATAATGGTAATGATCATAAGATGACACAGAACAGAGTACTGAAATGGATCAGCAGTTAGGCATCATAAACCATTAATCAATTTCACAAAATTAGGATCACCACAAATACACACATTACTTTAAAAAGATTGAATGCAGTAGGGATTTTAATTAAATGGACCTATGTAGGATGCAGGATTTTGTTCAAATATTGATAAAACAGACATCAATTAACACCTCATAACAAATGAAAAAACTAGTTTTATGTCAATTAAGGAACATTAACACAAAAGAATATTATTATTCTACCTATATCTCAAAGGAAGAGAATGGCACAGTCAAATTTGAAGGCCACCAGAAGGGCCATGTGTAGAAAAGAATTTTTGAGTGACTGCATATAATGAATATA
This sequence comes from Phyllotis vaccarum, assembly GCA_033318265.1. Lineage (NCBI taxonomy): Eukaryota > Metazoa > Chordata > Mammalia > Rodentia > Cricetidae > Phyllotis > Phyllotis vaccarum. The sequence goes on along the minus strand of JARWLC010000009.1, from coordinate 124,191,902 downwards.
GAATAAATTCAATACCCCTCTCTAGGAAGATTTCTGAGAGTCTTGGATAGCTCAGAAGCAAAGGAGACTTTTTTGGTGTGAAAGTCTTCTTTTACCATCACTTAGGAGGCCTATGTTAATGATTAGGTGGGTTCCTTTAATGATGACCTTTATTGACACAGTGGTTCAGGAATAAAAGCTTTGTTGTGTTCTTGTTCATACCAACAAAAATAACAGGGATGTTAGGCTATTTTTCAGTGCACAGAGGCTTCTTATTATCTGTGGCCATTCAAAGTTTTTTGGCCAGCACATGGTAAACACTGATCATAATATTAAAGAACATCATTTTGGATCCTTGGGGGAAAATTGTGTAAACATTTTACTAAATAAGTAAAGAGAAGAAATGAACAAGAAAATCCCCAAATAAGCCTAGCCCTGATATACACAGGTGGATTGAAATTTCCTCCAGTACATTTAGAAAACATGATTTAGCTTTTGAGGAAAGGAAATTACAAATGATTTTTGCTAAAAACCTGAAGGAAAAATACAGTGTGTTCTTTTTTTTTGGCATGATATATTGTAGCATTAAAAAAGAAAATAAGGAGAGTGCAAAAACCAGTTAATTCAATAGAAATGGAGCCTACCAACTCTAGCAGCTATAAAGAAAACTTAGCTGAGTTGCCAGTACTAATAGAGGGTAAAAAAAAAAGAAAAGAAGTGACAGGGTTCAAGATAGTTGTATAGGTACTTCTCATCCTTTTTTTTTTCTATCTCCTACACAAATAAGATTACTATGTGGAAGATGAGAATCATCACAGATGTTAACACATCAAAATTAGTTATCCAAGAATTTATTGGTGTAAAAGAAATAGAAAGCTGCTTAGGTCAGTGAACTTTTCATTTTCAAAGCAGATGGAGGTTGATGTCTTCAGGGAAGTACTGTGGAAATGTTTTCAGCCATAATAATTTTTAATCAAGAAATATAGATGAAGAATCAAATCCAATATAAATGATGGAAAGCAAGACGTATTCATTGCATGATTGAAGGGAAGGTCAACTAAATAAAAATGAATAATCCAGGGCCATGATTGAAGAACATTCCCATATCATAAGTTCAAGTTAATACTCAGGATATCAAGTACTAGTTTCTAATGAGTCCATGACAAGCTCAGTAGAAGGAAAGGCGATATTTAAGACAGTAAGATTGTAACAGCAAAGAGATGAGAAAAATAATGTCAATTCAATAGAAAGAAGGATGCTACTTTGACAAAGCCCTTGGTCATTAGCAAGAGGAATTAGAAGACATTAGAATCTAGATCATAGATAGAAGGTAAAGAGAGGAGCCTACATCAGGTGTTCATCTTTTTCCTCTGATGACACCAAGGTACTTTATGCTTCCAAGAAGCTATTTAGAGAGCTAAGGTATGTGATTTTCATTTTTCCAGCAAATAATACTTGTAAGCAGTATGAACTGTATACGTTTTCTATTCAGTGCTAATACTGAATTATGAAAGGAGTTGAGACAAAGTAGTTGTCACAGAGGATAATCTATTGAAATGATCATAGTTATGTAAATTTTTGAGTTCTTTTCACTTTTTCCCCAGAAGTAGAGGTTTCAATCCATTTTCTGTTTTGTTGAAAGCTAGAAGGCACTGTGTGGTCATTCCTCCATCCACAGTCTTGCCTGTGGTTTTAAGGGCAGTAATGTAATCAGTGCTTAAAATGACTTGTCATTTTCTGGTAATTTTAACAAGAGATCTTTGAAGACCAAAAGGAGAGTCTGCAGTGAGAATTTATTTGTTTTCACCATTTTAATTTACTGTAGTTCTGTAGTCTCTTTTATTTAGCCTCATATATGTATGTATGTATGTATGTATGTATGTATGTATGTATGTATATATATATATATAATTTTTCTATCTAGAATCTGAACTATACTCCATTGCCCCACCAATCAAATAGACAGGTTACTTTAAATTTATTTAAAAGCACCATTCTCATGCTCTATGACATCATTTTAGATGACAGAAGCCCAAAATTATATAACATTTATGCATATTGCCAGGAAAATAGTTGTTTAGTATCCCCTTTTGAGGCATGTCTCATAGAATTGGCTGCTTTTTCTTCTCTGCTTTATCTCTGAATAATAATCCTTCTATTGGCTTTCTTAGCTCTAGATTCCATGGCTTCAACCTACTTATCTGAGCAATTTCAATTATAAATTCCTTCTTCTAATGACCTATAAATGACCATTCAGATGCTAGTTTCACTTTAAAAATGATCAGTAACCTAGGTTATAAGGGATATGCATATAAAAACTACTTTGAGATGCCATTATACGCTAATCAAGATCAGTAAGATGCTGGTAAGCACATAAAGTAAAGGACATTTATCCACTGTTGTTGAAGGGAAAACTTGTACTTTTGAAATCATTGTGCAAGCCCTTGAAAATCTGGTTATGAATATAACTCAAGATCTATATGTGCCACTATAGCAAATACTTAAAGGATTCTATATGACAGAGAAACTGACTCCCAACATTCATTGCTACACTACTCATATTAAGCAGAAATAGGAAACAGGGTCAATATCAGAAAAGAGGTTAATGGATAATGAAACTGTCATCAATTACACAATGGAATGTAAAACAAATAAAGGAAATTCAGAGCCAGATATCAGAGGGAAAAGCTGAGATTTCAAAGAGAGGCAACACCACAGTCAAATCTCACCCAGCCTTCCTCCAGTTCCTCAGCCTGGCTCCTCATGGCTTCAACTGTTTCCTTCTGTCTTTCCATGACTGCTCTAATACCCTCTTCACCCAGGTGTTTCACAACCAGTTTAAGATTGAAATCATGGGCTACTACTATTTTGTAGTTAGCTTTGAACTCACAGAAACACAGAAAGATCTGTAGGTAGAGTTTTACTTAGAAGACACCAATCCAAGATTAATATTTATTAAAATATAAACCAACAGTCATGATACAGGTAACAGCTTGTAGCAGAGCCTGAACAGGGACTGGAGTCTGGAAAGATGGACAATGGATTCCAAACCAGTCTCTTCAGCAGCCAGAAACCAGGAAAACAGGCTTTCCGGGGTCCCAGCAACCCCTTATCAGTCGGGTTGGCCACGCCCCCATCAGGGACCCGGGACCCTGGATAAGCATCCTTGGATCTTATCAGCTGACACCTGAATCCCACCACATCTCCCCCTTTTGTCTAAATAAGAAGGTTCTAAACTAAGGCTATGTACAATACGAATTAGAATTATTATGAGGTATGTAGGAGAGGATAAAGTACAAATTACAGCCAAAACCTAACATGTATTAAGTACATCATATATTTCTAGAATATTGCTAGATGGTAGGGTGTATAAATTACTTCAAAAGGTTACTCTGGGAAAGTAAAAATTCAACACCTGAATGTTCCTTTCTAAGGGATAATAGGGTAATAACCTTAAATACCTATTCTTCAACCCCTTAAAGACCTGAGAAGGAAGATGTGTCACCTTGAAGTCAGAAGTACATGGAAGTAGTGGCTTCCAATATTTGGGAGAGGACAGCAACACCGCTACCTGGACAATCACCTCTGGATTTGTGCATCATTGGAGAATCTATCATATTGGCTACAGGCCTATGGTGTCTGACAGATCTTTTCACAAGCAGGGCAATTTTGGGGGGACTGTCTTATCCTGTCCAGTCAGGTTTTGTCAGTCTCCATCCATCAACTTGTTCATCCAGCTTGGACATGATGTGTGTACTGTCAGCAATCAAAGTAAGGGCAGTTCCTTACCCAACCGGCCATTCTCTGCTAAAAGGACCAACTCCAAAGGAGTATCCTCGATGCTCAACACCATCTCGGGAAAGGAGCAGTGACACCAGGAGTTGTCGTGTCTCTCGTGGCCAAATTTTAAATGTTAAATGCCATATTCTCTGGGTCTATGAAATGGTTGAAGTTTCCTGTTTATCTATGATATTCTAACCTGTATCTGAGATGACTGGGATATGGTACCTTAAGTAATGTTGACAGTAGTTTTTATCATCTTAAGGAATAAACCCTGTACTAAAAATTAGAATACTTATATAAGGGGTTTATAATCTCTGAACAATGTCTTTTAGTATGACTATCAAACATTAGCCAGGAGTATATTACCATGTAAAGTGGCCACAGCATTTTAGACATGTATATACATATATATCATCTAAACAGAGGTATATAAAACATCTTGTGCATGTATCATAACTAGTGCAATCATACATTATATCTAGTATAGTTAAATGAAGGTAGTAATTGCAAAGTGTACATGACAATAATGTGCAAATATTTTAAACAGAGGTAGAAGTATATATAAAATATAGCAGTTACAGATTCAATTTTACATAATAGTTACAGATTCAGATTTATATCAAAGTAAAAGTTGCTTTGGTTATATAAAGCAATTTCAGATTAAACTCTGTACCAATGTACAAATTATCACAATTAAACCTATAAAATTATTTCACATTTGTATCAATATATAAATATCTATGGCAGTGCAAATTGTCTTTAGCTTAGCCCATATATTCTGCTAGAATTATCTATAGGTAGGTAGAACAATTTATGTTTATTTATCCTATCTATCCCCTTTCTCTCCTTCAAAAGAGATATTTGATGATATATTATAGTTCTGTCCTTCACCCAATTTTAACATAACTATCCTATTAGAATAATAATTACACACAACCCTCAAAGCACAAAACTTATTGGAAAAGGGGGAGTAGTCTTTCATAAGGTTGCTTCCTGTTGACTTAAGGGTGATGGCATCTCTTTGGGATCCAGTAAAAGCTAAAACAATGGTTAGATTTTAATGGACTGACTATATACAACTATAACCATTCTCAGAATAGTGGTTAACTCCATCTGGAATTATAATTAGAAGTGTGATCTGAAGGATAATCGTAGAGAGCTATCTTGCAGCTGTTTTTGAATAATCTATTTTCTGAAAACAATCATTGGTGCTCACCAGGTTCTTGATTTTATATATTTGCCTCTGTCTATCTACCTGTCTCTTACTCTCTCTCTCATACTCTCACTTTTATTCTTGTTTCACTAGTAGGAGTTATTGTGGTGGGGGCCCCATCTTGGTTCCAGATTCTTTGTAGATAGCTGATAGGAGGAAATGTTATTTACAATGGAAAACTTAAGAATTGTTGATACTCAAAAAATATATTCATATCTTTTATGACTTCAGGAGATTGTATGCAGACAGGATGTTTGAAAGGTACAGATACAGAGAGAAACAAGGTTTAAGATGAAGACACAAAATATTGGTCCCTAAACTTTCTCTCTTCTGTCTCACACCAGGTGGCTTTTCTGATATGAGACAGAATACTTCATATTTTCTTTCCCAATATGCTTGGGTTTAGAGAAGGAGAAAGCCACTTGCTCTCAATCCAAATCCAGCCCTATTAATAGTCAAATCAGGACCACTTTTTTTAAGTGTAGATGCAAGTTGCAAAGTAGTAAGAATTGAGAGATTACCCAGTAGTGCATATGTGTATCAGTTGTTCTCATAATCTATCATTTACATTCCTTCATCATTGATCTCTCCTCAATTGCAGATGAGTAATTATTCAATGTCTAGTCAATGTCTTAAAAATAGTTGTATCCATTTTCCTGTAAAAGCAAAATTGAGACCCTGCCCCAGGTTTGTTAAATATATTTTTCTTACCATGTATCCATTTGTCATATCAGGGATAAGCAATCACTTCTCCTCCTGAGGAAGGGATTCCTTTTTGAAGAGGACTTTTATTAGTTTTTTGGTACCCATATCTTTTCTCTCCCTGTTGAAACAAAAGGGAAACCCATACCCTTTCGAAGCACATATCCCGGCTTCAACTCTGAAGTCAACACATTTTTGAAGTAGATGAGTTTATTTATCTAGGAGGATTTCTTTATTACCCAATGTCTCTCAGCAGCTGATGTTCCCTTTTCATCAGCGTTAAGAAAATTTAAAGTCAATAAGGCACTGTGCAACCTCTCCCTGGGTTTTCTCATTTCTTTTTTCTGTTTATAAAGCATCTCTTTCAATATGGAGTGAGATCTCTCCATAACTGCCTGTCCTGTAGGATTGTGTGGTATCCCCGTAATATGCTTTATATTACAGTATCCAAAATTAGCTTCATTTTTTCTGGTAATGTAAGATGGACAATTTCCAGTCTTAATCTGAGTGGGAATTCCCAGTATGGCCATGGCTTCCAAGAGGTGAGTAAGTACAGCATCAGCTTTTTCAGAACTCAGGGCAGTCGCCCATTGTATTCCAGAGTAAGTATCGGTTGTAGGATATACATATTTCATCTTTCCAAATTCTGGGAAGTGAAACAAATCCATTTACCAGATCTCATTTTTCTGTGTACCCTTAGGATTACTTCCTGCAGGTAAAGGTGGTTGGTTATAGAAAGAATAAGTGTTACAATTCCTTACTATTTCATTTTCTTTATTTTAAGTGATGGAAAAACTCTTCTTTAGTCCTTTGCTGTTAACTTGATGTTTCTCATGAAATTCTGTGGCTTCTAGCACGTTTCCTATCAGCAACCAATCTATTTCATCATTACCCTGAGCTAGAGGGCCTGGGAGACCCGTGTGTGCCCTGATGTGTTTTATGTACATAGGATGTATCATATCTCTAATGATATCTTGTAGTTGTATGAACAGTAAGGTCAGGTCTGTATCATCAGGAATGAAGTCAGCAGTTTCAATATGTGAAACAACTGTTTCTGTGTATTGAGAGTCAGTAATTACATTGAGAGGCTCTGTGAAATCCAACAACACCATGATAACCGCATATAGTTCTGATTTCTGAACAGAGTTATAAGGGCTCTGAGCCATCTTAATTAAGTTTTCAGACTTGTAGCCAGCCTTTCCTAAATTGTTTGCATCAGTATAAAAGGTGAGGGCTCCAGAAATGTGTTTATCCTGCACCACATGAGGAAAGATCCAATTGGTTTCCTTTATGAATTGAATTCTCTTATTTCAAGGATATTTATTGTTAATCTCTCTTAAAAAGTCACTACAAAGCCTTTTGCCAAGATTCACTGTCTACCCATAATTGATCAATTTCTTCATTAGTCAAAGGAACAACAATTTCTGCAGGGTCCTTTCCAGTCAATTGGCAAAGTCTTAATTTACCTTTAAAAATGAGATCAGAAATTTTTTCGATATATGTCTTCATCTTCTTGTTTGGCCTATGTGGCAGAAATATCCATTCTAATATAATGCTTTCTTTTCGTATTAAGATTCCTGTTGGAGATTGTCTAGAGGGTAAAATAGCAAGTATGCATTCCAGGTCTGGATCCACATGATCCACATGTGCTTCTTGAAGTTTCTTTTCCACCAACTCTAACTCTTTCTTGGCCTCATCATATAATTCTCTTGGACTATTTAAATCCTTGTCACCCATCCAAAGTCTTGAACAAATTAACTAGATCATAGTTTTTTATACCAATCATGGGCCGTATTTGAGCAATATCTCCTAGTAACTTTTGAAAATTGTTAAGAGTCTTTAATTTATTTCTATTTAATTTTACCTTTTGTGGCCTAATTTTTTGTAAACCTATTTTATATCCTAAATAATTGAAAAAATCTTCCCTCTCTACCTTTTCTGGAGCAATTTGGAGTTCCCAATTAGGCAATATTTTCTTTAGTTCTTCAAATGTTTCTAATGTCTTTGGGTTTGGGTCTGTAAACAAAATATCATCCATATAATGGTAAATGATAGATTGTGGGAAGTGCTTGTGCAGTATTTCTAGTGGTTGTTGTACAAAATATTGGCATAAGGTGAGATTATTCAACATTCCTTGAGGAAAGACTTTCTATTGGTACCTCTTAGCTGGGCCAGAATTATTAAGAGTAGGCACTGTGAAAGCAAATTTCTCTTTGTCCTGTTCCTGTAAAGGTATGGTAAAAAAAAAAAAAAGAAACAATCCTTCAAATCAATAACTACAATAGGCCATCCCTTAGGTAGCAGAGAAGGCAGGGGAATACCAGATTGTAAAGAGCCCATAGTTGAATCACCTCATTAATTGCTCTTAAATCCATCACCATCCTCCATTTTCTCAATTTTTTCTTGACAACAAAAACAGGAGAATTCCATGGACTGGTTGATTCTTCGATATGCTGAGCCTGTAACTGCTCCTGTACCAACTGTTCCTAAGCCTGAAGTTTTTCTCTCGTCAAAGGCCATTGTTGAACCCAAATAGGCTTTTCTGTTAACCATTTCAAAGGCAGTTCTGTGAGTGTCATTTTAGGGTCTTTAGTTATTAGGCAATTCTTCTGAATAGCTGGTTAATTTTTTCCATAGTACCTTAAAGCATCATTTTTGGAAACATAATTGAGTCTCTGGTTGATATCAGAACCAGGAAGGATTTTAATCTGGGTATTCGATTGCTTTAGAAGGTTGTGACCACACAGATTCACTGCTATGTCAGCCATATATGGCTTCAGCTGTCGTTTCTGACCTTCTCGTCCTATGCATTCAAGCCATCTCACATGCTGTTTCACCTGAGATATTATACCAATACCCAGAAATTGGATATCTACTGCCTGTGAAGGCCATCTTGGATGCCATGATTGTGGGGTTATGATTGAAACATCAGCCCCCATGTCAACTAAACCCTGGATATAAATATTATCTATCTGTATTCTCAATTTTGGTCTTTGTTCATTTATTGATGTCTGCCAAAACATTTGTTTTGTGATTCTTTTTGGAATGTCTGTATTTTCTTTTGAATTTATGTTATTATCTTTTGCTGTATGATCTTCTAGATCAGGTATTGGATGCTCTACTCGTCCTGAGAATGCTGGTCTTCTACTATGACTGGATATGATCTTACCATCCTCAAAATTGGAATCTGATTTTTGGGGGCTTCCCGGGGGAAGTCCCAAAAGGTGTTTCCTGATGGTAAAGGGTTGCCTTATTTATCCCTGCTAGATCTACATTCATTGGTCCAATGCCGTTTCTTGCCACACCTTCTGCATAATCCAGAAGGCAATGGTCTTCTATTCGAATTAAACCTAGATCGGGCATTATTTCCAAGCATTCCTTGTATACATTTCCATCTTATATGGCCTTGTCTACCACAGTTGAAACAAGTGATGCCTTGGTTCCTCACCCTAATATTATCAAGCGCTTGGCCTACCCAATTCTCCTTGTTGCAATGGAGAGATTCAGCATTTATTGCATATTGAATCCAGTCTTCTATAGGTCTGGCTCTGATCTTTAAAGGCATAATCAGTCTCCTACATTCCAGATTAGCATGAACAAAGGCTAGAGAAAGTAATAATTGCTTCCTAACTTCTGGATCTGATATTGTTCTATGTACAGCTGTGGTGAGCCTCTGTAGAAATTTGGTATAAGGCTTTTTAAAGCCTTATTTGGCCTTAGTATAAGGCTCAATTTTTTGACCTGGGTCCAAAATCTTTTTTAAGCATTCAGTGCAGCAGTACAACATAGCAATAATGTATGCTTGTCATAAGTAGTTTGAGTCTTCACATCGGCAAACATGTCTTCACCAAGGATTTGGTCCTGAGAAGCAAAGAAACTCCTAATTTTCCTCTGTGTTCTAAGGTTCTGGCCTCCTCTCTAAACCAGCTTGTCCACTGTAAATTCTGACTTTGGTCCAAGATAGCAGCTGTTAGCTGCATCCAATCAATTTGTAATCTGTTTTTCTGCTGACAATGAATTTAGAAGCTGCTTTACATAAGTAGAGTGTATACTGTGCATTGATATTGCCTCTTAAAAATCCTTGAAATCTCTCATATGCACTGGCTCATAGCGATATTCTGAGGATCCCCCAGGTGCTATCTTTGTCTGAATAGTAGCTGGGAACAATAGGGTGTGGAAGGGGATAGCCCTGTCATGTTTACCACCTTGTGTAGAGTGTCTCCAGTATCATAATATCCCATTGGGGGTTGACCTGAACTGTTCTGAGCATAAAATGCATCACTACTCTTTCCAGTATTGCAATACAATCCTCCCATTCTTGTATTTTAGATACTACAGGTTCCCATTCCTTTATTTTGGATACTTCCAGTTTCCATTCTTGAAGGTTAGATACTATTGATTTTTTCTAGAGCTTGAATGTCCTGATGAAGCAGTCCTTCCAAAGACCTCACCGAGCCAGCAATTTTTTGATCCACATCAACATAATTAATGATTTTCTTGTTCTTGTCATTAATGTAGTCAACAAGTTTCTTGTTTTCATCATTTACATAGAGCTTATATTTTTTTGTACAGTGTTATCAATATCTAAAGAGGAAGCCTTATCTGAAAGCTTGTTGTAATCAATTTTCAGAGTATCCATCTTTTTTGCCATTTTAGTGTTTGATAGTTCCACGTCATGTGCCTTGTATAGTAACTGTTGATTTACATTTTGTTCCTGTTTAACCTCATCTGCCACTGTAGCGTTCGCTAGTTCCATGATACATAATCTGGACATTAATTGCTCTTTTCCATTTCTCACCTCTGTCATCATTCTCTTATTTTGAAACACAAAATAGAGAAACAAGCCAAAAAACAGTAGAACTGCGGTATTGAAGTCTTCAAGATATTCATTTAAAATTTTGTTAACCACCATGGCAAAATATGACCTGAAGTCATCAAAAGAATAATTGTCAGCCATTACCTCAATTCAGGTGTGATGACGCTGCTTAGTCCACAGGTGTCACAGTAGCATTCAATGCACTGCCCACTATATGGCAGATGCAGAGACTCTCAGCAGCAAGAAGCTATCTACAGACCCTACATGGTGTTGAAGGGCCCCAGCAGGCAGAATACAATCCTTGGAAAATCAATTTCTCACAAATTAAGACAGGATGTTAATCACAAAATAGAAGGGTTTTTTTTTTTCCCTTTGTTCGCTTGGGCGAGTAATTTATAATTGCCCAGGTCACAATCAGCGACCATGTGGGCTGGCTGGGGTGGGGGAAGTCGTCCTTGGCTACTGAGGCTAGCTGGGTGGATCTGCAGCTTGAATTTGCAGTAGTTCAGTCACAGTCAGTGACCAAGTGTGCTGGCTGGGGGGGAGGGGTGTGCGCACACTTTAAACTCCCCTACTTGGGCTAGATTATTGGAGTTGCCATACAGGCACGCAGTGGCAGGCCAAGTGGATGATGCACCACCGATGGACCATGCCTGAGTGCTGTGCTGCCACGCCAGGAGGGCATGTGTTGTGTGCACTGGGTCAATGGGCTGAAAACGGAGCACTGCAGTGGGCTGAAAGCCAAGTCAGGTTCTGTGGCAGGCCAGCGAGTTGAAAACCAAGTGCTGCAAGTGAGAGGGAGCTTTAAGCCAATGCACTGGAGTGCAAGCTACCAAAGCTAAACAGTCTGTATGTCCCCTGCCCTCTTAAAGTGTTCAAAACACAAAGGGACCCCCTAAACCTGTGGGCAACAGGCCCCAGGGACATTGGGTGCCAGATATAGGCAGAGTTTTATTTAGAAGGCACCAGTCCAAGATTGATATTTATTAAAATATATACCAATACTCATGGTACTGGTAACAGCTTATAGCGGAGCCTGAACAGGGACTGGAGTCTGGAATGGTGGACGATGGATTCCAAACCGGTCTCTCCAGCAGCCAGGAACCAGGCAAACAGGCTTTCCAGGGTCACATCAGCCCCTTATCAATGGGGTTGGCCATGCCCCCCTCAGGGGCCCAGGACCCTGGGTAAGCATCCTTGGTTCTTATCAGCTGACACCTGAATCCTACCACAGTGGTTGTAAATAATTACAGCCCCATGGCTTCGTTCATCTGGCTCTCCTTTAAAACGTGAGTGGTGGCTTTTTCCCAATAATTGGTACTTTCTGGCCCATGGCACTTTGTGGGGGAGATTATGTTCTGTGGGAAACAGAGTTTACTGAAAATTGTAGGGAAAGAAACAGTGCAACACAATTCTGAAAGGAGGTCTTCTAAAACTTGGACAAAAGACAAGCTCTTGGGTCACAAGCTTTATGAGACAAATGACAGTCAAGTGATGTTTCTTCCTGACCTCTTGCCTTAAATTCAAAATGTGGGGATGAAGGCTTGGAAACAGCTGCCTCTGATAGGGCCTGCCTCTACACTACCTTTCTGGCAAAAATAAGGCAGGAACCTGATGAGCCATCTAGTGACTTTGTCAGTCATCTGAATGATGCAGCAGAAAGGTTTTTTGGGGACAAAGAGATCAAAAGTGCCTTCTTAAAGTATTTGGCTTTTGAAAATGCCAACCCTGCCTGCCAGGCTCTGATCAGGTCTCATCATGCTAGAGTTAAAATATCTGATTACATTCAGCTGTTTAGAGTGGTATCAGGACCACTCACACCATGGGCCTAGCTTTCAAAGCAGCCCTGCAAAATATTGATCTGGGTGCTTTATCAGATGTATATTTTAACTACAAATAGCCTGGAAATTTCTCGAAGGAGTGTACTGTGACTAGGTCAGAGGGCCCTCTTCCTCCAAGCCTTTGCCAATTCTGTAAAAGGGGAAAACATTGAGCTTCTGAATGTCAATCAATGACCCAGATGCTCAGGGTCAACCACTGCTGCCAAACCAAGGAAACTCCCAGAGGGGTATCCCCTGGTTACACCCCAGGGACAAAACCTTGTGGTTATCAGGCTTGTCACACCAAGTCCAACTCCCTAAAATCACATATCTGTGATCTCCAATGGGCCACAGCAGGCAGTGCAGGACTGTACCTCTGTCCCTCCTCGTACAGAGTACTGAATCCCTATATGGGCACGCAATTAGTTGGCACAGGGGTGATGGGCCACTGCCCCAAGAAATTTTTGCCCTCATTCTTGGCCATGCTAGCTCTACTTTAAAGGTCTTACAAGTATCACCAGTGGTCCTTGATAATGATTACACTGGAGGAATAAAAATTTTAGCCTCTTCTAACTCAGGGACAGTCACCTTCCTCCTAGGGAATAGGATTTCCCAGCTTCTTTTTATTCCATTCTCTAAACAGAGTAACCAGTTAATAAACACATCCCATGACCAGGTTGGTTAAGGCTCCTCAGATACTTATTGGGTACAACAAATTTCCCAGAACAGATCTTTGCTAAAGCTTAAGATAAATGGAAAACCTTTCTAGGACCTTCTTGACACAGGCACAGGCTATACTGTTATTTTAAGTAAAGATTAGCCTACTTCCTGGCCCCTAACCCCTTCTATGACTCACCTAAAAGGCATTGGACAAGCATCTAAGCTGCAGCAGACTCTTCAGGTCTTGTGATGGTCTGATTAGGAAGGAAATTCAGCCACAGTTGTGCCATATGTTGTGTCTGACCACTTAAACATGTGGGGCAGGGATATCCTTGCTCAAATGAATGTTTTTATGTGCAACCCTAATGATTTAGCTACCCAACAAATATTGAAACAAGGATTAGGAAAAAATTTACAAGGGAGAAGAGATCCTGTTCCTGTGTTTCCAAGACATGACCATGCAGGACTAGGTACAGAAAATTTTCCCTAGTGGCCATTGACATCCCTGTACTACATGCAGACAAAATTACATGGAAATCAGACACACCTGTGTGGGTTGACCAATGATTTTAACTACAGAGAAGTTGGCTGCTGCCAGGGCACTAGTACAAGAGAAGCTCATGGCAGGACACATTGAGCCTACTAATTCCCCTTGGGATACACTCATATTTGAATTAGAAAAAGATCCCAAAATAGAGACTGTTATAAGACTTGAGACAGATCAATAAGACTATGGTTCCCATGGGAGCCCTTCAGCTTGGATTACCTTCCCCCACAGCTATCCCAGATGGATATGCAAAGATTATTATTGATTTAAAGGATTGCTTTTTATTTAACCATTCTTTTGCATCCCAAGGATAGATAGCATCTTGCCTTTAGCTTGTCCAGAGTTAATTTTCAAGAACCCATGCCCTACTTTCAGTGGAAGGTCTTGCCACAAGGTATGTCTAAGAGCTCTACCTCATGTCAAAAATTTGTTGCTCAGGCTATTGACCCTGTGAGGGAGAAATGGCCTCAAATATATATCCTCACTATATGGATGACATTCTGCTAGCAGCACTAGAAAATACCCAGTTGCTCCAATGCTGCCAGGACTTGTTACATAGCTTGGCTGCCCAAGGCCTTCAAATTTCCCCTGAAAAAATACAGAACCATATTTTTACTTGGGTATTGAGCTTTACTGACAGAAAATTTTAACTCAAAAATTCAATTATAAAAACATCTCATTTTCAAACGTTGAATGATTTTCAAAAGCCCTTGGGAGATATTAAGTGGATTGGATCCTACCTTAACTTAACCACAGACCAATTAAAGCCTTTGTTTGATGTTTTTAAGAGGAATTCTGACCCCCTTTCCCCCAAGAAGGTTGGTTCCTTAGACAAAAGAAGCACTGAATTTAGTTAATAAGGCCTTACCAGAGCAGGAAGTTTCCTTTATTTCATATGATAAACCCCTTCTGTTTATTATTTTTATTACTTCCCACTCTCCTATTGGAGTGTTTTGGCAGGAAGGTTCCCTTCTCTGAGTTTACCTCCCAGCCTCCCCCTCTAGGGTGCTTACTTCCATTATTGGTAGTTAAACTTATAATCTTGGGGCATGAGCAGAGTCAACAGCTGTTTGAGCAGAATTCTTAGAAAATAATTCTCCCATATGGCAAAGAGCAGGTGGATTGGCTGTTCCAAACCACAGACAAGTGGCCTATAGCCTGTTCTTCCTTTACTGTGACTATTGACAACCACTAGCCTGCTGATAAGCTATTCCAATTTGACAGGATGCACCCTTTGGTTTTTCCCAGAGTTACATCTTGCCAGCCTCTCTCAAATGCTCAGCTGATGTTTACTGATGGGTCTGCTGATGGGATCACTGTTCATTTTATTGATGGGATAGTTACAAAAATTGATTCCCTCCATTTGTCTACACAACTTGTAGAACTGGCTGCTGTTATTCAGGCATTTCAACAGCTGCCTGATAACACTTTAAATTTGTACACTGATAGTGCACATGTTGCCCAATTTGTTCCTCTTTAAGAAACAGTACCATTTTACATTGGCCATCTTTGTGCCCATTTGAAGATGCCAGGGCCATTGGCTGAGGAAAATTACAATGCTGATCTGGCCACTTGCCTTGCTTTTCTCATTGTACAGGATTCCCTTTTAAAGGCCATTAAGGCTCATTATCTTCATCATTTGATGATGATAATGCACATACTTTTTAAGCTGACCAGAGAACAGACCAGATACATAGTTAAACAGTGCATTGTCTGTGTTACTTTCTTATCAATGTCTCATTTGAGTGTGAATCCTAGGGGCTTGATTCCTAATGAAATTTGGCAAATGGATATTATTCATTATTCTGAAATTGAGAAATTAAAATATATTCATGTTACCATTGATACTTTTAGTGGATTTGTTTCAGAGTCTCTTCAAGTAGTAGAGGCCTCAAAGAATGTTATTGCACATACCTTAACTTGCCTCTCAATTATGGTAGGCCCTAAATTAAGATTGACAATGGCCCCAGATATGCTGGGAAGAGTTTTCAACAGTTCTGTAGTCAACTCTAGATAAAATATGTTACTGGCATTCCTTATAACCCCCAAGGTCATGGCATTGTCAAACAGGCCAATCAAACACTCAAATTTCCTCTCCAAACATTCAAAAAAAAGGACCTTTACCCCATCAAAGTATCCGGAGATAATTCTTAATAATGCCCTGTTTGTGCTTAATTTTCTCATGATGGATAAGGAAGGGAAGTCAGTGGCTGACCATCTCTGAAATCTAGATACTCAAATGGAACATGCCTTGGTCATGTGGAAGGACCCTTCAACACTTTAGAGGAAAGGGCCCAACACAGTACTCATTTGGGGTTATGGGTCCACCTGTGTCTATGATACCCAAAAGGGATCACCTAGATGGCTGCCAGAATGCATAATAAACAAATAAATGCTGAGCACAATAATCTGAGCCCAGGTAACAGGCCCATCACTTAGGAAATATTCTCCTTTTTCTCTTAAAGATGGCTGCAAAAGGGACCTAGAGAAGTATCCTATAAATGCTGTGGACATTGAGCATATTCCCCTTAACCTATCAAAGATCAGACATGTCTCCACACCCCTGCTGAATTTCTGGAAATGGGAGAACCCCCCCAGTCATTAGACAGAAAAGAGCAGGGTTTTTTTGTTTGCGCCTTGTGGCCAGCATCTCCCTTGCCACCTCAGTAGTAGCTGCTGGCCTAAGTGGAGGTACATTGGGTCATTCCCTTGTAATTACTTCCCACTTGTCTCAGATGCTTCAACTTGATGTGGAAGCTTTGGCAGAGTTTCTGTCTTCCCTCCAGAGACAGATAACCTCCCTTCAACAGGTAAATATACAAAACCACCAAGCCCTTGATTTGCTAACTGCAAAGAAGTGCAGGATATGTTTATTTTTTGGGGGACAAATGCTGTTATTATATTAATGAAACCCAAGTGAGTAAAGTTCAGAAACTTAGCCTTGATCTCCACTGACAAAATTTTTTCTGCAACTGAAGATGATTGGTAGAAATTCTCTATGTTTACTCTTTGGAGGGCCTTGTTAGGACCCCTGGTAAGCATTTTACTTTATGTAATGCAGACATTCCTAATTATTGGAAAGCTCACTTGATTCATAAGACAAAAAGTGGACTTCCTGGATGCCAAGCTCATACAGGTCCATTTTCACCAGATCTATCTTTCTGACCAAGGTCTTGAGGAACCTTCAAGTAATGAGCCACCTGTCGGGGTCTCAGTACTCAGGTCTATGTGGGCTTGCTCATGGGCATCTTGGGAACCAGTGTGAGGTGCACTGCTATGGGAGGACCACGTCTTCTGCCTCTGCATCCCTTGTGAAATATTCCTCATAGAGGTTGGTATCTGTGGGCACCTTTTGAACAAGAGAGGTTCCTAGGTCCTCTCCTTCCACAAAAGACATCACAATTGCTTCTTTTTGGGAGGATTGTGAGGATCATGGCAATGCCTCCACTCCCTGATTAAGGCCCACTCTTAATATGACAGAAAGTTCCTCATCACACCGGACCTATAAATTAATAAAAAAGGGAGAAAATGACAGGATCCTTAGCAGTGGTGATGTCATTTGGGACCAGAATCCTAAGCTTCCTTTTTTCTAGATGAGTCCTTTCCCAGAAACCAGGTTGCCTCCCTGTGGTTAACCTATAACTATATGAGTCCTTTCCCAGGAATTAAGTGACCTTGTGGTTAAATGACAACCAAGATCAGATAGGTCTCTGTGACAACACATTCTGTGGCAGAATAACCTATAGCTGTGTAAATTCCTTGTTCCCTTAATCTTTGCTTACCCTTCCTCTTAAATGGACTATATAAACTGCTGAGCCAAATAAAGTTTTAGAGCTTGATCAGAATACTGTTTTGGTCTTGTTCTTCGTGTTTCTTGTCCCCTCATTTGTCCACCCCGTTTCACATGGTTAGACCCCCACGGGCTGTGGCAAATGACCTTAAAAACAACTTTATGAAGATAATAAAAACCACATCTCAGAGGGAGACAATCATAGTTATTATTATTTTTTTAAAATGAAGTTAACTAAAACTTTAAAAAAACTAATGATGTTAGTATATAATGTCTAAAAGTTGTACACTTAGATGGATGAAGGAGAAAATTAGTTTACTCAGCACTTAGACAAAAATGCAAATAAATAAGGAGTAAAAGAGCTGGCCCACCTTGGGATTTCTTGCCCTTTTGGGGAAGGGGATGTGTGGATGGGGATGGGTGAGGCTGAGGGTTGTCTAGGAGGGATTGGGAGGGGAAGGGGGGGGAAACAGGGGATACATTTATGGAGATGACTTTTTAATGAAAGTAAAATTGAAAAAAGTAGTTTATATTATTTATTTTACACTGGGAAAGCAGCTTCTATACTGCTGGGAGCCAAGGCCTGTGCTGGATACAGTAAAAGCCATTTTCACCTTTCAGCTACTTTATAAGCTAATTTTATAGAGCCTACATGATATACCTCAGCTCTCCAGGAATGAGTAAGTGCAATCTTATTCCCAATTAAGACCATCTGCAGGTTTAACCCTTAACTCTCTAGGAATGCAGCCTTATTTTCATGTCAGATAAGAACACCTGCAAGCACTTATGGTCAGGATTGTGTGACCACCTTTCTGAAATAGTACATCCCACAGATAAAGTTGCTTAGTAGCCCCTGTATATAACCTCAATGATATCCCTGTATTTGATTCAGCCCTGCCTTGTTCTGGAATTCACAACAGGAAGGGAGAGATAAATAATGATTAATGCCCAGTTTTTCACAGGTCTTTAATAATCTGATACTTTAAGTTTACAGTTTTAGGTTAAAAAATGATAATATTGTACTTCACAGAATTCCAGAACACCAGTTTTTTTTTCTCTTAACTTTATGTACTACTGCATCATGGACTTATAGTTTGAGTGATTTGAGGCTTTAAAAATATTGTACTTAACTACATTCAAAGTTCAATTTACTTCTCAGCAAAAACTAGCTATATCTGCACTTATGAAATAAAAAGATTCTGAGATTATTTCCATGGACTGAGCCCACTTAGTCTTTTTTAGTACAATGTGAAAAAAAAAGGTGTGGATATAATAGACTATGAAAGAGAGTAAAAAAAGGGTAAAAAATTAAGACCAAGGATTGAGAGGAGAGCCATAGTGTATTCATCACACAGGCATGAGTTAAGGTGAAGGTGAAAACAGGCATGATTCATGAACATTTACATTGATGCCATAAAATCTTGTAGTAGTTTTTCCTCCTACCCCTTTCCCCACTTTTCTGCTTTGCCCTATCTGTATTAAAATTGCTTAAAACACATAAAAATTGTAATATGTTCCTGTTTTTTAATTGAAAAGAGGAAACCATGTAATTTCATAATATATAATTCCAAAAATCTCTTAGAATAGACAATAACTGGAATACTTGATTAGTACATAAAAATATGACTGTCTCCAGCTTATATACCCTGATAACTATAAATACCTTCACTCATAATGATAAACTTTCTCCAACAGGTCATAAGAGTTAGTACTATCTTAAGCCATGTAGCTTTTGTCTTAAGGAGAGAAACAAGGTTACACTGGACAGGTGTTTTGCTTCTGCAACACTCATGTTGATACAGTATATATTCATATCCTACCAAAAGTTCCAGGCTGTAAGAGAATTTTAATTTGCTTTTTAACATTTTTTCTAATTCCAGAAATTTTAATATTAAGTATATTTAAGTACCATTGTATAACATATTTAAGTGAGATTAAAATTGTGACCATATTTTTTAAAATACAGATTAAAAATAATAATAAATGTTTGCTCTTAAAACATGCATACATAAAATATTAATAGACTGATGAAGTAGACATATATGTATGTGCATGTATTAATTATCAAAGATGTCATGAATTTCTTTTTTTCTTTATTTTATTATTTTTTTAATTAAAGAATGTCTTTTTATCATGTATATGCCTGGTCACCCTCCTTTCCCTACTCTCAACACCTCCAAGTTAGCCTTAACCCTCCTCCTTGCCCACAAATCCCTCCCCTCCTCCAAAGGGCAAGAAGTCCCAAGTGGGTCAGCTCAGCATGACAATCTCTACTCCAGGCAGTTCTGATTTCCTCATCCCAAAGTCAAGACTGAGTAGGGTGTTACTCTACAGGGAATGGGCTACAAAGTGCCATTCCATGCACAGTAACAGTCTGATCCCACCCCTCAAGGCTCCACATGCTCCCCATGTCAATCTACAGTTGCCTAAACTTGGAGGGCTTACCTCCATTTCCCGATTGTTCTCTTAATACTGTTCTTGATTCAGTGAGCTCCCCAGAACTCTAGCCAGCAATATTTGTGGGAATTTTTCTCATAATACCTATTCCTTTGCTCATACAGACTCTCTTTCCCTGCTCTCAACTGGATCAGGAGATTGGCCCACTGCTCATCCATGGATCTCTGCCTCCACCTCTATTCTTTGTTGGATGTAGGTTCTGCAATAACAGCAAGGGCATTTATTCATTTGATTATAGGGGAAGACCAATTTAGGCACACCTGACACTATTGTTTGTAGACCTGGCCAGGAATATCCTGTGAGTTACTGGAGGTTTCCCGAGGACCCAATCTCTTTCCAACCCCACATTGGCTTCCCATGTCAAGCTATCCATATCTTTCTATTTCCTTCTTTGCTCCTCTTATTCAACCATCTCCTTCTTTCAAGATCTAATCATAACTCTTCTTGGTTGCAATGTATTATGACCCCAATTTTTTAAAGTGATCTATTTTTTCTTCTTAGGGAAATCTCTGGATGGCTCTCTTAAATTATTTCTCATCCCAAGATGTTCAGGGAGTATGGTTTGCAGCTTGGGTATTCTTTATTTTTTGTCCCATGCCTATCTTTCTGGGATTGTGATATCTCACTCAGAAGTATATTCTGCAAATCCATTTAATTGCCTGTAAATTTTAGGATGTCATTTTTTTTACTGCTGATTAGTACTTAATTATATAGATGTAACAAAGTTTGTAAATCTATTCTTCAGTTGAGGGGCATCTAAGTTGTTTCCAGGTTCTTGCTATTACAAATAATGCTGTTATGAACACAGGTCACTTAATGCCTTTGGGGTACAAATATGAATTTTTTTTTGTATATGCCCATTAGTGATTGTAGACAGAGTTTTACTTTCAAGGTGCCAGTCCAAAGTTAATATTTATTAGAATATAAATTAACACTCACAATATTAGTAACAGCTTATGGTGGCACCTGAACAAGGACTGGCGTATCCAAGCGATGGATGAACGATGGACGCACGATGGAAGGATGATGGATTCCGATTCTGTCTGTCCAGCAGCCAGCAGCCAGGAACCAGGAAGAGAGCTCCTCGTGTCCCAGCAGCCACTTATCAGTGGGGTTGGCCACACCCCCTCCAGGTTGGCCACACCCCCTCCAGGGTCCCAGAAGTGTCTTATGACCTTATCAGCTGACAACTTAATCCTGCCACAAGTAATATTGTGGCATCCTGGGGATATTGATTCCCAGCTTTTGGAGGAACTACCATCCTGCATTCCAGAGTGGCTGTATAAGTTTACACTCCCTCCAACAACAGATGAGTGTTTCTCTTGTTCCTCATCATCTCCAGCATAGGCTATAATTTGTGTTTTTGAGCTTAGTCATTCTGCAGGTGTGAGGTGGTATCTCAAAGTTCTTTTGATTTGCACTTCTCTGGTGGATAAAAATGTTGAGCAATTTTTAAAGTGCTTTTCAGCCATTTGTAATTCTTCTGTTGAGAATTCCTTTTTTAGCTCTGATTTTTTTTAATTGGGTTATTTAAGATTTGTGCTCTAGTTTCTTGAGTTATCTATTTATTTTAGAGATCAGTTCTCTGTAAGATGAAGGGTTGGTGAAGATCTTTTCCCATTCTGTAGGCTGTCGTTTTGCCTTATTGACTGGGTTCTTTGCCTTAAAGAAGCTTCTTAGTTTCATGAGGTACCATTTATTGATTGTTGTTCTTAGTGTCTGTGCTACTGGTGTTATTTTTAGGAAGTGGCCACTTGTAACAATTCATTGGAAGGTATTTCTCACTTTTTTTCTATCAAGTTTAGCATAGCTGTGTTTATGTTCAGATCATTGATCCATTTAAATTGAGTTATGTGCAATGTGATAGGTTTGAATATATTTACATTATTCTACATACTACCATCCAGTTATGCCAACACTATTTGTTGAAGATGTTATCCTTTTTCCATTGAATATGTTTGGCCTCCTTGTCAAAAATCAGGTGTTCATAGGTGTGTGGATTAGTGTCAGGGTCTTTGATTTGATTCCATTGATCCACAAGTCTGTTTTTGTGCCAATGCAAGTTTTTTTTTTTTTCACTACTGTAGCTCTATACTATAGCTTGATGTCAGAGATGGTGATCTCTCCTGATGTTGTTTTATTGAGCAGAATTGTTGTTTTGGGAAATCCTGAGTTTCCTATTATTCCATATGAAGTAGAGTATTGTTCTTTCAAGGTCTGTAAAAAATTGTGTTTTGATGGGAATTGCATTGCATGTGTAGACTACTCTTGGTAAAACTGCTATTTTTACTATGTTGATCTTCCCTATCCAGGAACATGGGAGATATTTCCATTTTCTGATATTTTATTCAATTTCTTTCTTTAGTGACTTAAAGTTTTTGTCAAAGATGTCTGTTACTTCTTTGGTTACAGTTACACCAAGATATTTACTGCTATTTGCAGTTATTATAAAGGGTGGTATTTCCCCTATTTCTTTTTTTTGCCCTTTTATCCTTTGCATATGGGTGGGCTCTTATTTTTTTTAATTAATCTTGTACCTTGCTACCTTGCTGAAGTTCTTTATCAGGTATGGAGCTCCCTGGTTGAATTTTGGGGGCCACTTAAGTATACAGTCATATCATTTGCAAATAGAAATAGATTGACTTCTTTCTTTCCAATTTGTATCCCGTTAATCTCATTTTGTTGTTTTATTGTTTCAGCTAAAACTTTGAGAACTATATTGAATAGATAGGGAGAGAGAGGACAGCCTTGTCTTATTCCTGATTTTAGTGAGATTGCTTTGAGTGTTTCTCCACTTAGTGTGATGCTACAGTCTTCAGTTGTGCTGTTAGGATTCTTGTGTTTTTATTTCTCTAAGTTTTTCATATAGACATTTAGTGCTATGAGTTTTCCTCTTAACACTGCTTTCATTGCTTCCCATAAGTTTTGGTATGTTTTGGATTCACTTTCATTAAATTATATAAAGTTTTTAATTTTTTTCTTAATTTCTTCCTTGACATGTAGGTGGTTCAATTGAGAGATATTCAGTTTCCATGAGTTTTTAGGCTTTCTGTGATTTTTGTTGTTGCATTCTAGCTCTAGACCATGGTTGTCTGTTATAACACAAAGAGTTATTCCCATTTTTTGTATGTATTGATATTTGCTCTATGTGATCATTTTTAGAGAGTGTTCCATGGCCCATGGGATGCTGAGAAATATGTATATTCATTTTTGTTTGAGTGAAAGGTTTTGTATATATCAATCTCATTTGGGTCCTAGCATCTATTAGATCCCCTTTTTCTCTGTTGAATTTCTGTCTGTTTGACCTTTCTAAGTATGAAAATTGGGTATTGAAGTCTCCGACTATGAGTGTGTCATTTGATGTGAGGCTCAAGCTTTAGTATTATTTCTTATATTATGGTTTTCTTATATTGTGGTTCTTGTGTTTGGGGCATAAACATTCAGGATTGACACTTCATCTTGGAAGACTTTTCTAGGGATAAATATGCAATGTTTGTCCTGTTCTCTTTTGATTGATTTTAGTTTGTGTGTTACGAGTTTTTCTTGCTTTAGTGTTTTCTTTAATGGAGGTATCTATTTCCACTATCAAATCTTCTACTCCAGATATTTTCTTTGCCCACCTCTTGAATTCTGTTGGTTATACTTCTTGCATCTCTGGTTCCAATTCATTTCTTCAGGTTTTATATTTCTAGCTTTGCCTTGATTTGTTCCTTCTTTATTGCTTCTATTTCAATTTTTAATTCCTGGAATGTTTATTTTACCTGTTTGTTTTCTTTTTCTTGGTTTTCTTTATGGATTGTTCATCTCTTCCAATTTTTTTGTTTGTATTTTCTTTTATTTCTTTAAGGGGATTTTTTATATCCTCTTTAAAACTTCTATTATCTTATTAAATTTGTTTTTAATGACCTTTCCTTGTTTCCTCATCATTGTTATGTTCAGATTTGATTTTGTAGAGCTATCAACTTCTTCTTGGGGTATCTTGATTTCCTTTATATTGTTATATGTATTTCTGCACTTTTGTCTGCCCATTGCTTCCTTGGTTTACTCTTGGTTGGCTCTTAGTCAGATGTGAGCTTGGGGTCTGAGTGTTTCCAGTATTGCGAGGACAGTTCTTATTTGGCTCTTGGTAGGCTGTTGGCTAAGGTGCTGTGTTGTCACAGGGGTTGTTCTTAGTAGAGTTTGAGCTGGCTCTTAGTCATCTTAATCAGCTGTGGATCCAGAGGGAGTCTTCTGATTTGATGCCATGAATTTGAAAGACAGCAAGAATAAATACATTGGTAAGAATGGTAAAAGGAAATTAAAGAGAGAAGTGATAAAAATTGTACTAAATTTTAAAAGTATGAAAGTAATAATATGATGTATCCATGTAGTTCACACATATTTCCTATTCTCTGTATCAAAGGCCACACTAAAGAGTTATAACTTGGTGATGCAAGGTCATTTTCTTTGCTCATATGCATCCTAGATGGCATAGAGATTTTAGGATTCCAAGCGGTGTGCTACATTATTATTCTAATCTGAGCCTGCTTACACTTATGGCCCTCTTGGTTTACAAAACAGTGCCTAATATCTCCATTTTCACTTTAGTTTACAATTTAGCCCTGTGTTAAAGGCTGATACCTAAGATATCAATCACATTACCTCTTTTTATCATAGTTCTCTCTTTACATAAGTTGTCTTGGGGTTATCATGTCAGCTTGGGGCAGATCTCTTATATTCAACAGCAGTTTTTTTACCTGTTTGATGCCTCCTTCCAAGATATACCACACATAGCACACATTCTACATATGAATAAAAATGTCCACCCCATACCATACAAATAATGAGAGCTATTCTGGGGTTGGGTTTTCCACCATAAACATAACTTTTCAAGTTGGCATCATGTTACTTACATGTATGAATACCTACTTCACTGTCCACATTACTGACAGCACTCGCTTTAAGCCCTTTAATGTTAAACCACATGTAAAACATCTCTTCAAACTAAGCATGATCATTATAATTTGTGTCAGTTGTCTGTTTCACTCCCTGTATAAAGGACAACATAAGTGTTCTTCCCAAATTCATCTTCATTTTTATTGTATTCTTACAACTAACCCTAGTTTTGCTAAAACTCTCTTACCTGAGACCCTAATGATAAATACATTAAAATTTCATCAGCTGTGCACTGGAAAATAAATAATGCTTTTTCTTACTTACAGAACATAAGCACTGTCAACTTAAGTGTAGATACTCCACTGAAAAGCTGCCCATGTTGATCCTTAGCTGGAAATTAGGGTTATTTTTTTCTCAGTGTTTTCTTCTGGTTCTCATAACACATATATCTAATCCTGAGATTGTCAGCATGAAGGTCTTTAGGGAGAAAACTTATTGTTACTCAGCCTTTAGAATGGTGATTCGTTGCTGAATATAGTACTCAACTGGTTACTATAAGGTCGTGGGTCCTTTCAATATCAATGAGCAATGTTTCTGACACTTTCAGTTCTTGCTCTCAATCCACTAGACTCCTAACCATAGCCCACTCTTCCATAAATTTTTAACATGAAATTTAAGTTCATATCTACCTTTTCTGTCATATTTTACTAAAGGTTGAAGTTCTAAATTTACAACAAGATCCTTGGTATAGCAGAAGGAGAGAGACTGGGAACATATACAATAAGGAGAGGTCTAAATCCATCTCTTATGGGAAATAAAATATCTAATTTGGAAGAAAAAAATGCTCTTAGTAAACAATAGTCATTGCTGATTACTATACATCTGGACGTGCACACACACAAACATATATATATATATATATATATATACACACACAACTTTATACTGATTTCATACTTTCTGGTAACAGCTAATAAAAACTGGAAGAATGAAATTTGGTTTCTATTTTGTTTAGTTTTGATTTTTTAACCTTTTCCCTCACTCTTATTGGAGCTTTAAAATGAATACTGCTGCTAAAAAAAACTGCTTTCTTGTAATTAGAACCCACTGTTTGGGAATTCAAACTGAGACTGAAGACCAGCTATAATATTCAGATTCATGTTGTGGACAACTAATGTAGTCCTGGTAGTTCTGTCAGAAAACAGTTATTGTTGGATTAAGAGACTATAAACTAGTAGAATAAACTACTTATAAAACATAAATCTATCACCTCAGTTCTATTCATCTATACAGGTTTTATTAATACATGTCTTCGTTAAAAAATGAAACCTTCAAGAACTGTTGTTCAAAACTTTGAGTATATTAATTTAAGCCAATAATTATGGAAATCAGAAGCATTCTAACCATATTTAGCCCTCATTAATGTTGCAATCCATTTTATTTATTTCTTGATTTTTTTTGTTCTGCCTGTCAATTCAGAGTCAGTGAGCTCCCAATAGCTTTGGTCAGCTGTCTGTGGGTTTCCTCATAATGATCTTGACCCCTTTGCTCATATAATCTCTCCTCTTTCTCTTCAACTTGACTGGGATCTCAACCCAGTGCCTAGCTGTGGATATCTGCAATTCCCAACAATTGCTATATAAATGTTGTATGATGAAAATTAGAATGGTCATCCTTTTGATTATATGGGAAGGCCTTTTCAGGCACCCTTTCCACTATTACTTAGATCTTACAAAGGATCATCTTTGTGAGTTCATAGGTATTTCCCTAGCACCAGATTTCTTTCTAACCCCATAATGGCTCCCTCTATCAAGATAGCTATTTCATTGTTCTCCCTTTGTGTTGCTTCCCCAATTCAAACATTCCATTCTGTTTTTCTCTTCCTACCTCCCCTTGCCTACTTCCCACTAATGTCACATTTTACTCAGGAGATATTTCCCCCCTTCCCATTAATGAATGTCTCTCCTAAGTTCTTCTTATTACCTGGATGCTCATAGGTTGGGGATTGTAGTCTGGTTATTCTTTGCTGTCCATCTAAAATTCACTTACGAGTAAGTATATATTATGTTTGACTTTCTGGGTCTGTATTACCTCAGGATAGTATTTTCTAGATTCATCTAATCTCTTGCAAAACTTAGAATGTTAATTTTTACTGCTGAATAGTACTCCATTGTGTAAATGTGCCAATTTTTAAATAATCTATTCTTCATTTGAGGAGCATTTAGATTGTTTCCAGGTTCTGACTATTTCAAGTAATGCTGCTATGAACACAGTTGAGCTACTAATCTTTGGTAAAAATATACATCCTTTAGTATATACCTAAGAGTGGTATAGCTGGGTCATTAGGCAGATTGATTCCAAGATTTTTGAGAAAACATTATGCTGATTTCCAAAGTGGCTGGAAAAGTTTTCATTCTCCTTCATTGCTGGTGAAAATGAGAATAGCAAACACTGTACACCATGAAGAAAAACATTAAGAATTAAAAAATAAACTAAACCAAATGTGCCACATCTAGATTCAATAAAGTTAAATAAAGGTTTCTTAACTAAATAAATTATTTCCAAATGAATCAAATCATTCACCAGGACAGAATGCATAAAATAACTTAACTATTTTTATCAAACACAAAAATATCAGAACTCAATAAATAATAATCTGAAAATTCTCTGAATAGACATTTCTGCAAAGTATCTTTATGTGGATACAAAAAATAAATGGGCAAATAAAGATACTATAGAAAATATAAAGTCCTGACTTTGTATTTATTTAATATTACATTAAATGTGTAACTATATATGTCCATGTATATAAACACATAATCTGTAGATTACATAAATATATACATTTAAACACATATATAAAATTTGTACATTATTTAACAAAATATCAGGTATTCCAACACCATTAACTGCGTGTGATAATCAGTATATGTAGTATCTTCTCAGAAAGGTGAAGAAAATCTATGACTTTATTGGTGAAATTGAGATCATACTGAGCAATGTATTGAGACTCCATATCAGAAATATATAATTGATATTTGAAGAATAACATAGGAAGAAATGTACCATTAGCATACCTAAAACTAGAAACACATATAAGATTATTATTCAAACTCATATATATGTTGAAATATTCTAATTTACAGAATAGAAATTTAAGAGCCAATAAGTTACAAAACTACATAGAGACTGAAAATACTCCCATCCTGATATTTTAGTCCCAGCTCTGATATTTTACATTCTAACATTCAAACTAATGCAAAATCACTAAGAGGCTTCAAGATAGTCACACAAAAACTAGTAAGAGTCAGTTGAAGAACTTGCACATGCATTTTAATTTCAAAAGTTACGACAAAATAACCTTAACTAAGGCTTTGTGATGTAGTATATGGTCAGCAGAATACAACAATTTGTTCTAAAATGATCATTTTGGATGGTACCACACCTATAAAGGCCAAAGGTTAACATGAGTTATTTTCTTAAGTTAGTGCCACTTTAAATTTTTATTATGATCTTGAGATTATAATATAAACAATATTCTCCCTTCAATTTCCTTTCCACAAGGCCTCTCTCTCTCTCTCTCTCTCTCTCTCTCTCTCTCTCTCTCTCTCTCTCTATATATATATATATATATATATATATATATATATACATATACAAATTTACAGCCTCATTTTTTCTCAATTTTATTAAAGGCACATATATATATGTATAAATGTATGTATATACATATAAATACAACATTCTTAGTCTGTACAATGCTGTCTACATGCATGATTTCAGAGCTGACCATTTGTTATTACAAACTAGTGTTCTCTTCCCTGGGGAAGACCACCTCTCTAATTATCAGCATGGTCTTCTAAGTCTTAAAGTCTTTCCATCTCACTTTTCCCAATGTTACCTGCAACATACATACAAAAATGGTTTGTGGAAGTATCACTTAGGTCTGGGCTTCTAAAGTCTAGATTTTAATTGGTTTGGTTTTCTGTTGTTATTATCTTTCTGTTACAATATTAAAATTTCCTTGATGAGAAAGAAAGAGTACACATATTTGTAAATATGAAGGCAAAGGCAAATATTTAGCCTGCTGTTGGGAAATATGCTGATTTTGTAAAGTAGAGGGTGTATATTCTTCTATAAAAACCAGCAGTTTACTAGCACTGAGTATTTATCTAGGTTTCCAGTACTAGGAATTAATTTTCTTTTCTTGAATTAGTCTTTAGTACAATTTTAGAACTTTTGCCTAATGATAAGGTATGCATACCACTACAGTACCATGAGGAACATTGTCCCATGCTGGTCAATAATATGTTCCATAGTCATCATGGCCCAGCAGAATTATATTTTGTGCTCTTTTAGAATATTACATGGTATTGTCTAGTATTATAATAACTAGTTCTCAAGGAAAAGGCAAACTAGTCAATCCTAACTCAGGAGACTCTGGGTACTGGTTCTGAACTCTACATTGTCTTCAGCAATGGAGATATACATATATCTTTTACATCTGTGGGGGACACCTTGTGTTTTGAGGAAAAATATAATCTAAAACTACAGCTCAACAGTGTGTTGTGGGATGTCTTTCTGTATGCTGTGTATGTCATTGGTTAACAAAAGGACAGTATTGGCCTATGGCAGGGCATCTTAGAATCAGGCAGGAAATCTGAGCATAGAATAAGGCAAGAAAAGCAGAGTCAAGAGAGAAGTGTTCAAGTTACACAAAAAGCAAGATGTAAAGACATAAGTAAGCCATGGGCCACATGGCATGATAAATTAATAGAAATTGATTAAGATACAAGAACTAGCTAGAAATATGACTAATAGGCCAAATATCATGAAATTAATATAAACATCTGAGTCATTTTGAGAAGCTAAACACGGTGGATGGGTTTGGACCATGGGGCTAGGCTGGGCCAGAAACTCATACGTCAGTGTGCTTATGCTTATAAGCAAGTTCCTTTTTTTTTTTTTTTACAGGTGTATAACAAAATAAATGTTTTGAAGATTTTAGGGAACCAGACACAGATGGTCATTTTCCATAGTGAACATCTTATACCTGAGTCATCTACCTAGCTCTGAAGAATGTTGTGTAATAATGTCCTCATCCATATGGTGGAAATGGAAATTTGATCTTGAGTGGTTGTCAATTCTGTCCATGCAGGTTATTTTGAAACCCCCTTTCTTCCTTTTAAAGAGTTTTGTTTGAGGTTGGAGAGGTTGGAGCAGATTCTTCAAACAGCTATATGTTATAAATATTAAAGCAAGAGATACATGTGTAGCCAGAGTTTCAATCCAGAGCACCTGTAACCCAAGGAATCTGCTTAACATCTGGTAGAGCAATGGAGAATTAGACTCTCTTGAGCATTAACACTGTGCAAGTATCAGTAGTAAAATTCAGTCCTACTATCTTTAGCTGGTATAAGAATATGCAAATACAATTATATGAAAGATATTCTAGGAACAGAATTATAACAGCTCAAA
This sequence comes from Phyllotis vaccarum, assembly GCA_033318265.1. Taxonomy (NCBI): domain Eukaryota; kingdom Metazoa; phylum Chordata; class Mammalia; order Rodentia; family Cricetidae; genus Phyllotis; species Phyllotis vaccarum. Next base: position 124,161,782 of record JARWLC010000009.1, on the reverse strand, counting down.
GAAAAATGATTGAAGATTGTAGAAATCTTAATTAGTTCTTTTTAATTTTTATACTTTATCCATGTATTCAGGGAGGGTACATTTGTTAATATTGGAAAGCATCTTATCATGCTGCATTTGATCTGCTTATGTGTGATTTTATAATCTTATTAGTTGTGATTTTCTGTGATCACTTGATATGTATTTACAACAGGTGACATGGAAGTTTTAAAGTATTTCCAAAAAGTTCTTATCACAGTCTTACTATTAATTATGAAATGTGGGTTCACAGCTTTCAATAATTGGCCTTTACATTGTATGTATAAATGTTTGTGACAAGTCAATAACATAATGTTAACCTTTGTGTATTTTTGAGAATTGAAGACTCATTTTCTAGTATTGTGATTTATATTTAACCATAAAAAACTTGAGGTAGCCAAAACAATCTTGAGTAAAAAGAAATATGCTAAAAACAATACTATCCTAGAACTCAAGATAGATTACAGAGGCATAATAATAAAAACAATGTGTAACTGTTGCAAAGCAGACATCAAGATTAAAAGGACAATATTGAAAACTCAAACATGCTTAGGAATAGGTATAGGCATCTAATATTGATAGAATGATTTAAAAAATACTCCAGAGGTTGAAAAATCACATCATTTCAGCAAATGGTACTTGGAAAGTAGATGTACAAAAGCAGAAGAATAAAATTAAAGCCATATCTACTCATTTGAGGCTATAATTACTCTGTCATGTCTATAAAATACTATTTTGAAACAATGATTCCAGGCTTTTTTCTCTTAGAATAATTATTCTCATGCTTTCTTAATTCCCAGAGTCTTAGATAAAACATTAACACTGTTAGGAATAGGTCAAAAAGAACTTTATGAATAGGGCTCCAAATACTGTTTACAAATGTAGCTCATAAAATTAAGATGTTTCAAGCCACATTAACTGGCAGCAGGCAATGCTCTATAGGCAGACCACTAACTAAGGTTCTATGGGTATCCCAACTAACCCTCTAATTTACAAGTCCCAATCTGCCTTTCAAATGCAATCATTCATTGCCATGTCTGAGGCCCCTTGAGGCACAGTCACTGTCTGTACCAATTGGATGAATAGTGACTGATGTGGGAATGTCTTTCTGTATGCTGTGAATAGCTATCTTTAAATAAAGGAACTGTTTTGGTCCATGACAGGCACCATAGAAAAAGTAGGAGGAGGAATCAAAATAGGTAGGATGAGCAGGGCGAAGTCAGACAAAAGACCAAGCCAGAAGCCCAAAGGATCAACATGTAAGGAGAGACAGAAGAAACCAGAAGCCCAAAGGATCCACATATAAGGAGAGACAGAAGGAGCCAGAAGCCCAAAGGAGCAACATGTAAGGAACACGGGTGAGCCACAGGCCATGTGGCAGACAGATTAATGAGAATGGGTTGAGTTAAAATGTAAGAGCTAGCTAGCAATGTGCCTGAGCCATATGCCTGAGGCCCAGACACACAGACCTGCAGCCCCACACTCCTTAGCTGCCCGCTGCTGCTCAGGCCCAGAAATGACTCAGACACTTATATTAAGTTCATGCTGTTTGGCCTATGGCTCAGGCACATTGCTAGCTTGTTCTTACATCTTAACTCAACCCATTTCTATGAATATTTCTTGCCACATGGCCCATGGATCACCTGTGCTCCTTACATGTTGCTCCTTTGGGCTTTTGGCTCCTTCTGTCTCTGACTCCGCCCTGCTCCTCCTACCTATTCTGATTCCTCATCCTACTTATTCTATGGTGCCTGTCATGGGCCAAAACAGTTCCTTTATTTAAAGATTGCTATTCACAGCATACAGAAAGGCATTCCCACATCACCTCCCTCTTTCTGTCTAATAATAAAGGAAGGCTTCAATTTTAACAAAGCAAAATTACATGTAACAAAACAGCTATCAAGCAAGAATTACAGTTACAATATATAGTCCATTTGTATTTAGCAAACCTAAAGAAAATACTCTTATCAACCTTATCCTTATGAATCTAAAGTTTCATATATACCTTCAATATACCTTTCAAATGGCTAAGAAAAAAGTGTACCTATAACTATCTAACCTTTAACTACGTCAAAGACTATAGAAGGATATATTTACCCAAGTAAAACAGAAGTACATGTAACTTACAAAATCTAGAAATGACAGAGATGACACCTCTCTGCCTGTACAGTCACCCAAAGTTCCTTTATAAAGTTGGGGCATCCATCTTCAGCCTACAAGCCCGGAGTCTCTTTATATTTCAGAGAAGCAGGAAATCTGCTCTGCCTATTCTGGTACAGTTCATCAGTCATTTCTCCTTGAGTCCTGAAGAATGTCTGACAGTTTTCTCTGTAAAGCAGAAACCTGAGTGACCATCTCAGCTTGTTTTGCCAAAGTTCAGAGGTCACCTTCCTATAGAAACTACATGTCAAGTTTTAACAGCATACTGTCAAGTAGTCAAAATAAGAACAGGTTCATGTCCAGTGGCTAACCAATGCCACAAATAAACTAATCTCCATATGGAGTTTCTTCGATGCCCATTTTTTTCTTGAAGCAAATTGGTGCTGCCAGGAGCAGACCTGTCTCACTGTCCAGAAAAGTATAAGTTCTTAAAACATTTTAAATGACATATTCTGTAGGTCTTAGAAGTTTTTGAAAATTAACTATCTAATTAAAATATATATTTGTATACCTAAAAATCCTGACCAACCTAACTATAAGTTTGATTATCAAAGGTGACTATTAACCTGCATTTCTTAATTATACATTACAATTTTAAATCAGTTACATAAACATCATATCTTAAACAAGAGTAGAAAAATACATTCAGCATAACAAAATTGACCTTAAATTTGTATCAATAAACCAAAGTCCATACCAATGCAGAACATTTTGAGATTAACAGCTGATTTCCTGATTTAAGTAAATTCAATAATCTAAGTTTTTAAAAATTATTCATATACCAGGGGTCAGCCCAGAGATGCAGAGATGATTCAACATTAAAAAAAATCTGTCAATCAAATCTACCACATAAGCAAACTAAAAGATAAATACCACATTATCATGTTATTCGATGATGAAAAAGCCTTCAACAAAATCCAACACCCCTTCATGATAAAGATTTTGGAGAGATCAGAAAAAAAGGAATATATACCAAAACATAATAAAGGCAACTTACTGCAAACTGACAACCAACATCAAATTAAACAGAGAGAAACTCTAAGCAATTCTGCTAAAGTCAGAAAAAAAAGGCAAGGCTGTCCACTCTCTCTGTATCTATTCAATACAGTACTTAAAGACCTATCTAGAACAATATGACAAAAAAAACAAGATCTAGGGGATATGAATTTTAAAGTAAAAAGTCAAACTTTCACTGTTTACAGATGATACAATAGTATGCATAGTTGACTACGAAAATTATATCAGGAAGTTTTACAGCTGATAATGTGAAAAGATATAAGATTAACTCAAAATATCAGTAACCCTCCATTTAGAAATGACAAATATACAAAGAAGTCAGAGATGCTTCAGCTTTTACAATAGCCACAAATGATATGAAATATCTTGTTGTAACTCTAACCAAAGAAGTAAAAGACCTGTATTAATAGAACTTCAAGCTTTTAAAAAAAGAAATTGAAGAATATATCAGAAAATAAAAAGATCTCCCATACTCTTGGATAGGGTGGATCAACATAGTAACAGTGATAATCTTACCAAAAGCAATCCTCAGATTCAATGCAATACCTATCAAAATACCAACAAATTTTTTCAAAGATCTTAGATTAACAATACTCAATATGATATCATGAAAAATCCTGGCTATATAAAACAATCCTGTATACAAAGAAACTTCTGGAGGCATTTATATTCATAACTTCAAGCTTTATTAAAGAACTATAGTAATATAAACATCTTGGTATTAACATAAACACACACACACATGGCTCAATGTAATTAAATAGTTTTAAATCACACACCTGTAATGACCCTATTTTTTTTACAAAGAAGCCAAAATTATGTAATGAAAAAAAGAAAACATCTTCAACAAATAGTACTGACATAAGTGGATGTCAACATGTAGAAAACTACAAACAAATCCAAATCTAGCTCCATATATAAAGCTCAAGTCCAAGTGTCTCAAAGACTTCAACATAAATCCAGTTACAATAAGCCTAATAAAGTGGGAAGTAACCTTGAATGCATTGGCATAGGATACTATTTCTTAAATAGAACACCAGAGATACTGAGAGCTACAATCAATACATGGGAGCTCCTGAAATTAAGAAACTTTTCTAGGGAAAGAAATATGCTAAATAAATCTAAACAACAACATACAAAATGAGAATAAATCTTCATCAATCCCATGCCTGACAGAGGACTGTTTTCTAAAGTATATAAAACCTCAAAAAACAACAAAAAACCAAATAACTCAATAAAAAATGTGTTTAGTTCTAAACAGCAAATTCTCAACAAAAAATATCAAATGTCAGAAAGATATTTAAGGAAGTGCTTAACATTCTTAGTCATCAGAGAAATGGAAATAAAAACAACTCTGAGATACCTTCTTACACCTGTCAGGATGATGAAGTTCAGCGAATGTTTGAGAGAATCTGGAGTAAGGAGAACACTTCTCCTCTGTTTTTGGAGGGCAAACTTTGGGAATCAATGTTTACCTCAAGACCCAATGATACCATTCTTGGGCGTATGTCTAATGGATGCTCAATTATACCACAAGGACATTTGCTGAATTATGTTCATAGCAGAAATATTTGTTATTGCCAGATCCTGATAACAACCGTAATATCCCTCAAACAAACAACAACAACAACAACAAAAAACCAGATGAAAAATATAATGTACATTTACACATAAAGTATTACTCAGCTACAAAAAAAAGACACATAAAATTTGCAAGCAAGTGGATGCAACTAGAAAATATCACCCCTAGTGAGGTAACCAAGACTCAGAAAGACAGTATGTACTTACTTGTAAATAGATACAAATCAAATGATAACCAGACTAACCAGACCCACAGGTTCAGAGAAGCTAGGTAAAAAGGAGAAGACTAAGAGGGATTCATTAATTTTCCAGGGAAGCAGAATTAGATTAAATCTCCTGGGTAAACTGGGGTCAAGGAAGGCTGTAGAGGAGAGGGGATTGAGGATGAAAATATGAGGGAATGGTATTTTTGATCTGGAGGAGGGAATGGATGTGAGAGTAGAGCAATAGAAGAGATATCTTGATAGAGGGAGCCATATGGTGTTACAGAGACACATGGAGCTCAGGACATTCCTAATATTCCTCCAGGATGACCACAGCCAAAACTTATAGCAACAATGAAGTTGGTGCTTAATTTGCCTTTCCCTGTGATCAGATTGATGAAGACTCTAACTGCCATCATAGGATTTTCACTCAGTAATTTTAGATACAAATGCATAGATTCACATCCAATCATCAAAGTGATCTTGAGGATCACTAAAGAGAGAAGGGAGGGATTATATTAGCATGGAGGTTTTCAAAATCATGATGGAAAAATCTGCAGAGAAAACTGAACCAAGGTCATGGGTACTCAAAAATACTACACTGACAGTTGTGGAGCCTGCATAAGATCAAATTATGTCCTTTATATGTGTGAGTCAGTTTTGTAACTTGTTCTGTTTTAAAGACCTCTGGAAGGGGTACCAAGATCTATTCCTGGTCAATAGGCTGGGTTTTTGGAGATAATTATCTATTGTCAGATGCCTTACTCCGATTTGTTGTTGCATGTTGATGGGAGGGTACTTTGTCCCACCTTTAACTTAATATACCAGGGTTTAATGACGTCCCACGGGAGGCCTTACCATTCGGAAGAGTGGATGTGGGGTTGTCTCTGGAGAGATATGAGTAAATCAGAAGAAGGGGTGGGAGGGGAATCTGTGATCAATATATAAAGTGAATAAAAATTTTAAAAATAAAAATATTAAGAAAATTCCCTTTAGCAAAGAAAATAATCATTATAATAAATGATCACTACATGTAGCTCAGAGACTGGATAAAAATGTTTCCCATCTATAATGTAATAAAAAACAAATATTGAGAATATACAAATAGCTAAATCTATCTTGAAAATGGCTCAATTTACACAGTTTTAAAAATGAAATAACAGTAACTAAGAAATTTCTTTCAAAGTGCTTGACATATTTAGCAAGCAACAAAAACAAATTAAAAAATACACTTGGCTTTTATCTTTCCAAAGGGAGAAATGGTAAGATAGAGCAAGGACTCATAATAAAATTGTAGAAGTTGCAATCAAAGGAAAATGATGCCTACTACTGGTGTGAATTGAAACTGGTTTAGATACAATAAAAATTATTGTGGTAAATTCTTAAGAAGTTAAAAATAGGCCCATTATTGTCACAGTTATATTATTTCTTGGCATATCCCCTTTCTAATTTTTATAAGACTGAAATCCCATGAACAATGAATGTGACTTATTTTTTTTCCCCCACTGGATCTTGTCTTGAATGTTTAAATGTCAAAAAAATAAGGCAACTACTATTTATCACACAGCAGTAACAATTTATACTTCAGTGTAAAGTCTGGAATAAACGTAGCATATTTATGACAGCCTGATGGTACCCATCACTCCATCCACTCTTCAGTGAGAATAAGACTTCTCATTGGGAGTCAACAAAGTCTGGGACATCCAGGTGAGGCAGAACAATAACCCCTGCATTAAGACTGAGCAGGGCATCCCTCTATAGGTAATTTCTTGGGAAAATTCAAAGCATGCAGTAGGGGTAAATCCTGGTTCCACTGCCAAAGGCCTCACCAATTGCTCAAGCCACAAAACTCTGGTTTACATTCAGAAAGCCTTGGCTTTTTCCCATTCAGGTTCCTCCAGCTGCTGGTTTAGAGCTAGTAAGCTCCTTATAGCTTGGGTCATCTCTCTCTGTGGTCTTCCTCATGATGATCTTAATCCCTTTGGTATATAATACCTCCTCCATCTCTCTGAATTGATTGAGGTTTTGTCCATAGAAAACAATAAAATAGATATCTTGACAGAGGAAACTATTTTGTGGTTAGGGAGAAACATTGCACAGAAAAATTCCCAGGAATTCACATGAATGACCTTAGCTAAGACTCTGAGCATTGGTGTTGAGGCTACCTAAAAAGGCTTTCCCCTATAATCAAGTTGATGTCCACTCTAATTGTTATAGAATTTTCATTTAGCAACCTATGGAAGCAGATACAGAGATCCACAGTTGTGCATATATTGTTGACACAAATGATACAATTATCTCAATAGATCTAATTTTTCTATGGCAAAATTAAATGGAAGTAATGTGTACATGTTGGTGAATTTGTTCATATGCTAAAGAGGCATTTATCAGCATTTTCATTTTATGTAAATCTATATATATTTGGCTACACATATAAGCACACATATACTATGAAGTTTCTACCTGGACTAGTCTCAAGATCCACATCAGCTGGCCCAAATAGACCACCCACAGCTACTTGGTCCCAAATAATGACACAAAGTCTCATATTAATTCTATACAGTTTGGACTATGGCTCAGACATATTACTTTCTAACTCATATCTCTTAAACTAGCACACGAGTACCCAAATGGCTTAGTCCTTTTCTCAGAGCAGCCTATTATTTTCTTTAATCTGCATCTCCTCAGAATCTCATCTCTGTTCTTCCTCTTCTCAGAGATTTCTTAGTCTTCTATACCCACCACTACTTCCTCTCTGCCTTCTGGCCAACCAGCATTTTATTCAACCTGTAGGAAGGGCATATATCTACAGTGCAAAATAGTGTAATCCTATAGCATTTCCCCTTTTTAAAACAAAACCCTAAATCTAATTTTCTTCTTATAGCTTTATTTACCATTATCTATAACAACTTTTAACTAACACTGTAAACAAAGTCAGACATCCATAATCTGTTTTTTGGAATATAAGCATAATTCTCTAGACTACTTCTTGCTTATTGGAGACAATGGTAATCTTATTGGGGACCTAAAAAAATAGGATTATGGACAAGTCCTTACTGGGGTAGTTTGTAAGACTGTGTCATCTGAGCCAGTATTTCTGAAGCTGTTTTGGATCCAGAGCACAGAGGAAAATGCCACAGAAGGGCTCTGAAACACTAGATCATCTGTGCCATCTCTTTTCATCAGAGAATTTTCAGGGGTCTTTGTCAATTAAACCTGGGTTTTCTTAACACAGAATGAATCGACAACCTCTTCTACAAAGTAGCATATCTTTTGATTTCAATTTTAAAGTTTATTTGCAACATATATAGGTTGAATTAATCTAGCAGCATTTATAATCCAATGTTCTTTTTAGCAGCTCATTTCTTTCTTTGCAGTTAAAAGACTTAAAAGAAAAGACAATAACATACAATATCCAGATACACTTTGTAATTTCCATCTTTATGTGGCTTATTTTTTTTTACTCTTTTTCTAATCAAAGGATTTTATACTTTTTCTTTTCTCTCTCAAGCCTACATGTATTTTAAACACACTAAATCATTTAAAAGTTTTTTTTTTTAATCTGTCTTACCTCCTTTTCTGTTTCTGAACATATCATTAATCTGACAAAGTGTGACTAGGATTAAAGGCTTGATTTTGAAAACTGACCCCACCCAGTTTTTCCTATCCTTTTGGTGTTTGAGAGTTTAGCTTCATGTCAAGAATTACTGGCAGGCAACAAATTTGCCATCCTAACTCTGGAGAATTTTAGTGTCTACATTAGCACAGCATAGAGCACTGCCACTCACTGTTCACACACTACATTTTAGTATTTTGCAACAGGGCCTCTTAAAAGAATCAGACATTTTTTGTCTTTGAGTAAGAAAATAGTTCTTCAAGGACCTGCAACTCTGCTTGCTGCCAGCAAACAGAGACATCCTGAGGAGATATTGCTACTAAGAAGCCATCTTTAATTGGTCCCCTTTGTGTGTAGAGACCTTATACTTTTCATAAGAAACTTGTGAGCTGTGAGACTTCAGAAACAAACCATATTACAGCTTGAGCTGCAGTCAAAAATCCCAACATTTTTAATCTCAAGCTTGCATGCCATACCAGGGCATCTCTTTATCATGGCCCACATGAGAGAAACAACTGAGAAGGTGTTTTTGGCTCTGTTTCTGTAATATAGACCATTTCTCAGACTAACATAGATATAAATTGCCAATGTTGGGTGCCTAACCCATTTCTATTAATCTATGTCTTGCCAAATGGCCCATGGCTTACCTGTACCTTACATATTGCCCTCTTGGTGGCAGCTTGTTGCATATCTTTCTGATTCCACTTCTCTTCACCTTTATCTATGCTCAGATTTTGGACCTTCCTATAAGATGGCTTGCCATAGGCCAAAAGAGATCCTTTATCATCCAATAGTATTTCAAGCATAAAGAAAGATATCCCATATCAAACACCCATTTACTTGCATACACTTGCTGACAGCTGACCTTATTTATATCACAAGGCACCTTAGTATTATTGATACCATTTAGTGTCTAGGTTTTTCATATAGGCCATATTTGAGAATGTCTTGCATTTCTCTCTCTCTCTCTCTCTCTCTCTCTCTCTCTCTCTCTCTCTCTCTCTCTCTCTCTGTCTCTCTCTCTCTCTCTCTCTCTCTCTCTCTCTATATATATATATATATATATACATTTATATGTATATGTACACAAATACATCTATATATTTGTGTATGTGTGTATACATATATATATATATTTTAAGGAATAATCTCACTTTACAATCTAGATTGACCAGAATTTAATTATTAGTTCAGGATGGCTCATAATTTACAGTAATATTCCAGTCTCATCTTCTCAAGTGCTAGGATTGTACGCATCAATCACTAAATGTAATCAGATATTAATTTCTAATACTAATCTCTGATTTAAAAAAATTCAAATATTTGGAAGGAGTCACTTTGTCTAAGTCAGTTGGAGGAAGGAAATAAGTGTGTCAATGATCATATTTTATTGAATAACCATGTGAAAATCCAAAATAATAAAACAAAATAAAAATAGAAATTTAAAAATGTAGTGGAGTTGAGTTGTAGGGTCTCAAAATGTATTATGCATGTATGTAATATTTTTTTAAAAATTAGTAAAACATAACTGTTCTCCAAATCCCCTCTCAAAACCCATTGTATAGAATCTCAGTGAAGCAGGAAAATATAAAATTAAAGAATACTAATCACTGTAGAGTTTAACCTTTAACAAAGAAGGTTCATTCAGGTGGTAATTAGTATAATATTCCATAAATGTAGTGTTCACAGAGTGAGAAACTTTGGATAACTCAGTCCTAAATAAGATGTTTTTAAATCATATCCCTCTCCAAGGGAATTATGATCTTGAATTAATATGAATTTGAGCTTAGATGCCTTGAGAGTTGGTCTTTGTTTTTTTGTTTTTTTTTTCAGCTTAGAGTCCCTGGCTCCTGAAGGTACTATGTCCCTTTCATTTCCTCCAAAACTGAGGATATCTATCAGGTAGTGAAGCATTAACATTACTTTTTGTTTCTTTGTATGCTACCTTAGAAGTCAAGAAATCATGGGAGCTTGAGAAGACAATTGATTATTGACACTAATATCATATACCATATATAGTTTTTAAACATCATTGTATCCTGGAAAATACAATTGTATTGATCCTGACAATTGCCCTATATTTTGTTTTTGATAAGACTATAAAAAAGTAATCACTCTTAGTAAATTTTCATAGCCTCAGACTTGATGAGGTCCCTCCAAATCTAAGTTTTATTTCTCACCAGCTCTACTGGACTAGGTATATATATGGAAGAGAAGGTGGAATTATTGTAAGAGCCAGAAGTGGGGGCAAACTCCAAGAAAATAATGTTTTTCATACAGAACAGTACAGATAAACATATAAACTCTCAGAGACCGTGAAGGCCATAAAGCAGCATTGTACAGTGTTTCTTCACAATTTAACCCTTCAAATGAGACATGAGTGGCTACACTAAACCTCTTCAAAAAATATTCATGCACACAAACTTTAATTTCTATATGACCTCTTGTAGCACTTCTTTCATTTCTTAAAACCATACCCAAAAGGAAAAGGAAGCATTTCAGTAATGCCCTCCTTTCCCATGAAAGATCTCACTTTATCTAGTGTGTATTTTAGGTCTCTTCCAATCCACCTCTTTGTCTCTGTATATTTCACATAGGTGGTATTTTTGTATGTATAATAGGAAGAAGTTGAGTCCAATTAGAAATGTGATTGGTTATCATAATCTAAGGCTATAGACAAGGATATATATGTTCTCAAGTTTGACCTAAAGTACATCCATGGCAGTGCTTCAGGCCCTGCTTCTTAGGTTCTAGGATTACATTTATAAATATTATTTCTTAAAATGTAATTTTATTTATTTATTTTAACGTACTTTATTGAAATATAAGTACATCAGTTTTTCCCTTCTCTTCCTTCAGATTCTCATAGGTACCCTACTTGACACTCTGTTCTGGTAAGCTTTATATCAACTTGACACAAGCTATAGTCATCTAAGTGGAAGAAACCCAAACTGAAAAATTGCCTCCATAAGATCTAACTGTGGACAATCATAAAGAGCATTTTCTTATTAGTGATGTGGTAGTAAACAGCCCATGGTGCAAAGAGCCTTTAAAAAGGGAGTGTTTATATCTTGTATGTTAATGAAATTACATTTACAACAATAGATTACTATGAAATTTTTCTTATGAAATAAATTATTTTCTCATACAATATATTATGATTACAGTCTCTGCTCTTTCTACTCACCCCAATTTCTAATTTCTTTTCCCCCATTCAGATTCACTGTCTTTCCTGTCTCTCATTAGGAAATTCAAACAAGCTTGTGAATGCAATATCCTTCTCTCCATAAACTGAGAATAAGACCCCAGAGCTGAAGACAATACACATACAACTCATTGAACATGGAAATGTTAAGTTCATGTATTCATAAACCTCCTAATCCACATTATAGTGTCTTTGGTATAGAAGAATATTCTATAGGTTCCCCCAAAATAAAAGTAAACACCAATCTAGCCATTAAAACTTTCATCGACAATGCTTCCTGCCATCTAAACATGAAAGAACAATTTTGGCATAAACTTTGTGGGAGTAATCAAAAATTATCTAATTTGATTTAAGGCCCACTCCACAATATGAAATCTAAACCTCAAATTGCCTATGGCCATAATCCAGAGACTAGATAGATCACAGTCCTAGAGTAAACCAAACTACTACTGTTGTAAGAGAGAGAGAGAGAGAGAGAGAGAGAGAGAGAGAGAGAGAGAGAGAGAGAGAGAGAGAGAGAGAGAGAGAGAGAAAGAGAGAGAGAGAAAGAGAGGAAGAGAGAAGGGAGTCCTAGAATACACAGCTCTAAATGCAAATTGTCATTAAATCCACTTTTTCAGAGCTCAGGAAATCCTTTGAGAGAGAAACTAGAAAGAGTATTCAACCAGAGAAGATGGAGTAGTTCAGTAATACAAGGCCTGCTAAATCAACTGAGTAAATCTCATATAGTTTCACAGCAACTAAAGAAGCTAGGAAAAGGCCTACAGGGAATTGCACCATATCCTTTGTGAATATATTATAAATTTTAGTTTAGTATTTTTATGGGACTCCTCAGTGTTTAGGTAAGTTGATCTCTGATTCTTGGGCACTCTTACAAACTTCTTTTTATTCTGTTGGAGTGCTATTTCTAACCTCAATTTTATGACTTTTGTTTTTTTGTGATTTTGTATGTTTTATTTTGTCATGTAGTAAAGTTTATTTTTATAGTCTTTTTAAGTATAGTAAAGTTTATTTTTATAAACTTTATTATAGTAAAGTTTATTTTTAAAGTCTTAGGAAAGTGTTGTGCTACACTATAGGAGAAAATATAAATAATGCCTGAAAGTTATTGCATTGTAATTTAATTATTAAAAAGATAAGATATTTTTATTTGTTATAGTGTTCTTGAGTTCATCTTTACAATCATTAGCACAATTATAATCATATTGATCATCATATGATCAATAACAATAGTGCAGATGCATCATGATTTTCAAGAATATTTAACAATATTTCCTTGCTACTCTGTCCTGCTCTCCTTTGGGTACCTGGAAAATAGATGTTTAGTATTCTGAAAACTATATTTATTAATAAAAATTCATTAATCAAGAATTCATTGTTTGGTAGTAACAGACATTACTTTCAATTCTGAAGAAAATGTAAACTTTTTATATTTAGATCATGGACCATCTGGATAGTCTGGTTCACAAAGAAAGCCTCAAAAAATGTTGTGTTTAGAATGAGAATGTAACCCATAGGCTGAACTACTTGAATGCTTTGTCATCATGGACTGGTAGAATTTAGTGTTAGGAGACATAGTCTTAATGGCATAGATGTAGCCTTGTTGGAGAAAGTTTGTCATTGAGGTAGTCTTGGTGTTTTTGAAACTGCAAGGAGCCCATTTGCTCTCTTTCACCATATTAACTATGGAGCCAGATATAGAACTCAGCTATTTTTTAATCATGTCTGTCTTCATGCTACAATGCTACTCACGTCTTCATGCTGTCATAGAACTACAGGAAGTATAAAGGGACCATAACCTGGATGGCTAGGGAAGCAACAGAAAAATAAAGCCTGTTATAAGGGTTCTTACTCTTGCAATGTTAAAAAATGAGCATTTTATTTAGAAAATTTGAAAGAAGAAAATACCAAAAAGGATAAAAGCAAAATAAAACAAAGAATGCATAAAGATTCAAAAGTAATCATTATTAACTATCTGAAAACACTCATAATACACACAAACTAGAGTATAAATTAAAAAATAATAGTTTAAACAGCTATTTTCCATCTGGTTTGACAATGGTCCCGCTTAGTATGAAGAATTACACATCAAAACCCTAATACCAAAATATTCTTTTGAATTGTTTATGATTATCCAAGAGACTCTAAAAAGTTTATAAGCTATTGCCATTCTCCTTGGTCAAGTCTTACTCCTAGAAGTAGAAGTTAAGTGTCTATTGCTGAGGTCAACAGGTACTTTACATACAACTTTTGACTTAAAATGGACTTGACATCCACCTCTTTGAGGAATAGCTTAATATTATTAGATGACATCGTGCTAGCTTTGAAAAAACTGGGGGAGCCAAAAATCATACACAGCTATAATACCTATGAGCCACAATGACAAGAATGCATAATAAATCTGTTATATTTATATGCACATGTTGACCAACAGTTCTCTAATTTGAATAAAGATTTTCTTTACAAGAGGGAAATAATGTTTTGTTTTAAATTGCCTATCCAATTGTCAAGGACTAATGATGTTACGGAATTTGGAGGAGATCCTACAATTATACTGTTACTAGATCAGCAAATGTATAAATATATTCTTAATTTGAGTTTTATACCCAAAGATAATTAATTAGAACACTCTAATCAAGAAAAAGTTTTGTTATATATGAGACCACAACACAAAACAACATCAATCAAATTACAGATTTGTGGAGCACAATACCTTTGTATTCACTAACAATAAAACTCCCACATATAAGGCTCAGGGACCATTGTGGAAGAGGAGGTAGAAAGATTGTAAGACAAATAATGTATTTTGCTGTTAGATTTTTTTCCACTAGAATTTCAGAAGTTACCCCACAAATTTTTTTTTCTACGTATATGCTCCAATAGCTTGTGAAAAAATGGGCCAATTATTTAGTAATATATGAGCTGTACAGTAAAAAGAAGGGGGCAATGATGCAGTTATATTACAATGTGAAAAATAAGAGAAAACAATTATAAAATAAATATTTTACTTATTTCCCATAATAGAGATAAAAGCAATGTCTACCCACTCCACCGAAGTTCCTCATAATACAATTTGGTAGAATGCCATCAACATTTACTCTGCAGAATGAAGAAAGTACTTGGGCTTGCTAATGGTGCATAATTGATAAGCTATTTACTAGATTTTACACACAAAGAACATACCAGAAAATATTTACCCAGCAGTAATGACAATTTTCAAAAAAAATTTTCTGGTGAAGCCCACCCATGGCCTTCCTTGACCTGTAGAATTCATCTTCTCTCTAATCCTATATGAGTTAGCATACAGCTTCATAGAACAAATTATAGGAGCATATGGATAATCCAAGGTAAATATCCTATTGCTTTCTGCTATTTTATGTGGTTATGAAAATAATTAACCAGATGATGTAGTATGATCATTTGCAAGAAAGTATAGATAACTGCCTGGAAGTGATAGTTGTTTGGCTTAGGGGATCGAAATATAAAATACTTTCATTCCTTTCTCTATCTCTTTCTCTTACCTTATTTCCTACCAAATTCTTACTTAAAGCATCTATTCCTTGTAGTGTGTTACACAGATTTTCAACAATATTAAATCATTTTTTTCAGTGATATAATTAGATAGAGCCACAACTTAAAGAAATAGAGTTTAGGGCAAGAAAATTAGGGGCTCAAAGAAATTCTGGTGAAGGGTATTACACTATACTAATTTCTGTCATTTAAAAAAATATTTGGGCTATTAAATGAATATCTGTACAATCATTCATAATTTGCATTATTTGGATTTCCATCCAAGGCACAAATTTGTTAGCAACAAGTCAAGGGGGATAATTTCTGAAAAAGTGAGCCACTTTTTTCTCCCCATTGCTTGATTGGCTCTAATTTTATGCCACATTACCAGAAAGATAATTTGAATACATGACTTCTAAAGAACATAAGTTAATATTTCCAAAAAAAGATCTTTTTGCTAATCAATCAAACAGTGTCAGAAAAACCCCATTGGCACATGTGAAGAGGTCTGTAGCTCTCAACTGGAAACTTCAAAATGAGTCTGTGGCAGGAAATGAATTTGGAATAATAATAGTTTTCTTGAGGTAGGTGTGCCAAATTTGGAATGGAGATAATGATTGAAGGAGTTTTTCTGTTTGCTTTTTAAGCATTTATTTAGGATCTGAAGCACAGGTTCACTTATATGTGTTTGAGGAGGAGTGTGCCAAACTAATACTTTTGTAAATTATATTATTCTTGTATGATATAAGAATTTGAGTTTGAAGGTGATGCATAGTGTTTTCTAATTGAGTTTAATGGCTTTCTAGTGCCTCACTGAGAGCAGCATAGTATTAAGGCTAATTTTAGTATAAAATTTACTTTATTTGCAATCAGACAAAATACAAGAAGCTGGACCCATCTTTGAGGACTTTACTTGATTGAATCTTTGTGTTAAAAGGGCACATCTTATATTTGGTCCACTTCTTTGTGTTGTAGCTTATATAAAAGGACATGGAGAAAGGACCTTTTCCCTTTTGCCTGCTTGTCCTTACACTGGAAAATTCAACTATTCCGATATTAAGAATATCCTTTGGAGCTATTACAACATATTTTTCTATATTCCATTCTATACTTAAGACCACTAGAGACATCTAGTCCCAGAGACTGAACAATTGATGGAATCTTGGCCTCTCTGTAAATGTATAGACATTGGTTGAGTTTCTGACTACTGCCTACAAATAACACTTATAAACTACATTTTGGCACATGTAGATGAAGTCTGTCAATTGTGTTCCTCTAGAGAGCCCTGATCTAGACAAAGATTTTTATGTTTGAGAAAATTATAGTTGAAAGACTTCCTAAACTAATTGTGAAATTATAATATCTTTTGTCTTCAACTGCTGTTCTCTAGTGCCATCATTTTATATACATTGATATCAAAATGATATCAACTAAGACATACTGTCATCTGTATTACCACTTAACTGTAAAATATAAATTAATCAAAAGGTTTTGAGATCAAAGCTACATGAGAATTACTCATGTTATTTCTGTCCAGAAAGGCAAGTTTAAATTATGGTCAAGGTTGAGGTCTAACTTGAGGATCAGTTTAAAAGGGTCCTTCTTCAATATCATGTGGTTGTTCTTCAGGTTCTATTCATAACCATTCAGAATAAATTCTCTGGTAAACAAATGATATATAATTCACAAAAAATTTTAGAGTAAATATACATAAAAAGAGTAAAAATACATATAAAATTATATTTCCCAAACAGTCTTTTAGAATTATTTTAATATTGAAACTACTCAAACAGCAGACAAGAAAAGAAATTTATGATGCCACACATATATGAATATAATGTAAGGAAAATATTAAGAGACTATGAAGATGACTGAGTTCATTCACTGTTCATGGTTCACATGAAGATCAAAGTATAAGCTATGGTTAAAAAAATAAAGCAAATAATAAAGTAAGCATAGGGTTAGTTCAGTGTTGTATTTTTTGTAAGATTTGGGTTATTTCTCAGAAAAGACTACCCCAACAGATGGTTTTAACAATAAAATGTCTTTGATAGTAGTCAAAGGTTATACAGTGTGTTCTGGATAGCACTGTAATTCTGATCCTTTCTCAGGATGAGTTTCAACATACAACTTGATTGCCATATGGAGGTTTAACAACTGTTAACAAAAAACATTAGCTAGAAATGGAACCACAGTAAGAAAAAAAGTAAGATTAGTACATTTAGAGACTTTTCTAGAACTATAAACTTCAGCGTATTAGGGCATTGTTTCTCTTTTGGCTGGTGATGCTGCATATACACTGAATTTTATAGCCTGAGTGATACTTCCATCATGGGGTCTGGGACCTTACTAAGGACTTGGAACATCTGAGAAAGCAGAGTCAAGATTGTAACCATGGGCTATTGTACTGCTAGTCTACCCAAAATAATTAATTGTACTTAAGTGAAAAATTAAATATAATAGAATTAAAATAGAGAGCAATATAGAATGACAACTGGCACAGACTTACAGCCTTTAGACCCATATTGAAACACACATATATGAACATACTGATATATATCTAACTACATAAACAACAATAATTAAATCTAAAATTGTTGAGAGATCACTAAATCTTAAGTGAATATGGTTTGACTTTTGTGGAGAGAGTCATGTTAAGGAATTTACTAATCATATCCATAGCATTTGTAATTCTTTCCCCAAGTAAGACTCAGTGAAATTGGAAAGACATCCTCTGGAATGGTGACAGTGCAATTAAGATTTATTAGTCACAATTATCTCCTAATTATTAGTCACAATTATCTCCTAACTGCTAATGGGATATGCTATAATACAGAGATTTTCACAGATTAGGTGTTAGTCTACTCATTCATCTCAATACTATAAACATGTTTCCTTATTCATCTGCAAACAAGCATCTGTTACCTTGATCCAAATCTATAAAATAAAATAGAGTTTCAGGAATAAATTATACTCTCCAATACAGCAAGCACAGCCCACCTAAACTCACATTTAATGTACATGAGTCTGTCCTTTCATTTTCTTGTCCCTGAATTAGAGAAAGTCCTGAAGAACACAAATAAAAGAGATGCATATGTCAACAGTTGGTATAACCCACAAATATTAGAAGAATGTTGTTGTAAGAGGTTTCTAGTCCAGACTTTCTGGTTTTGCCTTGTGGCCCAGACTTTCCGGCCTGCAGTCCCATAGTCCCAGTAAAATACACAGGCACTTATTTTAATTGTACACTGATTGACCTGGGGCCCAGGCATATAACTTGCTAGCTCTTGCTCTTAGTCTAACCCATGATTCTTATCCTGTTCAGCCATGCAGCTCAGTACCTTTTCTCAGAGCAGCATAGTTGTCCTCTAGATTTTCTGGATTCTATGTGGCATTTCTTCTCTACTATTCCTGTTTCCAGAGTTTTTCTAGCCAGTCTGGTAGCTCTGCCCACACTTCCTGTTTGCCTTCAGCCAATCAGCATTTTTATTAAACTAGTAGGTGGTACAATTCTGTATAATGTACCAATACATAATCCCACTACATTTCCCCTCTTCTCTTTTTAAAACAAGAATGCCAAATCAAGTTTCCATTTTATAATTTTTCACTATTATCTATAACAACTTGTAACTAATACTGTAAACAAAGGCAAACATCCATAATCCATTTGGGGGAGTGTGGGTATAGTTCTCTAGGTTACTTCCTGCTGAATGAATGGGGGGTACTGGCAATCCCAGGGAGATCCACGGAAAAATTTACAATTATGGACAAGTCTTTAGTGGAATAATCTGTAAGGCTGGGCCAGATCATCCAGTCTCCTTGAAGTGGTTTTGAATATAGAGCTCAGAGGAAACTTTAACAGAAGTGCTCTGAAATACTGAATCATCTGGGCCATACTTTTCCACTGGAGACTTTTTAGGGGGTTCTTCCTTGATCAAACCTTAGTTTCTTTAGCCAAGAATAAATCCATAGCTTCTTATTTTCTGTGGAAATAAAAAGAAATCCTCTTCTCCAAAGTAGCATATTTTTTATTTCAAATTTAGATTCAATTCATTTACAAAAGATATAGGTTGAATTAATCCAGCAACATTGTAATTAAATAAAATTTAGCAGCTTTTGTCACTTCACTTGTAGTCAAGAAACTTAAAGACAAGACAATAACATACAGTATCCACTCTTTGTAATTTCCATCTTTTTGTGGTTTATTGTTTTACTCTATTTCTTTTTTAAGGACTTTCTCTATCCTTTTCCTTTTTTCTTTATTCTCTCAAGCGAACATATATATTTTTTTAACATACTCTACACCATTTAAACTTTTTGAAACTGTCTTTACTATGTATCTCTTATTTCTTATCTTTTTCTGTTTCTGACCACACTTTGCTTGGCTCAAGTGAATGACTCCACCCAGCTTCCTGTATTCATTTCTGTTTTTGACTGCTATACATTTAATCTGCTGAGGTGTGGCTAAGGATTAAAGACTCCAATAAAGTAGCTGACTGGCTCCACCCAGATCCTAATCGAGCTACATATGATTTTTTTTTTTTTTGTTAGAAGTACTGGTAGAAATCACAATTACCACTCTGGGGAATTTTAGGATCAATATTACCACCAAATAAAGCACTGCCATCTGCTGCTCATAAACTCCATTTAAGTAGTTGGCAGCAAGGCATCTTAAAAGACTCATACGTTTTTTGCCTCTAAAATTGAATTAGGAAGTCACTCTTTAAAATGCCAAGCCTCTGCTTGCCTCCAGGAAACAGAGCTGACTGTAGAAAATTCTTCTGCTACTAAGAAGGAGTCTTTTAATCTGGTTTGTTTTTGTCTACATAAACAAAAAGCTTAAATACCTCATTTACAACTTGTTGCTTTAATCTAGGTTCCTGTGGGACTTCAGAAACCAGCCATTTTGGAGCTTAAACTACACTCCAAAAGCCTACCATTTTTAACTCAAACATACACACCACTCAGTCTGTCTATCATGGCCCACTTGAGACACATAACTCAGAAGCTGCTTTTGGCTATGGTTCTATGCTCTAGCCTATTTAAAGCATTTTATGGCTTTATGTGGGTATATATCACCCATGTTGAAAACCATTTGTTGTAAGAGGTTTCTGATCTAGACTTTTCAGTCTTGCCTTATGGCCCAGACTTCTGACATACAGTCCCAGAGTCCCACGGAAATACATAGACACTTATATTACATTGCATGCTGATTGACCTGAGGACCAGGCATATAACTTGCTAGCTGTTGCTCTTAATCTAACCCAATGTTCTTATCCTGTTCAGCCATGCACCTCAGTACCTTTACTCAGAGAAGCACAGTTGTTCTCTGAATCTTCTGTCTTCTCTGTGGCATTTCTTTTCTGTTCTTCCTGTTCCCAGTGTTTTCCCAGTCTGGTAGCTCTGCCCATGCTTTCTGTTGTCTTTATTAATCTAGTAGGCAGGACAATTATTTACACTGTAACAACACATAATCCCACTCTGGAATGTTTTTTGAGCCATTTTTCCTAGTGGAGGGCAGCCTGTGGGGATAAAAGCCATCAACAGAAAAAGATATTTTGCAGGTCCTCTGCAGAAATTCCCACAACAAAGCATATGTTCCAGCTGGTATATTTACAATTTTCTGTTGGGAGCCGCTGGCCCCAGCCCCTCAAGATGGTGCCAATATCCGGTGCTGGCCAACCCACCTGAGTCAGTAATCAAGGCAAGGGCCTGAGTCAGTAATCAAGGCAAGGGCGCATGCCTTTGCTAATTTTCCGAGACTGGTCTCTCCGCCTCTCCCGTGGCGTCATGTGGGGTGATGAGCTGCAGCCTATAGAGAGATGACACGTCCAAGGCGGAGGTCTTTGGCCTATATAAGGGCTGGGCTTTCCCTACCTCAGGGTCTCCATTTTCTGTAAGCTGAATGCTCTCCCTCAAGACGCGGGAGAAGTTGGCGCGGGACAATTTTCTATGGTTTATTAATTTTTTATTCATTCTCTCAAATCTAAACACTAAAAAAACAAAGTAACACAAGGATGAGTACTAACACCAGCAATTACCAAATGAGACAAGCATTCATAACCTGTAGAAAAGAAGCTCAAGAAATATAGTAATATGTATTGAAATCACAGACCTGCTAAGCATCTATTCTCTTGAATGTGTAAATTTAAATTTACAGAAAGAAATTATTATTTAATGTCTTAACTTATTCACCACTGTTCCCCTCCCTCCCTTCTTTCCTGTCCTTCCACAGCTTTCATCCACCCCATACCTCCATCCATTCCTCATAGAGGGTAAAGACTTCCAGGATGAGTCAATGCAGTTCCACATATCCAGATGAGATAGGACCAAGCTCTCTCTCCAGTATCAAGGCCGAGCCATGTGCTCTTGTGTAAGGAATAAGCTACAAAATGGCATCAAGCTTGGTGCAGTCAGTTTAAGCCGCACCAGTCTCACAGAAGAAGCAACAAGCTGCATATGATTGATTTAAGGTTTCTGTTATATTGAACAGAAAAGATATGGAGTCAAAGATACGTTCTAAGCAGCATATTCTGGGACTGTTCTGTTAGCAGTGGCAAGCAGATGCGTGGATCCTTTAAGAGAAGCTTCCTGACTCAGAATAAGTGGCAAAAACTGTTTGGCTTTTTAAAAAGCCCTGCTGCCAAATGCTTAAGTGGAGTGAGCAGCAGGCTCTACTTAGTGACAGTGTGGTTTCTAAAATTCCCCAGAGTTGGGGTCGCAAAAAGTTTCACAATACTTAATACTTCCTGCTAGATTTGGGAAAGGTAAGCATGGCTCCAGCACCTCCACCATGCTGAAAAGCCACCAAGTGGAGTGGATTGAGCAGGCAAAGCAGAGAGAGTCTAGAATTTCAAAAGTTCTCCTGCTTAGAAAATGAATAAGGATATGCAATGAACAGATTCAGATAAAAACCCTCTAAATTTGTTACAACGTATGTAAAATGTACATAGGCTTCAAATATAAAGGAGAGTATAGGAAGTTCCTAAAAATAGAAAGAATAAAATTTTAATAAGCCATGTAGAAATGGTAAGTAGACACAGAATGTGAATTATGATTATTGTTTTATCTTTTAATTTTTTTAACTGTTAATGAACTAAGTACAGAAAGCAAATTGATTACAAAAGCTGATAAGTTAAACAAACATACATATTTTAAAAGTATCTTGACTTTGAAATTTGTGTTTAAGGATATGTTGTTTTGGAAAAGAGGTTCTGCTTGTTTCCACAGAAGATGAGAACCTATGGATTACTTCCAGGTAAATATGATTTCATCAACCAAGAATACCTGAAAATTCTCTGATGGAAAGAGATGGTCACATTATCTTCAAGATTGTAGACTAAGATGATCCAGTTTTTAGGCCCTTGTAAGATTGCCAGCACTCTTTAGTCAGCAGAAGTATTAGTAGAAAACTATGTTCAAATTCCAAAACTAATGTTTATAAATTTTGGTTTCCTTATAAGTGGTCAGTGGCCACTTATAGAAGAAAGGAAGGTGATATTGTCTTTAGAAAAAAAAAGGGCTATACACTATACGCATGAATTTAAAAATTTAGATTATTAAGTTCACTTTAAACAAAAAATCAGATGTTAATCTCAAAATATTTTAAGTTGGTATTGATTTTGTTTTATTAATCCAAACATAAAATTGATTTTGTTAAGCTCTATGTATTTTTCTGTTCTTGTTTAAAGTATGATGTTTATGTAACTCATTTAAAATTTTAATGTGAAATTAAGAAATTCAGATTAATAGTCATCTGCAATAACCAAATTTTAGTCATGTTAGTTAGATTTTTTTGGTATATAATGATATACTTCAATCAGATAGGTAATCTTCAAACACTTTAAAGATCTACAGAATATGGCACTTAAAATATTTTCTGAACTTAGACTTTTCTGGACAGTAAGACAGGCCTGTTCCTAACACCACCAATTTACTTCAAGAGAATAATGGGCATCAAGCAACTCCATAAGGAATTTACTTTCTTTGTTGCAATGGTTAGGTTTGCCACTGGACAAGAAACTGTTCTTGTATTGACTGTTTGACAGTATGTTAAATAAACTGGACATCCAGGACCTATAGGAAAGTGACCTCTGCATTTTGGCAGAAAAGTTGAGTTGGTCTATCAGGTCCCTGCTTTGCATAGAAAATATCCAGATATCTTTTAAGCCACAAGGAGAAGTGACTGAATGCCAGAATGTGGAGAGCAGTCCTTCAGATTTCCTGCTTCAATGAAAGGTATGCCAGAGTCTCTGGGCCTATAGGCTGAAGATGGATGCCCCAACATTACAAAGAAACATTGAGTGACTGTCCAGGCAGACAGGAGTCTTCGCTGTCATTTCTAGATTTTGGAAGTTGCTTGCATTTTCTCTTTACTGGGAAATATTATATCCTTTTGTGGTCTTTGATGCAGTTGAAGATTAGATAGTTATAAGTAGTTTTTCTTAATTATAAAAGGTATATTACATATGAAACTTTATATGAACAAGAATATAGTAGATGATAGAATATTTTATTTAATTTTATTAAATACAAATAAACTAGATATTGTAACTGTAACTCTTGCTTGATAGCTGTTTTTTATATGTAATTTTGCTATATTGAATTTGAAACTTTCTTTTTTGATTAGACATAAAAGGGGAAGTGATATGGTAATGTCTTTCTATATGCTGTGAATAAAGGACTGTTTTGGCCCATGACAGGCACTGTAGCACTAGGTAGGAATTGGAGTATAAGTAGGAGAAGGAAGGCAGAGTCAGAGAGATTGAGCCAGCTGTGCATGGAAGCAATATTTAAGGAACACAGATGAGCCATGGTCTATGTGGAAGGACAGATTAATAGATCTGGGTTGAATTAAGATGAAAGAGCTAGCTAGCAACTTACCTGAGCCATAGGCAAAACAGCATGAAATTAATATAAGCATCTGAGGCACATTTTGGGGAAAAAACAGCCATGCGCAGATCTGAACCATGGGGCTGATCAGGCCAGAAACCACCTTTCTACACTCATATATCCCTAGTTGTTGAACAATGCTCTGAAAACACTTTCTTTATTCAACTACAATAATCACAAATATTCCCTAATCTTCAGGCATAAAAGAATCCTGTTTAAAAAATAGAAAAAAAATATTATTAATGACTCTTTTCTCTCAAGTGCATTGTCTGTAAACCAGAACATAATCAATAGTTCAATAATTGACAATATGTACCTTGAATCTATTAATAATTGAATGCTCAGCTTGTTTATGCAATAATATATGGAATATTGGTTTAGAAAACAAATATGCGAGCATAGAGAAGAGAAAGTTGCATTTACTAGATTTGAAAGTATTAAGTGTTTGGATTTGTTAGACAAAAAGAATAAACATTAAGCCTCAATGAGGTCCTAATATTTATAGACTACTATCCAAGAAGCTATAACATTTTTCTCATTGTTTATAATAGAAATTTGCTTAATATCTGGATCTAAACTGATGCAAATTAAAATGAATGTTTCAATGCAACTGCAATAAATGTCTTATTGCTTAGAGCCATTGGGTGTGGAAACTGCTAATTCTCCTTTAGACAAAGTAAACATATTTCTTGCTGGGTTGCCTGGACTAGTGCTTCAGAAAAAGCCCATACATTCATATGTCCTAGCTAGATTTCTATCACTGAGTCACTTCATTAGTCCTGACAATTTTTTTTTTAACCATTTTCTTCTATTCATTCTTTGGATGTCTAGAGACTTTTGCCTTTGGTAAGTACAGAAGATTCTTTTCACACATAATAGGTAAGAAAAAGTCCTGTAGTAAATAAGTAGCATGCATATAATAGGGGCATCTTCAAGGTCATAGGTATTATCTGCCAGATATTCCAGGTTAAAAACTTCTGTTATCATTGTATCATTTCTCTCTTGCCACTGTCATATGTTGTGTCCCCAAACAAACTTATGACTCAAACTAGATCAGCACTGTAAGGATAATGCTTTGAGGCAGCATGTTTATGACACTCTTATTGAGTTATTTGAATAAGTACAAAGATTAGATATATACACCTGTGTATTCTGAACAAATTATAAAGTTCTTCATGCTGACCAACCTTCAACAATTGTTTTCTATAGTGGAACAAAACCTTTTCTCCTAACTCACTCAATTAATCACTTCTTAATTTCCAAGATCTGGCCACATTAAAAGTACAAAGCAGTGTCTGCTTCTCATTAGATGCTAAATAAAACCCTTTGCCAAAATCTAATACCCCTTTTAACAAAATCCAATAAAGGTCTTGGCGATATCACGGATATAAGAAATTCACATAAACATAATAATGACAATATACTGTTACATTGTGTTTTCTCGGTCCTGGGCTTTCAGAGGCCCAGACACACAGACTTATAGCCCTAGACCTCTTAACCACCCACTGCTGCTTAGGCCCCCAAAATGACTCAGACATTTATATTAACTTCATGCTGTTTGGCTTATGGTTCAGGCACATTGTTAGCTAGCTCTTACATTTTAACTCAACCTATTTCTATTAATCTTTCTTGTCACATGGCCTGTGGATCACCTGTGTTCCTTACATGTTGTTCCTTTGGGCTTTTGGCTCAGTCTCTCTCTTCTTATATGTTGGTCCTTTGGGCTTTGGCTCCTTCTGTCTCTGACTCTGCCCTGCTCTTCCTACCTATTCTGATTCCTCCTCTTACTTTTTTTATGGTTCCTGTCATGGGCCAAAACAGCTCCTTTATTTAAAGATTGCTATTCACAGCATATAGAAAGGCATTCCCACATCACTTCCCCCTTTCTGTATAATAAAAAAGGAAGGTTTTCATTTTAACATAGTAAATTTAAATGTAACAAAATAGCTATCAAGCAAGAATTACAGTTATAATATCTAGTCTATTTGTATTTAGCAAACTTAAAGAAAATATTTTTATCATCTATCTTATCTTTATGAATCTAACGTTTCATATTTAATATATTTTTACATGACTAAGAAAAACTATACCTATAACTATCTAATCTTTAACTACATAAAATACCACAGAAGGATATATTTACACAAGTAAACCAGAAGTTCAAGTAACTTTTAAAATCTAGAGATGACAGATGACATCTATCTGCCTGGACAATCACCCAAAGTTTTTTTTATAAAGTTGGGGCATCCATCTTCAGTTTATAGGCCCAGAGTCTTTTTTTATTTTAGTGAAGCAGTAAATCTGCTCTGTCCATTCATCAGTTGCTTTTCTTTGAGTCTTGAAGAATGTCTGACAGTTTTCTCTGTAAAGCAGGAACCTGAAGGACCATCTCAACTTGTTCTGTCAAAGTTTAGAGGTCACTTTCATCGGGAAATTGTATGTCTAGTTTAAACAGCATAGTGTCAAGCAGTCAATATAAGAATGGGTTTATGTCAAGTGGCTAACTGATGCCACAAAGAAATTAATCTCTATATGGAGTTTCTTTGATGCCCATATTTTTCTTGAAGTAAATTGGTGCTGTCAGGAGCAGACCTGTCTCACAGTCTAGAAAAGTCTAAGTTCTTAAAACATTTTAAATGTCATATTTTGTAGGTCTTAGAAGTATTGGAAGATTACTTACTTAATTGAAATATAGTTTTGTATGCCTAAAGATCTAACTAATATGCATTTCTTAATTATACATTACAATTTTATATCAGTTACATAAGCATCATATCTTAAACAAGAGTAGAAAAATACATACAGCATAAGAGAATTGACCTTAAATTTGTATCAATAAACCAAAATCTATACCACTGTAAAAAATTTTGAGCTTAAAAGCTGATTTTTTGATCTAAGTAAATTTAATAATTGAACTTTTTAAAAAAGCATTCATATATGTTGGGTGCCATCTGTTACATTGTGTTTTCTCAGTCCTGGGCGGCCAGAGGCTCAGACATACAGACTTATAGCCATAGACCTTTTGGCTATCCGCTGCTGCTTAGGCCCCCAAAATGACTCAGACATTTATATTAACTTCATGCTGTTTGGCTTATGGTTCAGGCACATTGTTAGCTAGCTCATTCATCTTAACTCAAGCCATTTCTATTAATCTTTCTTGTCACAGGGCCTGTGGCTCATCTGTGTTCCTTACATGTTGTTCCTTTGGGCTTCTGGCTCAGTCTCTCTCTCCTTATATGTTGATCCTTTGGGCTTCTGGCTCCTTCTGTCTCTGATTCTGCCCTGCTCTTCCTACCTATTCTGATTCCTCATCCCACTATTTTTTATGGTGCCTGTCATGGGCCAAAACAGCTCCTTTATTTAAAGATTGCTATTCACAGCATACAGAAAGGCATTCTCATATCAATATACAGCAAGGTGATAGCCAACACTAACATAAACTCAAAGTAATACCTCTAACATCAAGAACATGAAAGGACTATTCACTTTCTATGTATCTATTTAATATAGTACTCAAAGTCCTAGCTAGAGCAATAAGACAACAAAAGGAGATAAGAGAGATACTAATTTAAAAGGGAGAAGTCAGACTTTTGCTATTTTCAAATGATAGATAGTATAAATAAATTACCAAAAAATACCAGGGAACTCCTACAGCTAAGAAACACCTTCAGCAATATGGCAGTAAACATGAATACCTAAAATAAAAACTAAAAGAAATTGCCAACAAAAAAATTCCCCATAGTTGACCCATATACAAATGATAATCAGGTTGTCAAAGAATCAGGGAAACATTGTTCTTTACAATAAACACAAATAATATAAAATATCTTGGGAAAACTGTGGTGATACATATTAAATATATTTTAATAAAAATAATATGGAATATCAGAGGACAGAGCCAAGCCATGAAGGTCAGTTAGTGGTAATTCACACCTTTAATTTCATCACTAAGGAGGCAAAGATAAATCTGTACATCTCTGAGTTTAAGACCTATTAGCCAGATGGTGGTGGCAGCATGTAGCTTTAATCCAAGTATTTATGTTCCTAGGCTTTTGCTTCTAGGACTTCGAAATCACACTAGCACTAGGAAAGTTGAACCAGGAAATGAGATTGATGATCTGGGAAACAAAGTTAAGATTGGAGAAGGCAGGATTTTTCCCATGGTCTTTCACTTCCCTATGATCCTGAGGACTGAGAAACTTAATGTCTGATGATACATTGAAAGAGACCTTAGGAGTTAGTTGGGTAAAGGTGGCTGTGGTTGTTTTCTGTATCTATTTATATTTGTTTGCCCTAATATTTGGCTCTGGGTTTTTATTATAATTCCAAATATAATTCCTGCAATAGGTAACTTTAACTAAACAAGTGAAAGACCTGTATGCCAATACCTTTTTGTCATTGAAGAAATAAATTGAAGATATCAGAAAATAAAATGATGTCTCATGATCTTGTATAGGTAGGATCAAAATAGTAATAAAAGCAATCTATAGACTTAATGCAATCTTTGTCAAAATCCCAACACAGTTCTTCAAAAACCTTGAAAGAACAATACTCAAACTTAAGATGGAGAAACAACAAACCCTGGGTTATAAAAACAGTCCTGTACAATAAAGAAATATTTGGAGACTTCACCAACCCTGACTTCAAGCTTTACTTTAAAGCTATAGTAATAAAGTAAGCTTGGTTTTGGCATAAAAATAGACATATAGATCAATGAAATTGAATTGAAGACTATGGCATTATTCCACACAACTATGAGCACCTGATTTTTGACAAAGAATCCAAAAATATACAATGGAAAAAAGTTAGCATCTTCAAATATTGGTGGTAGCCTGACTGGATGGTGGCATGTAGATCCATATCTATCACCCTGAACAGAACTCAAGCCTGAGTGGATCAAAGACTTTAACAGAAATACACATACACTGAACCTGATAGAAAAGTAACTGGGAAATAACCTTTAATACATTGGCACAGAAGATCACATTCTAAGTAGCACAGATACTGAGTATAACAATTAATAAATGGGAATTCCTGAAAGTGAGAAGCTTCTGTAAGATAAAGACAAGGTCAATAAGACAAAAAATCCTACAAGATGGGAAAAGATCTTAACCAAGCCTACATCTGACTAAGGTTTGACCTCTAAGATATATGAAAAAATTAGAAAACTAGATATGAAAAAGCAAATAATCCAATTAAAATGATACATTGAGCTAAATAAAGAATTTTCAACAGAAGACTCCCAAATGGTCAGAAGATACTTAAAGAATTACTGAACATCCTTAGTCTTCAGTGAAAAGTAAAACAAAACAACTTGGAGATATCATTTTACACCATTCAGAATGTCTAAAACCAAAAACACTTATGACATACTATGCTAGAGGAGATGTGGCGTAAAGGGAATATTCCTCCATTGCTGATAAGAATGTAAATTTGTACAGCAACTTTCAAAATCGGTATAGTGATTTCTTAGAAAATGTAATATTCCTACCTAATGATCTAGCAAATCCCCTATTAGGCATGTATAAAAAGGATGCACATTCATACCACAAGGACATTTGTTCAGTTATATTTACAACAGAATTATTAATAATAGCCAGAATTTAGAAACAACCTATATGCTCCTCATCTGAAAAATAGCTACAAAAAAGTGGTACATACACAGTGCAGCAGTATAAAATGACTTCTTAAAATTTTCAGGCAGATGGAAGAAACTCATACTGAGTAAAGTAACATGAAACCTGAGATACAAACATGGCATGCACTTACTCATAAGTAGTACATATATATATATATATATATATATATATATATATATATATATATATGTAACTGTATATACACATTTATATATAAGTAGTACATATAATACAACTAGGATACAATCACAGAGAAACTAATTAATAAGGAGAACACTAAAAGAAACATGCATGGATTCCCCTGGGGAATATAAATAGTCAAGATCTCCTTGAGTGAACTGATAATGGGACTGGGAAGGGACCAAGAGGGAATATAATGGTAGAGTTGAAGGATGCATTAGAGAAGAAGAACAAAGAAATAGATATCTTTACAGAGGGGACCATTGTGTGGCTTGGGAGAAACAGATTTTAGGGAATTTCTCAGGAATCTAGAAGGTTAACATTGCTAAGACTCTGAGCAATAGTGGAGAAAGTGCTTGACCTGGTTTTTCCAAAATCAAGTTGATGACCACCCTATTTGTCATAATAGAACTCTTATCCAGATCTGATAGAATCAGATTCAGAGATCCATAGCTAAACATGAAGTAAACGCCCAGTCCAGTCAATGAGAGGGATGAGAGACTTTGGCTAGAGGAGTCAATATAATGATGGCATAAATATCAGTAACAGCTGAATTGAGCTCCTTGGAGCTCTTTGACTCTGGATTGATTGTTAAAGATCCTAAATGTGACAAATGTAGGCACTCTGAATGTGCATGACAGTTATGTGGCTTGGGAAGTTTTTTTGGGCCTCTGACAGTAGGACAGAGATTTATTCCTAGTGCTTGAATGGGCTTTTTAGAGGACATTCTATATTGAGGGATATCTTTATGAGTCTTTATACAGAGGTAAGGGTTTTGGTCCTGTCTCAACTTGATGTGCTGGCCTTTGTTGACTATTCATGGGAGGCTTTATTCTCTTGGAAGAATTAATAAGGGTGAGTGTGATGAATGTGGTCACTGAGTGAGAGAAGGTGAGGGATGAGGAACTAGGATTTGTATGTACAAAAACACTTTTAAATCAAAATTTTAAAAAGCTTTACTTTCCAATTTAATGTTTGGTCATTGTGTTTAATTATAGCAATAGAAACCCATACTGAGACAGATGTTTTTCAACTTAATTGGGCATTTTTAAACATAGTGTTATTTAATATGTTATGTATATTACTGTAGCCCTTTGTTTTGTCTTTATAATTGGCCCTTTAAAAACAGAAGCCTGGTTCTCACAGTGCTTTGTGAGTTTGCCTGTTAATATTTACAGCATGTGTAGATGTCATAATTGCTTGTTTCCGTTTAAGTTTATGTTTTCACATCTCTGTTGAAAAAGCTACTCTTCTTGTATCATTTGTATATATCTTATCCTCTACAAGTTTTAATTATCAATGAGATTCCAGATAAAAAACAATACTGTGTCAGTATTTTACTCATGAAGAAAACAGAAGAGCAAATCAACAAAGAAGAAGTATTTTATATACTTTTTCAGTCAGAGGCATCAGAGCCATTGAGACATCAAAAAGGACAGGGTGATGGAGTAAAGCAATGACAGAAGAAGAAAAAATCATGATAGAAACTTTCCATGAAAACATATTTTTACATGGTTCTGGTACAGTGTATGTGGGTATGTGATATGGGAAGGTAAATGTAAGAGATATATTGAGAGGTAGGGATTTGGAAATAGAGAGACAAGAAAGAAATATTGAGAGTGTTTTCTGGTTTTGCCAAACTAATACAAACAAAGAGTCATCTAGGTAGAATGTCTATCAGATTATCCTGTGACCATGTCTGTGTAGCATTTTTTTAATTGATGGAGGAGCTATGTCCCCATTTGGGAGATTCCACCTTTTGAGAATTGTTCATGATTTTTATACGAAAGCAAGCTCTGCCGAACATGCTTCCAGTTGTGTCTACCTTGACCACCAAACTTAATAATTCTTCTTGATGATAGATTACAATTTATAAAAAGTATTTAATAACACTTTGAAATTTTCAGTTTGTCAATATTTTATCACAGAAATGCAAAAACAAGGACACATAGAGAGGAAAGCAGGGAAAATATGACTGAAGTAGTTGCATGCCAATGCCTTTGTGGAGGTTCTTGGTACTTCTTTTTGAACATGGGTTTGAAGGAAGGAAGAAAGTTCCAGGAAGTCAAAATGTATCTAAGATAATGCATACAGATATATGTTTCTTCATGGAGAAATATAGTAATATAAATAAAATATATTTTATCTTTCCATAGGAAGATAACTTATTACGAAGCAAAATTTGAATAATCTGAACAAATAAATCAATGTCTTCATGGAAGTTTCAGGAGGCAGAGATGAGAAAACAGTCAAAGTTGAGTATATTGTTTTTTATTTATTATATCATGAGATGATATAATAATATTATGTGATTTAATGTATCATATTAAAATGTATGCTCACATTTTTTTCTCATATTGGAATATATGTGATATTTTCACTAATCACTTTTAAAATCATTGAAATTTATATTAACACAAGAATAACTGCTAAGAGCTCATAATGTAGTGCATATAATTATTGATAATGGATTATGAGCACCAACTATTAGATAGGAAACATATTAGTTTTTTAATTTAATAAAATATTATGAGAAATATTTTATTATAATGCATATTGTGGCTGATGCTTCCCAGTTTTACATGTGAAATTGAATATCACTTAGAAAAGCTTTTTATTTTACTAATAATTGTATATTATTACTTAAATAGTGATAATGTATATTAGTTACAACAAAGTCACAATGTAAATATATGTGGATACTCCAACAAACACCTGCTTTAAATCCTTACTTCAGCTGTTTAGAGACTCCATGTATATCAAATTTTGAAGGTCAGTTAAAGCTTAAAAATTTAAATTTTCTACAATTTTGGTATAATATATTCTAAGAAATATTTAATCATAAAATGGCTATATCAGCAGAGATAGTGACAGTGTGAATATAATGATGGGCAATAAAATAGGAAAAAAATCTTTCACAGAGTTAAATCTGGAGGCAAAAATTTGAGCTTTGAACTTTTAATAAATTCTATTTTTATTATAAATAACCATAAAAATGCTTTTGCAAATTATTAAGAAACATATGTGATGAGTTCAACAGATTTCTGTTCAGTTAATAGTACTCACTCGCTGTTATTGCAATGAACTTGTGTTCAATTACCATAATCATTATTACAGCTAACTTTTATTGATATATTCACTACTAGGATATCTGATTCACCTAAAGTCTTCTGGGCACATGAGTCTCAGACATGTGTGTTGGCAAAGAACTAATGCACATAAAATAAGTGTTTAAAATTAAGCAATGTAAGTCATAATAAATTATTATGCTATATTTGCCAGTGCTTCTTTTCCTTTACTATGGAAGAATCAATAACTGATCAAAATTAAATAATTGAGAAACCAAAGTTAGAGAACATTAACTAAGAAAAATAATAGTAATCTGCTCAGTATTCATTCTGATTGTTACGCATTTCAGTCCTCACAACATATCAGACGGTAGGCATTATTACCACTGGCTAAGCCAAATTATGATTTGAATATGAGTTAACATATTCAAATATATATATGTGTATATATATATACATATATGTGTGTGTGTGTGTGTGTATCCTTATGTGTGTGTGTGTCTTCTATTTGAGAAAAGATGTGAGGTGTAAACTTGAATGGTTTCTGAGTTATTTTGAAAATACATAACCATTGTTATTCTTCTAAAAAAACTAATTAAAGTGACAGCTTAAAGTTTAGATATTCAGTCTATTATCATGGCAGGGAGTATAACACAATGCAGACAGACAGGGTGTTGAAGAAGTAATTGAGAGAATTGTATTTTTAAAGCATCAGGAAGTTAACTGAGATACTGGGCAGTGTGCTGAGCATAAGAAATCTCAATGTCTGCCCCCCACAGTGACACTCTTCCTCTTATAATGTGATATCCACTCCAACAAAGGCATCTTTGATAGTACATTTTCTCAATAGATTATCAGAACCAAATACTTTCAAACTATAACAGCTAGACTGTATAAAAAAGGAATTCCAGGCTCCCAGGTAGGCACTGGTGGTGCCAGGCCTTTAATCTTAACCTGGATATAAAACAACTGAGTGAATAAGGTATTTAAGGTAGGCATAGAAAGATAGAGGAGGCAGTAGATGTCAGGAGGAATGAGGTTTAGGAAGCTGGAAGGCAGCTTGGTGAGATTTGTCTGTGGTGTTTACTCTCTGATATCTCAGCCTTTCCCAGAGATCTGGCTCTGAGATTCCTTCATTCATTTTTTTAGAAGGGAGAATTTGCTTAAGGCAATGGAGGATGCTTTGTCCTTCTGTGGTCTTTCTCTAGATGATATGATATTAGAACCAGTGAAGGAAAAGATGAATTAAGGTAGATGGGACTATCATAATATTTATCATACTGTTTATTATGAATATTTTTATTTGATTTCTGTTTTATTATTTAAAAAGTCAATTAATATAAATGCAAAAAATGTCTTTTAAAAGCTTGTCAAAAGAGAATACAAAGATGTTCAAATTTAAACAGAGGAATATGAAGAACCAATTTCAGCAAGGTAATCTAAACTTATACAAAACAGGCAACTTTAACCTTTAAAAAAATTAACAATGATAAAGATGGTAGAGAAGCTAGTTGGGCTCCAGTACAAATGCTAGAATTAAGGACAGTAAAAGAAGCAATTGCAATATATGAGATACACTCAACATTTGTAAAACAAACGTCGGACAGCTGGTCATCCTGTA